>JARQOD010000003.1:460111215-460142158 GCA_033576555.1 Oophaga sylvatica | reverse complement strand
TTCTAAATGAACAATAAAAGATTATACTTACCTGTTCTAGACCTCCCTTTAATTGTCCTACCATAACAGCTTCTTCCTTGGGTTCCAAGGCTTCAAAAAGGATCTTCTAGCCTCCAATCTTTGGTTCTTAGGGCCTAAGACCTTCGGTCTTGAGCCCTGACTAGACCTCACGCAGTCCATAGGCAAAATGCATATCAATGACATGTGTTGCATCCCATGTGACTGCACGAGGTTTGGTCATGCTGGAAGACCCAAAGACCTGAGACAAAAGATCTGGTAACAGAAATAGAAATCTGAAGCGAATACTGGAGGATGAGTGGGGTGAAAATGTCAACAGGACAGTGAGTATAATCTCTTATTATTTTTTAAACTTTTCTTCCCCCTGTACCAAAACTAACTTTGAAAGTTCTTTTACTCTAACAGTGGCATAATGTGAAGCTGGTGGGCCACAAGTCTTTAATAGAAAATTTTTTCTAAATAGGCCCAAGTGACAGCTGCCTCTTCACTTATTAATTTACACCCGGGGTGACAATATTGTTATTAATTCTTGGATTAAATTTATCATAAAAGGTTTATACAGAACTACTTTTTATAGGTTAAAAAAATAACAGGCAGTTCCAACTACCTGCCGGGTTTCAAACAGCACAAGCTTGCTGCTGTGGCGATTCGTCCCTTATCTTAAAAGAGAACTCTTCTTCTTCGGGTTCTCTGTCAATGGGGCATGACCGTCGATGTCATGCTGATGACATCCGGCTCCCCACAGTTAGGCAGTGGGGAGTGGGTACAATCGCTGAGTCCCAGTCACGCCCCTCAACAGAGTAGAGCGAAGGAGAAGCTCTTTCCTGTGAGTACCTCAGCAGAAGCCGCTTAATCTCCGCAGGACATCTGTGACCTGCTGTGTTGGAGGAGATCGCGCTGGTCACAAAAGGCGGGTAGGTAGCAACTACCGCTTTTGGTTTTTACTCCCATGGTAAAAAAAAAGCCCCTGGATAAAACCCTCTCTTTAATTTTTTCTCCAAAAAATTGGCATGGTAACCCATGGTGTTAGGACTGGCGGAACGCACAAATAAATTTTAAATTTAATAATGCTTCGCAGCCCGGGGTCCACCGTGCAGGGAGCCTGCTGCTAGTGAAGGCGGTACGGCGAATCTGTTACTTCACAGAGTCGCAACCACAGACACTGTGTGCAAGAAAACTGCTGTGCGGACAGACCGTAGAAACCAATCAGAAACGCAATCAGACAATCTCCTCACCGGAGAAGCCGTATTCTGGGGGCTTATTTCACCCCAAGCCCCAAACACGTGCAACAAATCGCCTCACCGAGGTGCCGTATTCTGGGGCTTATTTCAGCCGAGCTCAAACCATGCGGCAAGATCACACTGGCGCAAAGCAATAATGTAATTATACCACGCATGGCGGCCCGACCATGCCACCCTTTTATATAGCAATACAGGGCCTGCCAATAAGGACCAATAGGAAAAATGTTTAGAAACACCAGTAGTCACAGGACCTTCCTGGGGGGACCAATAGGAGCTGCTGCAGTAAACCCGAGCATGTGATCCCTGACTCCAATGAGAGATCTCACCCTGGGGATGTCAGAAGGGGGGGGAAAAAAAGGACTTTGTCCTAAAGCTCTGCTGCCGCTAACCAGTACTGGCCACAATAGCAGAGCCTGGAGAGGCGCAGTAATCCTTGCATCTGTTAGACGGGGGAGACGCTGGGACCGACGTCAAGCTGAGCAGAGTCCACTGCGGCCGGGGGACAGATGGGAGCTGTTATTTTGGTAGCTGAGGAGTGCAGGTTTAAAAAAGCAACACACCAAGCAGTTTGGGAAACTTGAGATTGCAGTACCTGACTAACCACCACAACAGAGGCAGCGTGGAGCGTTCCTCGTTGGGTCCCTAGCGCCTCGTCACAGCCTGAGAAACTAACTACACCTAAAGAAGATAAGGAAAGCATCTGCCCCGGAAACAGAACCCCAAAATAATAGAAAGCCCCCAAACTGTAATGGCGGTTTAGACAAGATGAAATACTGACCAGAAAGAAAAAGATGAGCAAAAAGCTGGGGCCCAAAATTTAAATAAATAGAAAAGGATAGGAAGGGTACTTATTGCAATCCCCCGAAAACCCTGAAAAGCAACCAAAATCTACTAATTTTCAAAAAAACCGAGATCACAAAGACCCTTCCACCTAAATTAGTTCTTGGTGTAACAAAATCAAAACAGCGCCACTGAAAAAACTGGAAAACAAAAGTACAAACTTTAGTGGTGAACAAAACTGAGAGGCAGAAGCCCCCGGAGGGACCCTGAAGGCCCACACAGAAGTGCAGGACAAAAATTTCAAAAATATGCACAAACAAAAAGAAAGAAAAAAGTCTTATCGTTAGCAGGAGTGCGACACGACACAGCAGGCTACAAGGGAAACTGGAAAAAGGATTCAACCAGAACAATTGATCACCGGCAACCCTGATGGGAAGGGGGACTCCCTTTTAAAGACCAGTCAGTAAAAAACCTGAAATTCCCCGTCCTCCCAATCTTCACTGGACAGACTGCACCGCTTGTAACCACCAGAGGGAGCCTCTGCCAGAACTCATTCAAACCCATTCACAACATACCCCCCCTTGAGGAGGGGTCACCGAACCCCATTTGAGCAACCAGGTCGGTCAGGGTGAGTTCTTGATACGCACAAAGTCCCCCTAGCATGGATGTCCGAACAAACACCCAAGAATTGTCTTCCTGACCATAACTTTCCTTTAACCCAAATATGGAGTTTTCCGTCTAGAAAAACAGAATTAATTTTTCTCAACCACAACTCCAGATTCCCTCAACCAAAACAGGGAGGAGGCACAGCAGCAGGAACCACTGCTCAACAAACCTCTTCAATAAGGACTTGTGGAACACGTTATGGATCTTAAATGTCCCTGGAAGAAGCAAACGAAAAGAAACAGGATTAATAATCTCCATGATCTTATAAGGTCCAATGAACCTAGGCTTAAATTTAGGAGATGCTACTCTCATAGGAATATTCTTTGAGGACAACCAGACCAAGTCCCCACTTTAAACCGAGGACCATCAGTCCTATGCCGGTTAGCAAACCGCTGGGCCCTCTCCTGAGAGAGGGACAACCTCTCCACTACCTGGTCCCAAATCAGTTGCATACGCTCCACAACAGAGTCAACACCTGGACAGACAGAAGCCTCCATCTGTCCTGAAGAAAATCGAGGGTGAAACCCAGAATTACAGAAAAAAGGAGACATCAAAGTAGCAGAGCTAGCCCTATTATTAAGAGCAAACTCAGCCAAAGGCAAAAAAGAGACCCAGTCATCCTGATCAGCAGACACAAAGCATCTTAGATAAGTCTCCAATGTCTGGTTTGTTCTCTCAGTTTGACCATTGGTCTGAGGATGAAATGCCAAGGAGAAAGACAATTGAACACCCAGTTTAGAACAAAAAGTCCTCCAAAATCTGGAAACAAACTGGACTCCTCTGTCAGACACAATGTTCTCAGGAATGCCGTGTAAACGAACCACGTGCTGAAGGAACAACGGCACCAATTCAGAGGAGGAAGGCAACTTAGGTAATGGCACAAGATGTATCATCTTGGAAAACCTATCACAAATTACCCAGATGGTGGTCATTCTCTGAGAAACAGGAAGGTCGGAAATGAAATCCATAGAGATATGGGTCCATGGTCTCTTGGGCACAGGCAATGGCATCAACAAACCACTAGAGCGAGAGCAAGGCTTGGAGCGAGAGCAAGTCCCGCAGGACTGCACAAATTCCCTGACATCACGAGACAAGGTAGGCCACCAAAAGGACCGACTAACCAAGTCTCTGGTACCAAAAATTCCGGGATGCCCAGCCAACGCGGAACAATGCATCTCAGACATCACACTCTTTTTCCACTGGTCCGGGACAAACAATTTTCCAACAGGGCAGCACTCGGGCCTATCCTCCTGACACCCTCCAGAGCAAGTCTCAAATTGGGCGAGATGGCGGAAAGAACTACACCCTCTTTCAAAATAACAGAAGGATCAGATAACTCAGGAGAGTCCGCAAGGAAACTCCTCGAGAGGGCATCCGCCTTAACATTCTTAGTGCCAGGAAGAAAGGAAACCACAAAATTAAAATGTGTGAAAAACAAGGCCCACCTGGCCTGTCTAGGATTGAGTCGCTTGGCAGATTCCAGATAGACCAGATTCTTATGGTCCGTAAGGACCACCACCTGATGTTTGGCTCCCTCCAGCCAATGTCTCCACTCTTCAAAAGCCCACTTCATGGCCAATAACTCCCGATTACCCACGTCATAATTACGTTCAGTAGGAGAAAATTTTCGAAAGAAAAAGGCACAAGGGTTACTTTTAGAGGTCTCTGGATTAGTGTTGAGTAGTGTTGAGCGATACTGCTCGATATCTAAAAATATCGTATCGAAATGGTATCGCCGATATCACTAAATATCGTCGATATCCGATTCCGATACCGGAAGTCCAATGTAAGTCTATGGGAACAAAAAATCGCAAAAAAAAAACCCTTTCTTTCGTTGTAAACACAAAATATACACACATAGAATACATATATATATATATATATACATGTCATTGTGACATATATATATACATATATTTATAGTTTATACACTTCTACATAGTAAAATAGACTCTGATTCAATTGCCGGGTAAAGCCGTGACATACCCCATAGAAGTCGACGGGCTCGGTGCCGAGTACCCCCAAAACCTTTGGCTCTGTGCGACTGTTCTTGGACGTCAAGAACAGGATTCTGTAGCTCGCTATAAGCGAGTCCTGTGTGCCTGAATTGAACTGGTTTTGTGCTTGAGAATTGCTAAAATCATCAGAGAATGTATTTGCCATTTTTCCGCCATATCTGCGTCACGACGAGGCACTGGTGAAGAAGAAGGGCGTGCTCTTCGTGGGTGTACACTCACTCAGTGGCGTGAAAACGATGGCCGACCACTCTAAATGGTACTGCAATGTAAGATCGTGCCCCACAGCTCTTGAGTTCCGCCTCCTCATCCTCCTCAGTGTGCGGAAACTAACACGAAGGTCCCGCCTCACTACAAAAGAGGGGCCCTCTCCAGATGCTAATGACACATGTGACTTGGCAGAGATGGCTAATGGACACGAGCAGAAGTGTGAAGGGATGGAGCAGTCAGAGCTCTCCCCCCACGGAAGCGACCCGATCGCCACGGAACCACCGTTGGGCACCCGGCCTGGAAACCCTCCTACGCTGCAAGAAGCGGAGGATACCTTAAGAGGCCTGGCCCCGGCACCAGGAGGAGGTCGCCAGGATGGAAGCCAGCTGGCGTGCCCTAAAACTAAACTTGGAGCGGCGCCAATCCCTCTTACCTGAAGTGTCTGTACCGGAAGGTGAGGCACCCGTTCTAGTAGAGGAGTCCGTGCGGGCATCCCAGCCCTTGCAATGTGATCCGGTTGACGTTGTCGCAGTGGAGGCACCCGTTCCTGCAAAAAACTCTGCACCGGCAGCACCCCAGATCCCGCTGTCTGCCCCATCGCTGAGACAGAAGAAGCGACACCCGTCCTCATGGAGGAGGCCGCGCAGGCACCAGAGGTGTACCTGTCTGTACCGGAGCCCCGACTGTCATCTGTTCCAGAGCCGGCTGCTTCCTCCGCAGGTGAGCGCCGCCAGGACTGGGGGGCGCCAGGAGAACTGCCGCAAACCGGACATCGTAAGCTGGCATTTGATGGTGGAGACATGGAGATGCTGGAGGAGAATTTCAACCGGCGTCAGGAGGAAGAGTGGAGACGTTGGGAGCGGGAAGCAGAGCGACAAAGGGAGCAGCGAGAATCCCAAAAACTTCGGCAACGTAACCTGGAGAAGGACCGGGCAGATAAGGACCGGATAAGAAAAGATAAAGGAACCCTGAGGGAGCCGCGGCGTAAGGGTGCAGTACGGAGCTTTAAATTGAAAGGTGGTTGGGGCTTCATCCAGGAGCCTGGACTTTATTTAGAAGTCTTTGTGACCCGGCGGGACGTGGAGACTCACCTCCCAGAAGGACACCCGGGGAGGGACCTGTTGCCAGGAGACTTGGTGACTTACACCCGACACTGGGGTTACAATGGATGGTACGCCCTAAATGTTACCAGGTGCGACCCCTACTCCCCAGAGTGTCAGGAACCTGTGAGACCCTCGGAGCCTTCAGCCTCCCACATCCAGGCCTCTACACAAGTGCCGACCCCACGCCGTAAATCTCCCCAGCCTCCCTCAGTGGTCTCCTCAGCAGCCCCAGCTATGGACATGATAACTATAGCTGGCCCGTACCCGGCGCCTGTTAGGCCCCCTGGGGTTCGTTCAGTCCGTGACATAGGGCTCCAGACCCGGAGGGAGATGAAAGAGGTGGCCACACAGACACAGATAGCGGGTCACGACTTGACTGTACAGGCCACACGACGTCATCAGGTCCTGGTGGTCCTTGGTGTCTCGGATGTTTGGCAACCATCAGAAGAGTACCAGGTGGTACCTGGAACACCCCTGCCAAAGAATTATAAATAACCCGGACAGGGTCCCTGTATGTAAATAGTTAAATTGTTGATGTACCCGGACGGGTGAATGTTCATATAAAAGTTTTTTAATTTAATAAAAAAAACAACAGTTTTCATTACTTTTATTACAGTCTCATCCTGCGACGCCATCGATCTCCTGTAAAAAAATGAAAAAAAAAAACAGCAGTATACCACCTGTCCGACGCAGTCCATAGTAACGAGTGTCCCACGACGATCCAGCTCTGCTACATCAGAATGACAGGCAGAGCCTGTCATCCGGCGCAGCACAGCTGATTACCTGCTTCCCCGGCGGTGACGTCATCGGACTGACTGCTTTACGGCCGGGATTACCCAGCAGTCACTGCAGTTATCGCGAAAAACTGCATGTGACCGCAAGGGAGAAGATAATGGCGGCCATCAAGCAGTCCATGACGTGACCACCGGAGATCTTCTGCCGGGTAAGTGCCGCTGACTCCTGACAGACCCGACCGACGGACACTGACAGTGACAGTGACAAATCCGATTCCGGTATCCGATATGACGAAAATATCGGTATTCGGAATCGAAAGGCCGATACAGCTAATATCGGCCGATATCCGATATTTGCAGTATCGTATCGCTCAACACTAGTGCATAGTGCATATTAGCTGTATCGGCCTTTCGATTCCGAATACCGATATTTTCGTCATATCGGATACCGGAATCGGATTTGTCACTGTCACTGTCAGTGTCCATCGGTCGGGTCTGTCAGGAGTCAGCGGCACTTACCCGGCAGAAGATCTCCGGCGGTCACGTCATGGACTGCTTGATGGCCACCATTATCTTCTCCCTGGCGGTCACATGCAGTTTTTCGCGATAACTGCAGTGACTGCTGGGTAATCCCGGCCGTTAAAGCAGTCAGTCCGATGACGTCACCGCCGGGGAAGCAGGTAATCAGCTGTGCTGCGCCGGGATGACAGGCTCTGCCTGTCATTCTGATGTAGCAGAGCTGGATCGTCGTGGGACACTCGTTACTATGGACTGCGTCGGACAGGTGGTATACTGCTGTTTTTTTTTTCATTTTTTTACAGGAGATCGATGGCGTCGCAGGATGAGACTGTAATAAAAGTAATGAAAACTGTTGTTTTTTTTATTAAATTAAAAAACTTTTATATGAACATTCACCCGTCCGGGTACATCAACAATTTAACTATTTACATATAGGGACCCTGTCCGGGTTATTTATAATTCTTTGGCAGGGGTGTTCCAGGTACCACTGGTACTCTTCTGATGCTTGCCAAACATCCGAGACACCAAGGACCACCAGGACCTGATGACGTCGTGTGGCCTGTACAGTCAAGTCGTGACCCGCTATCTGTGTCTGTGTGGCCACCTCTTTCATCTCCCTCCGGGTCTGGAGCCCTATGTCACGGACTGAACGAACCCCAGGGGGCCTAACAGGCGCCGGGTACGGGCCAGCTATAGTTATCATGTCCATAGCTGGGGCTGCTGAGGAGACCACTGAGGGAGGCTGGGGAGATTTACGGCGTGGGGTGGGCACTTGTGCAGAGGCCTGGATGTGGGAGGCTGAAGGCTCCGAGGGTCTCACAGGTTCCTGACACTCTGGGGAGTAGGGGTCGCACCTGGTAACATTTAGGGCGTACCATCCATTGTAACCCCAGTGTTGGGTTTAAGTCACCAAGTCTCCTGGCAACAGGTCCCTCCCCGGGTGTCCTTCTGGGAGGTGAGTCTCCACGTCCCGCCGGGTCACAAAGACTTCTAAATAAAGTCCAGGCTCCTGGATGAAGCCCCAACCACCTTTCAATTTAAAGCTCCGTACTGCACCCTTACGCCGTGGCTCCCTCAGGGTTCCTTTATCTTTTCTCATCCGGTCCTTATCAGCCCGGTCCTTCTCCAGGTTACGTTGCCGAAGTTTTTGGGATTCTCGCTGCTCCCTTTGTCGCTCTGCTTCCCGCTCCCAACGTCTCCACTCTTCCTCCTGACGCCGGTTGAAATTCTCCTCCAGCATCTCCATGTCTCCACCATCAAATGCCAGCTTACGATGTCCGGTTTGCGGCAGCTCTCCTGGCGCCCCCCAGTCCTGGTGGCGCTCACCTGCGGAGGAAGCAGCCGGCTCTGGAACAGATGACAGTCGGGGCTCCGGTACAGACAGGTACACCTCTGGTGCCTGCGCGGCCTCCTCCATGAGGACGGGTGTCGCTTCTTCTGTCTCAGCGATGGGGGCAGACAGCGGGATCTGGGGTGCTGCCGGTGCAGAGTTTTTTGCAGGAACGGGTGCCTCCACTGCGACAACGTCAACCGGATCACATTACAAGGGCTGGGATGCCCGCACGGACTCCTCTACTAGAACGGGTGCCTCACCTTCCGGTACAGACACTTCAGGTAAGAGGGATTGGCGCCGCTCCAAGTTTAGTTTTAGGGCACGCCAGCTGGCTTCCATCCTGGCGACCTCCTCCCGGTGCCGGGCCAGGCCTCTTAGGGTATCCTCCGCTTCTTGCAGCGTAGGAGGGTTTCCAGGCCGGGTGCCCAACGGTGGTTCCGTGGCGATCGGGTCGCTTCCGTGGGGGGAGAGCTCTGACTGCTCCATCCCTTCACACTTCTGCTCGTGTCCATTAGCCATCTCTGCCAAGTCACATGTGTCATTAGCATCTGGAGAGGGCCCCTCTTTTGTAGTGAGGCGGGACCTTCGTGTTAGTTTCCGCACACTGAGGAGGATGAGGAGGCAGAACTCAAGAGCTGTGGGGCACGATCTTACATTGCAGTACCATTTAGAGTGGTCGGCCATCGTTTTCACGCCACTGAGTGAGTGTACACCCTTCTTCTTCACCAGTGCCTCGTCGTGACGCAGATATGGCGGAAAAATGGCAAATACATTCTCTGATGATTTTAGCAATTCTCAAGCACAAAACCAGTTCAATTCAGGCACACAGGACTCGCTTATAGCGAGCTACAGAATCCTGTTCTTGACGCCCAAGAACAGTCGCACAGAGCCAGAGGTTTTGGGGGTACTCGGCACCGAGCCCGTCGACTTCTATGGGGTATGTCACGGCTTTACCCGGCAATTGAATCAGAGTCTATTTTACTATGTAGAAGTGTATAAACTATAAATATATGTATATATATATGTCACAATGACATGTATATATATATATGTATTCTATGTGTGTATATTTTGTGTTTACAACGAAAGAAAGGGTTTTTTTGTTGCGATTTTTTGTTCCCATAGACTTACATTGGACTTCCGGTATCGGAATCGGATATCGACGATATTTAGTGATATCGGCGATACCATTTTGATACGATATTTTTAGATATCGAGCAGTATCGCTCAACACTACTCTGGATCTTTTTGGGACAAAACAGCACCTGCCCCAATTTCAGAGGCATCAACCTCCACCTGAAATGGCAGAGAACATCAGGCTGCCGTAGAACAGGAGCAGAAGTGAATCTCTGCTTAAGTTCCTGAAATGCAGAGACTGCCTCAGGAGGCCAATTCACCACATCAGAACCCTTTCTGGTCAAATCAGTTAATGGTTTAACAATAACCGAGAAATTACCAATAAATTTACGATAAAAATTGGCAAAACCCAAAAATTTCTGACGAGCCTTTAATGAAGTAGGTTGGACCCAATCACAGATGGCCTGAACCTTGACCGGGTCCATTTCAATAACAGATGGGGACAAAATGAATCCCAGAAATGAGATCCTCTGTACGCCAAAAAGACACTTTGATCCCTTCACATACAGAGCATTCTCTCTCAAAATCTGGAATACAGTTCGAACATGTTTCACATGAGAGTCCCAGTCATTAGAAAAAATCAAGATATCATCCAAATAAACAATCAGAAATTTGTCCACAAAATCCCTGAAAATGTCATTCATGAAGGACTGGAAGACGGAAGGAGCATTAGTGAGCCCAAAGGGCATCACCAGGTACTCAAAATGCCCTTCAGGGGTATTGAATGCCGTCTTCCATTCATCCCCGTGCTTAATGCGAATAAGGTTATACGCCCCCCTGAGGTCAAGCTTGGTAAACTAAGTAGCGTTTTTCACCCTGGAAAACAGGTCAGAAATCAAGGGTAACGGGTATTGATATTTCACAGTAATATTGTTCAAGAGACGATAATCAATACACGGCCTTAATGAACCATCCTTTTTGGCCACAAAGAAAAAACCAGCACCTAAGGGTGAAGAGGATGGTCTGATATGACCCTTCTCCAATGATTCCTTGATATAAGACCGCATAGCGTCATGTTCAGGTACAGACAAGTTAAAAAGGCGACCTTTAGGGAATTTACTACCCGGCACTAATTCAATAGCGCAGTCATAGCTCCTATGGGGAGGCAAGGATGCAGATTTACTTTCGCTAAACACATCAGAAAAATCAATCAAAAAAGTCAGGAACATCCTGAGCCTGGGGTGAGGCAGAAAAAACAGGAGTGTTGGTATTAACACATTGGCAGCCCCAACTGGTTACAGACACAGATTTCCAATCCAAAACAGGATTATGAGACTGTAACCAAGGAAAACCCAGCACGATAATGTCATGCAGATTATACAGAACCAAAAATTTGCAGCACTCCTGGTGATCAGGTTCAACCCTCATTATCACCTGAGTAGAAAACTGGGGTTTATTCTCAGCCAAAGGGGTAGAATCGATCCCCAGTAGGGGAATAGACTTCTGTAGGGGTATCAAGGGAAATCCACAACGTTTAGCAAAATCATAATCCATCAAGTTAATAGCTGCTCCAGAATCAACGAAAGCCTGAGCAGAAAATGAGGACAGAGAGCATATCAGAGTGACAGTTAATAAAAACTTAGTCTGAACACTACCCAAGACAACTGAGCGTGCAAAACGTCTTCCCCGCTTAGGGCAGACTGAAATAGCATGAGAGGCATCACCACAGTAGAAACATAACCCATTGCGCCTTCGAAACTCATGACGCTGTGCCCCAGACACCACTCTATCACACTGCATGGGTTCAGAAGCTGGTTCACAAGGCAACACCATTCCATGCATACTTCTCCGCTCACGCAAACGTCTGTCAATTTGAATCGCTAATGACATAGAATCATTGAGACCAGAGGGGACAGGGAATCCCACCATAACATCCTTTACATTATCTGACAGACCCTTCCGGAAAAGGGCTGCCAAAGCGTCGTCATTCCATTTGGTCAGGACTGCCCACCTACGGAATCTCTGACAGTATAACTCAGCGTCATCAAGCCCCTGATTTAATGCCAACAAGGCTTTCTCAGCTTGATCAGTGACATTAGGCTCATCGTACAATAACCCCAAGGCCTGAAAAAATGCATCAACATCACTCAAAACAGGATCCCCAGGTATCAGGGAAAAAGCCCAATCCTGAGGTTCGCCGCGCAGGAGAGAGATGATAATTTGAACCTGCTGCGCTGCGTTCCCTGAGGACTTAGATTTTAAGGCAAAAAACAATTTACAATTATTTTTGAAATTCTGAAACTTAGCTCGATCCCCTAAAAACAAATCTGGCATGGGAATCCTAGGTTCCACAACAGGCAACCCAGCAAGATAGATAGCAATACTCCGAACCTCAGTGGCAAGCTGATCCACACGGCCAGACAACTGTGCAAACTCCATTGAGAGAAAAGATCCTCCCCAGCACCCAGAGATACAGAGGGAAAAAAAAAATGCAACAAACAGAAAAATATCTCTGACAACTCTGACAATATTTTTTCCCTTCTGTGAGTATCATACAATTTTCAATTTTTAGGCCGGTGATACTGTTATGTTTCGGTAGCTGAGGAGTGCAGGTAAAAAAGGCAATACACCAGAGCAGTTGGAATCTATGAGATTGCAGTACCCTGACTAACCGCCACAACTAGAGGCAGCCGTGGAGCGTTCCTACGTTGGTCCTAGACGCCTCGTCACAGCCTGAGAAACTAACTACACCTAAAGATAGATATAGGAAAGCTATCTGCCCCGGAGCAGAACCCCAAAGATAATAGAAAGCCCCCAAACATGTAATGGCGGTTAGACAAGATGAAATACTGACACAGAAAGAAAATAGTATGAGCAAACGATGGGGCCCAAACTAACTAAATAGAAAAGGATAGGAAGGGTACTTACTGCAATCCCAGAAAACCCTGAAAAGCACCAACTCTACTAATTTCAAAAACACCTGAGATCACACGACCTCTTCCACCTAAATTAGTTCTCTGGTGTAACAAAATCAAAACAGCAGCCACTGAAAAAACTGGAAAAAGCAAAAGTACAAACATCAGTGGCTGAACAAAACTGAGAGGGCAGAAGCCCCCGGAGGGGACCCTGAAGGCCCCCACAGAAGTGCAGGACAAAATGCAAAAATATAGCACAAACACAAAAGAAGAAAATGTCTTATCTGTTAGCAGGAGATGCAGACACGACACAGCAGGCTACAAGGGAAACTGGAATAAAGGATTCAGACCAGAACAATTGATCACCGGCAACCCTGATGGGAAGGTGACTCCCTTATATAAGACCAGTCAGTAACACCTGATTCCCAGTCCTCACAATCTTCACTGGACAGACTAGCACCGCTTGTAACCACCAGAGGGAGCCTCTGCTCAGAACTCATCTCAAACCCATTCACAACAGGAGACTGCAGCCGGGATGGCTCGAGATTCCCCTTGTGCAGAAGCGGGAACTCGACCCCTAACACATGGTCCAACAAATTTTCCATTCTTTAAGGCAGCTGGTTCTCATTTTAATTATTTTTTCAAACTGATGCGTAGAGATGCATTTCATTTTCCAAGATGTGCATACCCCTTGATAAATTACTCTAGTGGGAACTTTATGGGAGCTGGTTTATAAAATATAGATCCTAATGGTTGTCCAACTCTGAGGACAATTTATTTTAATCGAACGCATGTATTTAGGACTAAAAATCATTTTTCAAATTGGTTTCGTGAAAAATTTTACACCATTTGACTTTACAGTCTCTTTATTTCATCTTTATTGTGATCTGTGGTCATAAATCAGCGGAGAGAAGCTCAGAAAAAAGTGAGGTAAGAGAATTAGAGATTCTCCCATTGGGCCATCAGACTGGGATCAATCGAAGATTCCCAGGTAACTCATTTTGCAGCCTGGAATAAACGATGCAAGGCAGAGGCTTTAGAAAGAAAACTATGCAAAAACATTTTATGAAATCTCATTGCAAGAAATAGTTTTTAGCCCAAAATACATAAAAAAACAATGCATTGAAAGGCGGATATCCCGTAAATTGCACATCAAATGCATAATCATAAGCCATCATCATAACTTTCGGATTGGCAGTCAGTGGTGTAGAGAACCATGGTTTTTAAGCCCGGCTTAACACATAAACTGATTGTATACAGTCACAACAAGGCCTTAGCCACTAAGTAATAGTTAAACTGAAGTAATAGCAGGGAGCAAAATGCCGGTGGCAATTACACACAATAGTTGTGGCCTAATTATTGTCATCAAATTATTATTGTATTCTACAATCAATTGTGTATTTTAAAGAACCACAAACATCTGAGGGTCCCCACGGCGCACCATAATAACCAGTTGTGGCCCCCTGGCTTGAGGTTGGCGTTCGCTCTATTACTCTATAGCAGCATTCTGCATGTTACTGTTTCAGAGCAGATTCGGCAGATAGTCTAGTAATTTTCCTTGTTTGTCATTTGGATTATTTGAATGAATAATTTGATGCTTTTATTTGCTAATTAAAGAACAAGGATGAAACAGTCAGAACTGTCAATCCGGCACTAGGATAACTGGTGCTCGCGGAATGAAAAAAGGAGCCTTGTATCTAACCTGTCATTTAATTACCTTTAATTACCTTTATAAATTTGATTTTTTTTTCTTCAGTATTTAGGACTAGAAATGTTTTCTTTCAGGGTTTCTATGACAACTTCAGAATGCTTTGGCATTGCATCCTTTATCCGAGGTTTGAATTTGATACATACATTGAAAATGTGTAACCTTGAATTATGCAAACACTGGATTCTAAGTAAATATATATATATATATATATATATATATATATACAGTACAGACCAAAAGTTTGGACACACCTTCTCATTCAAAGATTTTTCTGTATTTTCATGGCTATGAAAATTGTAGAATCACACTGAAGGCATCAAAACTATGAATTAACACATGTGGAATTATACATTACACTTTACAAAAAAGTGTGAAACAACTGAAAATATGTCTTATATTCTAGGTTCTTCAAAGTAGCCACCTTTTGCTTAGATTACTGCTTTGCACGCAGAAAAGGTGAACGGATGGACTCTACATGCCTGGTTCCCACCGTGAAGCATGGAGGAGGTGGTGTGATGATGTGGGGGTGCTTTGCTGGTGACCCTGTTGGGGATTTATTCAAAATTGAAGGCATAGTGAACCAGAATGACTACTACAGCATCTTGCAGCAGCATGCTGTTCCATCCGATTTGCGTTTAGTTGGACCATCATTTATTTTTCAAAAGGACAATGACCCCAAACACACCTCCAGGCTGTGTAAGGGCTATTTGACCAAGAAGGAGAGTGTTGGGGTGCTACGCCAGATGACCTGGCCTCCACAGTCACCAGACCTGAACCCAATCGAGATGGTTTGGGGTGAGCTGGACCGCTCACCGCTTCAATTTTGAATAAATCCCCAACAGTGTCACCAGCAAAGCACCCCCACACCATCATACCACCTCCTCCATGCTTCACAGTGGGAACCAGGCATGTAGAGTCCAGCCGTTCACCTTTTCTGCGTGCAAAGCAGTAATCAAAGCTAAAGGTGGCTACTTTGAAGAACCTAGAATATAAGACATATTTTCAGCTGTTTCACACTTTTTTGTAAAATGTAATGTATAATTCCACATGTGTTAATTCATAGTTTTGATGCCTTCAGTGTGATTCTACAATTTTCATCGTTATGAAAATACAGAAAAATCTTTGAATGACAAGGTGTGTCCAAACTTTTGGTCTGTACGGTATGTATATATATGTCTTCTATAAATGTAGTATTATATGTTGTTTTTATTACATAAATGTATGTATTAAATGGAGAATTTAGTTGCTGTGTAGAGCAGAATGTAGTTTTTTTAGTATTGGCCTTTAAAGGTAATCGGTCACCAGGTTTTTGCTACTTAATCTGAGAGAAGCATAATGTAGGTACAGAGACACTGCTTCTTGAAATGTATCATTTACTGGCCTGCTTACTGTAGTTTTGATAAAATCACTGTTTTAAAAGCAGTATATTATCACTAGAGGACTAGTAAATCTGCATCCATGTTGTCTAACCCCGCCTCCACCACCGATTGGCAGCTTTCTGCCTATGCATGGCATATACAGAAAATTAGCTGTCAATCAGTGGTGTAGGTGGAGCTCAACATTCCAAAAACTGCTGCAAATAAACAGGGATTTTATCAAAACTGCATCAAGCAGCCCATTATTTGTTTATTATGCTTATTTAAAGAGCACTATCATAATCCACAGCTCTTTACAGATATTGTCATCACTGTCCCCTTTGGGACTCACAATCTAAATTCCCTATCAATTTTTAGAGTGTGAGATGAAACCAAAGAACCTTGAAGAAACCCATGCAAACACGGGGAGAACATACAAACTCCTTGTAGATGTTTTCCTTGGTGGGATTTGAACGAAGAGCTTTAAATGGAACCTGTCAGCAGTTTTGGCAGGTATAAGATGCGGCCATCATCTTTCAGGGCTTATCTACAGCATTCTATAATGCGCCCCCAACCCGACCTAGAAGAACTGAAAAATAAGTTTTATTATACTCACCTGCGGGGCGGACCGGTCCAATGGGTGTCGCTGGTCTTGGTCCGGCGCCTCCCATCTTCTTATGATCGTTGCCATCCTGCTTGCTTCTTTTGGATGACGTGACCCTGCATCATCCACACAGGCTCCCCGGCATCGCACTTCTGTGCATTCGTACTTCTCTGTCCTGTTGAGGGCAGAGCAAAGTACCACAGTGTGCAGGCGCTGGGCCTCTCTGACCTTTTCCAGCACCTGCGCACTGCAGTACTTTTCTCTGCTCTCAATAGGGCAGAGAAGTACACCTGCACAGGAGCGTGATGCCAAGTAGACTGTGTGGATGATGCAGGGTCGCGTCATCCACAAGACGCAAGCAGGAGGGTAGCGATCATCAGAAGATGGGAGGCGCCGGACCAAGACCAGAGACACCCATCGGACCCGACTAGACCACCCCTCAGGTGAGTATAATAAAGTTATTTTTCTTCTCTTACAGGTCAGGTTGGGGCAGATATACAGCATTATAGAATGTTGTATATCAGCACTGAAAGGTAATGGCCACATCTTATATCGACCAAAACTGCTGACAGGTTCCCTTTAAAGCAATAGTGCTAACCTGTGAGTCACTGTACATATCTGGTGTCATGACCCAGGACGGGGTTTTGTCTTTGTCCCGTCCTGGTCAGACTGGGGTTAATGGTTTCAGCCTCTCTCTGGCAGAGGGGCGCTATTTAGTTGCCAAGTGACCTAGGTCTGGTGTCAGTTATACTCCTGCCCTCGGCTGAGTTAGTTGACCTCCTGTGTGACTGTGCCTTGTGCCTGATCTTGTTGCTTGTTTGGTTTTGACCCGGTCCGTCTCCTTGTTGTGAGTTTGTCTACTGTCTTGGTACTGTGTATTTGCCCGTTCTGGTTTTCTGATTCCTTGGCTACATTCTGGTTATTCTCTGCCTGCTCCTCTTGTACTGCGTTGCTCCCTCTGTTTATGACCTGGCTATCCTGACTATCCGTTTTGTCTATGCCCCTTGGTAACTCTGTCCCATAGTTACCCTTCTAGGAGTTTTCCTTCCGCTCATAGCTCTCTGGAGCTTAGGCCACGCCCACCAGCAGTCACGTGCTTAAGGTCCTCTGGCCTGACGCATTCTCTATCTGTTACTGCTCCCTCTGAGAGACCTGTAGCCGGTGCCGCCCCTTGGCAGTCATGTGCTTCGGGTCCTGTTAGTCTGAAGCACGCTTCTTCACCGCTACTGCCCCGCTCCACAGGTATATTTGAGTGCAGTCTGTCTTATTCAGGACAAGTGCACTGGCTCAGTGAGCAAGTGCAGTACGGTGTTCGTGATATCTGGATTCAAGCTTTATGCCCCTTCATCATGCTGCACTTAGATGGAGGTAGCAAAATAACTGGAGACAGATTCCATTTGATAAGTTGCTTCTTAAAGGGGTCTTCCATGCTAAATTTCTGAAGTCACTGTATGTGCATTACACGCACTCTCAGGTTTTCCCTCAAATACCAGATGGAGCAAACAGTCAAGTGTGTGATTTTCATACTGGCAGTCACATGCCTACAAGTTTCTTACCCCCTTCTCAGAATGTTTAATCTATTCTGCATTGATATAGAGTGACTGCAGAAATTTTGCTCAAGACTGATAAACTCTTTTAAGTATTTTTTCCAAACCTGGTATGTATCAATCAACATTTTGGTTCTTCTGTATTTATGAACAGGTGCTCTCCAATCAGGCCCGGATTGTTAATCTGCCCTTCCGCGCATTTGCCACCTCTTGGGGGCCTCCATCCCGTTTTCTGCCGACCCCTATAATTTTTCAGGCACCTGGTGTGCAGCATCACGGGGGGCACAACGCGTAGCCATGGCCGGCTTCAGCAAAGTGCGCGCAGTGGTGAGAGGGGGCAGCCCCTGGCACACAACTAAAACAAGAGGAGGGGGTGCGTTACTTACATAGTGATCGCACGCAACATCCTTCTCTTCTGTGTGCATATCTGTCTCCGATGTCTGATTAGCCAAGAGGGGGAGAAGCATCAGCGCACAGGACAGCAGGACAAGATGAGAGGTAGCTGCCCTGTGTGCCCACTGCCCAGGTATCCTCCTCAGCGGCCCATATCAGATTTTACTGTGCTAACATAAGTAGCAGGGGGGAGGGAGGGCATCCAATGAACCAAAAATGGCTTTGTATAGAACTGAAAAACATTGCCATGGTGGAAAGACCCCAGGATCACCACCAGAATACGCACTTTGGATGTGGTTTTTATAAACCTCGCTCCTTTACTGCCAGTTGGCGTGACTGTCCCACCAATATTATGACAGTTGAAAAGTTCTCAAGAACTGTTTGGTTTGTGTGTGAGGCATATGATGAAGTTGATTTTTACAATTCTGACCACTGTCACTTTATGAGGTCATAAATCTAGAATGTTTCAACGAATCTAGCTGATTCTGAGAATGTTTTCTTGTGACATATTGTACTTCATGATAGTGGTAAAATTTATTTAATATGTCTTGCATTTATTTGTTAAAAAAATGGAAATTTGGCAAAAAATTTGAAAATTTCGCAATTTTCAAATTTGAATTTTTATGCCCTTAAATCAGAGAGTAATATCGCACAAAATAGTTAATAACATTTTCCACATGTCTACTTTACATCAGTACAAATTTGGAAACATAATTTTATTTTGTTAGGAAGTTATAAAGGTTAAAAGTTGACCAGCGATTTCTCATTTTTACAACAAAATTTGAAAAATCATTTTTTTATGGACCATGGACCACCTCACATTTAAAGTGACTTTGAGGGCCAAGTTCCTTTGAAGAGACTTTGAAAATACCAAAAAATGACACCATTCTAAAAACTTTAACCCTCAAGGTACTCAAAACCACATTCAAGCAGTTTATTAAATCTTCAGGTGCTTCACAGGAATTTTTGGAATGTGGAAGAAAAAAATAAACATTTACTTTTCTTTCACAAAAATTTTCCTTTAGACCTATTTTTTTTACTTTTGCAAGGGTAACAGGAGAAAATGGACCATAGATTTTGTTGTGCAATTTCTCCTGAGCATGCCCATACCCCATATATGGGGAAATCTACTGTTTAGGCACATGGCTGGGCTCGGAAGAGAAGGAGCACCATTTCACTTTTTGAATGTAAAATTTGCTGGCATAATTAGCAGTCGTCATGTCGCTTTTGGAGAGCCCCTGATGTGCCTAAACAGTGTAAACCCCCCACAAGTGACACCATTTTGGAAACTAGACCCCTTAGGGAACTTATCTAGATGTTTATTGAGCACCTTGAACCCCCAGATGCTTCACAGAAGTTTGTAACATTAAGCCATGAAAAAAAATCACCTATTTCCCAGATAAATCTTTTCTAGCTCCAAATTTTGCATTTTCTTGAGGGTATCCACTGAAATTGCACCATACATTTTGTTGTGCAATTTCTCCTGAGTGTGCAGTTACTCAATATGTGGAGGAAAACAACTGTTTAGGCGCACTGCAGGGTTCGCCATTTGACTTGTTGATGTAAAATATGCTGGAATAATTAGCGGATGCCATGTAGCGTTTGGAGAGCCCCTGATGTGCCTAAACAGTGGAAACCCCCTCAAGAGACCACATTTTGAAAATTATAACCCTTTGGGAATTTATCTACAGATGTAAGGATGATTTTGACTCCATGCGTGTTTTCCAGAAACAGGCAGCATTAGATGTTGCTGAGCGAAAATTGCAAACTGCCGTTGTAGTGCCCAGTACATTATGCCCTGCTCATGCTTCTGGAGACACGCATCTATAAATTTGGCGGGCTCTAATCACTACAGAACAGCCAAACATGTGGGTGCTATATGTTGTTTAGGCACACTGGGGCTCAGAAGGGAGGGGGACAATTGGATTTGGAAGTGCAGAATTTGCTGAATTTCTTTTGGGAAGCTTGAAGCCATTTAGCTTTTCCAGAGTCTTTGTGCTACCAGTATGGTGGAAGCCCCCTATATTTCCATTAACAGATGATGGACCTGAGTGGGGACTTGCTTATTTTGTGGATTGAGTTGATGCTTTAATTGGGAACATTTTACATAATAGTAGGACAGTTTTATAGGTCGGGTCATTCCGGACACGGTGATACCAAATATGTGTACCTTTTTTGTTTATTTTTGTGTTTTTATAAATAAATATATTTATTGGATATATATTTTTCATTTTTTTATTCTTTATTTTGCGTTTTTTTTTTTTTTATACTTTTACAATATTTTTTTAACTTTTCTTTTTACTTTTCTACCTTGTCCCAGTATGGGACATCAATTTTCTGACTAATCGCTGATCTAATACTCTCCAATGCTTTTGAATTGCAGGGTATTAGAACTGTGCAACACAGGCAGTGTCACATTGTGAAGGATAAGTAAGTGAACAGCAAAGGGGAAAGAGAGGGGGGAGCCCAAACACTAGAGAAGTGGGGAGTAGAGTATTTTTTTTTACAGTTGGAAAGCCAAGGAACCAAAAATATTCTTAGAACTTAGATCACTCCTTTAATGTTTTCCCTTTTTATTGTAATGTTTTTCACTGAGAACAGTTTATTTTTACAAAATATTTACTAAGCTACTTCCAGCACAGCTCTGTAAACTAATGATTTATTACTAGTGATTTCCATGAAAATGTTTAGCAGTGCAAATATTTTGTAATAACTTTAGAAATGGAGATTAGGAAAAGGACTGTGAACAGAATACAGAACTCAAAGCTTTAAAGTGTATGATTTCCTGCGAACACCATTATGCAGTTTACATAGATAATCTACCTAAATGCTTGAGTGACTTTGAAAATGCATTTCATTACTAATCTTGTCCTCATCCATAGACACATATTATAGCTCAGAGCGGCATTCACAATTCACAATACTTTTTCTGGCTCACTGTCTGCACAGTGATAATTATAATTCTGGGAACTGTCATCCTTCTTACTTTGGGCACTGTACAATAATTTCATGTAGGGAATAGTCCCTCCATCACTGCATTATAGGTGTTTTGCTAGGCTAAGGTGTATCTGGTGACAAGCTTGTTGATATTTGCCAAGAGCCTCCAGCAGAACTTTAAATGCAGCTCTGGGATATAAAACATAATGTAACTCAAGACCAATATATTTTATATAAGCCATTTACTAATTATACAGTCAAAGTTATAAGAGATGTTCTGATGATAAGATTTCTTCATTATTATCACTCTAGAATTCATTACTTATTTGTGAGATGAGTTAAGGTCCCTGTATTGATGACCATGTAGGTTTCTTTAAAAACTCATAAAGGCTCGGCCGTGTGTTCTTTCCCTTTAAATGTCTGAGCCAGCTTGTGTTTGCCTACCCTATCCCTCCTAGTTGTACTTTTATCGCTCTGACATCACATTGCGGTTTGGTTGATGACCCAGCTTGGAGTGTATATGACGATACATACTTACTTGCTCTGGTGAGTAAGTTTCTGATATGTTATGCCACCAGGCATTGAAGGTTCAGTGCCTAAGGAGGCGGATTATAGTGGGCGGCATCAGAGACATGTAACATAGAGCATACAGTGGGTTCAGAAAGTATTCAGACCCCTTTAAATTTTTCACTCTTTGTTTCATTGCAGCCATTTGGTAAATGCAAAAAAGTTCATTTTTTTTCTCATTAATGTACACTCTGCACCCCATCTTTACTGAAAAAAAACAAAATGTAGAAATTTTTGCAAATTTATTAAAAAAGAAAGACTGAAACATCACATGGTCATAAGTATTCAGACCCTCTGCTCAGACACTCATATTTACATCACATGCTGTCCATTTCCTTGTGATCCTTCTTGAGATGGTTCTACTCCTTAATTGGAGTCCAGCTGTGTTTAATTAAACTGACAGGACTTGATTTGGAAAGGCACACACCAGTCTATATAAGACCTCACAACTCACAGTGCATGTCAGACCAAATGAGAATCATGAGGTCAAAGGAACTGGCCAAGGAGCTCAGAGACAGAATTGTGGCAAGGCACAGATCTGGCCAAGGTTACAAAAGAATTTCTGCACTACTGAAGGTTCCTAAGAGTACAGTGGCCTCCATAATCTTAAAATGGAAGAAGATTGGGACCACTAGAAGTCTTCCTAGACCTTGCTGTCCAGCCATTCTGAGCAATCATGGGAGAAGAGCCTTGGTAGGGGAACCCGCGCTGTTTTTTTAAATTACTTATTTAAATAATTAAGAAAAACAGCATGGGAACCCCTCTGTTCTTGATAACCAGCCTTGCTGAAGTTGACAGCTGAGGGTTGCAGCCCCCAGCTGTGAGTTTTGCTTGGCTGGTTATCAAAAATACAGGGGAACTCACGCTGTGTTTTTTTTTTTTTAATTATTTACAGCACAGGAGCCGGCTAATAAATACATCCATCAGCCGCTCCTACTGTCGCTGTTATTATCGGCAGAAGGTGTTGGATGATGGGAGCAGTAGTCCCATCCGCTGACACCAGTGAAGGAAGGTGACAGTCACAAGGGGGCATTCTCTGCATCTGGATGAGAGAAGGTTTTTCCACCAACATAGAAGAGGATTCTTTACTGTTAGGGCAGTGAGAATCTGGAATTCCTTGCCTGAGGAAGTGGTGACAGCAAACTCAGTCGAGGGGTTCACGAGAGGCCTGGATGCCTTCCTGGAGCGTAACAATATTGTATCTTACAGTTATTAGGTTCTTTAGAAGGACGTAGATCTGGGGATTTATTCTGATGGAATATAGGCTGAACTGGATGGACAAATGTCTTTTTTCTGCCTTGCTATCTATGTTAACAGAAGTTATTGTGTGGCATCATTTAGCAAGAGTCCACAATGTAGCCTTCATCATCTATCTCAGGCCTTCTAAGCCTCAATTCAGTGATTTTTGTCTACCCATAAAGATACTTTAACACACCTGGCCGAAGACCATCCAAAAATTTGGATAGAATTTGCCGAATGAGCGACACAGTAACTTTAGATGAACACTCATTTTCCATATTAGGTACTGTTTAGTGACTACAAGAAGTTTGGCTACTGCCATCGCTGATTGGCGTTGAATGAAATCTTCTCTGATGATTCTTGTGCTTCATTCTTCAGAAATAGGGATGATCTTAACATGTTTTGTTTGGGAGAAAGCCATCCTTCACATGAAAATAAGCCATCTATTTGGAAAAGGATTTGGCATTTTAAATGAAACCTCCATATCATTGTGACCAATGACTTATACTTGTAATTAAATTACTATTATGGATCGACATATCGTTCTATCACAATAGAAATAACAGATGAGAAGAAAAAACAGGTCAGGGATGAATGACCCACTGTATTCCTAGAGAGATGTTATTCTCTGGCATGGTTAAGAAACGTGTTTTGCAAGAGAGCTTATTAGATCAATGAAGTTTGTTTTTTCAGGATGATGCGGAATGTGTTCATGAACTATCTGAAATTGGCACAAATCTTTGCCAGTTTCCTTTTACTAATAGACCGATGTTGGAATATGTTTGGTGCAACAACCCCATTTCTGTCTATGAGTGTTTAGTTGCTAGATTTGTATGTTGTTTATAAAGTAAAAAAAAAAAACTCCCAGAGGCTCACACAGGGAGAGCATGTGACTGTATTTCCTGTTTTCCTGTGTCTGTGTATGAGAGAAGCAGCCTGCTGTAGATGCTGCACAGATAGAGACACACAAATGAGTTATTGCTGATCTATTAAGCTTATCATATATTGTTCCTGATTGTTCCTGAATAAACAAGTTCTGTTTTCACACACTTGCAGAGTATTGTGAGTAATCCACTGCCAACAACCGATCACATCATGTTTCCTTTGTATTAGAGATGAACTTATCGATTCACAAGACCCTGTTCCAGAGGCCACGTCAGAACTCCATGGCTGCTGAGATGGAGCCTTGTGATCTGTCCTTACCTCCACTTTACGCACTCCGCTTCTTCACTCTCTCCCTATGTCACCACAGCTCTTGTGCATAAACTATGCCTTGTGACCACTGCAGCCAATCAGCAGACGCTGTTTCGCTGCAGCCTTCACAAGTTCATCAGAACACCAATGATCCAAAAGGCAAATATGCATTTTCTTTATTTTATGCTGCACTTTGTGACCATTAATAAGGGGTGGTCCAATAGGGATATCCCCAGATATTTCTCCATCTACAGCCCCTGGGCATGTCCACTTTAAATCCTTGCCTCATTAAACACCAATTATAAAGTCATATGTTGCATAATGCTAATAAATAGAGTAAATGTGTACCCTCATTAGATTTAGTACTGAGATGCCCAAAGTTGGATATTACATTAATGTTTCGAATATGTTATGTGGTATTAAATTTTCCCCTTATAGGGAATCTGTCACTGGGTTTTTGCTGCCTAATATGAGAGGAGCATAATGTAGGGGCAGAGACCCTGATTCCAGCAATGTGTCACTTACGGGGCTGCTTAGTATAGTTTTGATGCTACAATCTAGGCATAAAGGGCTGTGCAATGACTATGGGCTTTTTTTTCATATAACCGCATAAAATACAGTTTTAGTTTTTCATGAGATGCTTCTGTGTAGGAAAACACATCATACTACACTTTTTTATATAGTAACAAACAGTGTACCGACTTATGCCCGCTTATTGGATGCAAACGTTACTCTCTTTTGGCATCCTTATGGTAAATGGGGCTCTGTGGCTACAATGTGTGAGGCATTAATGGGAGTCATATACGAGGGTCATTACATGTCCCTAAGGATGTGTCTGAAGACATACTAAACCCACTGGAGGGCGTTGTAATTACAGCCACTGCTGTGGGTACAACACAAAATAAAAGCATGTGTGGACTGGTTCAAGCTAGTTGACCAGGTCAGATTAGGAAAACCTGACAAGGGCTTTTATTTTTGGGAAGATGTGTAGGAAAGTAATGGGACGGATTTTGCCTACAGACCGGGACTTGCATGTGTCCCATGACCACAGTTTACATTTAAACATGCAGGAAAGTGCCAGGTGTGGTCGTTTTTGGTTTCATGTGTTGCAGAATTGAAGCTTCTGAGTGTGTCTGGCTGTATGAGTTGAATACAGACCAGTGCCAGGGTCCTGGGTAAAATGGATGCCACATTTGAGACTCCTACAGGAGTGCAGGTGTCAGATACCTGGGTAAAGCTGATGCCATATTCGAGATTTAGGTACCGAACTGGAAGGGGATGCTACCAACTGTGATATAATGTAAAAGGTCTGTGTTTAATTTGTGTTTTTGGCAAATAAATTAATTTTCATTGCACTGAACTTACATGGGTCACTGCCTTGTGACTTTGCTGGTGCCAAACCCCACATCCTTACAAATGGAACATCACACGGCTATAGTATGTTAACAAGACTTTGTAAAAAATAAGTCAACTAAGGCATAATTCATTCATGCTTGAGTATTTCTCGACATATAACGCCAACAGAAGGTTTCAGCGTGTAACTTTATAAGCAGCCAATGGCATATGTTGCCCATAGGGCCCTATTATACCAAAAAATGTGTATCTGCAAGATAACGATATAGAACAATCCAGCTCACAGGTGTTAACTTTCCTTATGCTTCGGAGCTGGGAGTACATGTCTGCAAGGACGCCGTGGATATTAATGGAAGTGCAGGAAATCCATCTTAAAAAACTCATTAAAGGTTTTCTTTAATGGTGAAAATAACAATCCTGTGAAAAGATAAAATTTGTAATATCCATGGCACTATGGAAATGGAAATCAGAGTTAAGATAGAGGACATCCTACCATCTACGTGTTTCCGCTGTGTTGCACCTTTAAGGCCCCGTTACACATAGCGAGATCGCTAACGAGATCGCTGAAACGTCACCGATTTTGTGACGTAGCAGCGACCTAGCCAGCGATCTCGCTTAGTGTGACACTCAGCGACGATCAGCCCCCCTGCTGGGTATCGCTGATCGTCGCTGAATGTCCTGGACCATTTTTTGATTGTTGGTCTCCTGCTGGCCAGCGCGCATCGCTGCGTGTGGCAGGCGGGAGACCAGCGATAAGCAAGCTGGAGCTGGTAACCAAGGCAAACATCGGGTTTCCAGGTGTCCGGCGGCGCCTAGAAACCCGATGTGTACGTTAGATACCAGCGCGCTGGTGCAGGGGAGCTGGTAACCAAGGTACACAGTGGGTTTCTAAGCACCAAGCGGCGCCTAGAAAACCGATGTGTACCTTGGTTACCAGCTCCCTGCACCAGCGCTGGTATCTAATGTACACTGCGGGTAACTAAGCGTCGTGCATCGCTTGTTACCCGCACCTGATCGCTGGTGAGTTCTGCCTGTTTGGCAGCTCACCAGCGATCATGTAGCGACACACCAGCGATCCTGACAAGTTCATATCGTTGTCGGGATCGCTGGTGAGTCGCTATGTGTAACGTGACCCTTAGTCATGATCTGTAAAATACATTTATAATTTATGCCTCCCCATAGAAAAGCTTAGTCTATAGAGTTAATAAATAGCCTCGCTTACATGGCTGCTGCAAAGCTTGAAGGTGTTGTTCAACTCTAGGGACAATTTTATTTAAATGCATGTATTTATAAAGATTTTTTGTAAAATTGTGCCCATTTACAGGGTATTTGTTTTCGTCAATTTCAATTTTTATATGGTCTGTGGACATAATTCAGTTGAAAGGAGCGCTGAAAAAGACAGACAAACTAGTTACGACCTCCCTATCAGACCGCTGTACCAGGCTGACTGACTGATTCTAAGTTAACTAATTTTACTGCCAACAATAGATTGTGTATCACAGATGCTATAGATGGCAAACAGTACCCAATTTTTAAAGGGTATCGGCCAGTAGGATCAACCCTCCTAAACCGTCTATATGGACATGTACAGTCATGGCCAAAAGTTTTGAGAATGACACAAATATTATATTTTCACATGATCTGCTGCCCTCTGGTTTTTATGTGTGTTTGACAGATGTTTTTATCACAGACAGAAATATAATAATTGCAAACATATGAGTAACAAAAGCTTATATTGACAGTTAGAATGAGTTAATGCAGCAAGTAGGGTTGAGCATTCCGATACTGCAAATATCGGGTAACGGCCGATATTGGCTGTATCGGAATTCCGATTCCGAGTTCCGATATTTTCGTCATATCGGATACCGGAATCGGGATTGTCACTGTCACTGTCAGTGTCCGTCGGTCGGGTCTGTCAGGAGTCAGCGGCACTTACCTGGCAGAAGATCTCCGGCGGTCACGGGCTGGACTGCTTCATGGCCGCAATCTACTTTCCCCGGCGGTCACATGCAGTTTCTCGCGATAACTGCAGTGACTGCTGGGTAATCCCGGCCGTAAAGCAGTCAGTCCGATGACGTCACCGCCGGGGAAGCAGGTAATCAGCTGTGCTGCGTCGCGATGTAGCAGAGCTGGATCGTCGTGGGACTGTCGTTATGGACTGCGTCGGACAGGTGGTATACTGTTGGTTTGTTTTTTTTCTTTTTTTACAGGAGATCGATGGCGTCGCAGGAATGAGAGTATAATAAAATTAATGAAAACTGTGTTGTCTCTTTTATTTCATTAAAAGACTTTTTTCTTGCTTTGTCTTTTTTTTAAACATTTAAAAACTTTGGGATTAATAATGGATCGGTGTCTTATTGACACCTCTCCATTATTAACCGGGCTTATTGTCACCGTGCAATCAACGGTGACATTAACCCCTTATTACCCCGCTTGCCACCGCTACAGGGCAAGTGGGAAGAGCCGGGTAAAGTGCCACAATTGGCACATCTTTTGATGCGCCAAATGTGGGGCTGCTGTAGCCTGGTATTATCAGGCTGTTGAGGGCCAAAATCCATGGGCCTTGACAGTCTTTTAATACCAGGCCGCAGCAGTCTGCATTTTACTTGGCTGGTTAACAAAAATAGAGGGGATCCCCACGCCGTTTTTTTTTCGAGGGGATCCCCTATTTTTGTTAACCAGCCAAGCTAAGCAGACTGCTGTGGCCTGGTATTATCAGGCTGGCAAGGTCCATGGATATTGGATCCTTACCAGCCTGAAAAACCAGGCCTCAGCGGTCTGCTTCATCTGGCTGGTTAACAAAAATAGGGGGGACCCCACGCCAATTTTTTTCGAGGGGATCCCCTATTTTTGTTAATCAGCCAAGATATGCAGACTGCTGTGGCCTGGTATTATCAGGCTGGCAAGGTCCATGGATCTTGGCTCCTTAACAGCCTGAAAATCCAGGCCTCAGCGGTCTGCTTCATCTGGCTGGTTAACAAAAATAGGGGGGACCCCACGCCATTTTTTTTCGAAGGGAACCCCTATATTTGTTAATCAGTTCCCTCTGACGTCACTGATTGTGTCCCTGGCTGACCTGAAGTGAAAGTGGAAAGCAATCAATTAAGCTTTCCACTTAAGGGCCCGTCTCACATAGCGATATCGCTACCGAGATCGCTGCTGAGTCACTAGTTTTGTGACGCAGCAGCGAGCTCACCAGCGATATCGCTGTGTGTGACATTCAGCGACGATCAGCCCCCCTGCCGGGTATCGCTGATCGTCGCTGAAATGTCAGGACCTTTTTTTGATCGCTGGTTTCCCGCTGACAGGCACACATCGCTGCGTGTGACAGGCGGGAGACCAGCGATCCGCTGGTAACCAAGGTACACAGCGGGTTTCCAGGTGCGGGGCTGTGCCTAGAAACCCGCTGTGTACCTTGGATACCAGCGCCCTGATGCAGGGAGCTGGTATCCAAGGTACACAGCGGGTTTCCAAGCGCTGCGCGGTGCCTGGAAACCCGCTGTGTACCTTGGTTACCAGCGGATCGCTGGTCTCCCGCCTGTCACACGCAGCGATGCGTGCCTGTCAGAGGGAAACCAACGATCAAAAAAGGTCCTGACATTTCTGCGACGATCAGCGATACCCGGCAGGGGGGCTGATCGTCGCTGAATGTCACACACAGCGATATCGCTGGTGAGCTCGCTGCTGCGTCACAAAACTAGTGACTCAGCAGCGATCTCGGTAGCGATATCGCTATGTGAGACGGGCCCTTAAGCGATGTTACCCGCAGAGTCGCTGTCCCAGATCGCTGCCTGAGCTGCCTGTTTGGCAGCTCAGCAGCGATCATGTAGCGATACACCAGCGATCCTGACAAGTGCATATCGTTGTCAGGATCGCTGGTGTATCGTTGTGTGACACCCAGCCTTTACTCTCCTGTCAGCCAGGAGAGGAACTCATTCATTTGGGGGTTTACTGTGAGGCTGCAGCATTAGCTGCGGTCCCTGCAGTAAACATTAACCCTTTCTGAAGGATTACACCGTGGGACCTGACTGTGCATGGGATAGGTAAGAATAATTTTGCTTTTTTATTTTATTTTTATTACAGGAAATGGTTTTTGCAGTAAAATAAAAGATGGTCAAAAACATGTGTCTTTATTTCATTAAAATGATTTTTAATTAAAGTGTGTGTGTTTTATTTTTATTTCATGCAATAGGATTAATAATTGATAGTTGTCTAATTGACAGCTCTCAATTATTAACCTGGCTTAAGGTCACCTTTCAATAGCAAGGTGGCTTTAACCCCATATTAACCCATTCGCCACCGCTACAGGGCAATGGGAATAGACGGGCAAAGTGCCAGAAAGGGCGAATCTAATTATAGATTTGTCTTTCCTGGGGTGTCTGGGGGCAGATGTTAGTAGCCGGGGGGGGCCAAAAATAATGTTCCCTCTCTGGGCTATTATTATCTGCCCCCACTCACTGGCTTTGTCTGTCTGGTTGCGAAAATAGGGCGGGAGCCCACGCATTTTTTTTCAGCAATTTTACACCTCATATATATATATATATATACACATGTCATTGAATTTGTGACACATATATATATATATTTATATTTGTAGTTCATACACTTCTACATAGTATAATAGCCGCTAATTCAATTGCCGGCTTTTGTGAAAATGCAGAACCCGACATGAAATGACACTTGGTGTACATAGGGTTAACCATGTCCTTTGCTATCTGATTTGCACAAACAATTACATCAGTCTATGTGTGCAAAATTTCACACCTGTAGGGGTTAATTAAAGGTGTAAATTCGTAGCAAAAAAGTCCGTTTTTTTTACAACGAATTTACACCTTTAATTAACCCCTACAGGTGTGAAATTTTGCACACATAGACTGATTTAATTGTTTGTGCAAATTAGATAGCAAAGGACATGAAAAGACATGGTTAACCCTATGTACACCAAGTGTCATTTCATGTCGGGTGACCCGACATGAAATGACACTTGGTGTACATAGGGTTAACCATGTCTTTTCATGTCCTTTGCTATCTAATTTGCACAAACAATTAAATCAGTCTATGTGTGCAAAATTTCACACCTGTAGGGGTTAATTAAAGGTGTAAATTCGTAGCAAAAAAGTCCGTTTTTTTTACAACGAATTTACACCTTTAATTAACCCCTACAGGTGTGAAATTTTGCACACATAGACTGATTTAATTGTTTGTGCAAATCAGATAGCAAACGACATGAAAAGACATGGTTAACCCTATGTACACCAAGTGTCATTTCATGTCGGGTGCTTCTGTCTTTTCACAGAAGCCGGCTTTACCCGGCAATTGAATCAGAGGATATTTTACTATGTAGAAGTGTATAAACTATACATATATGTAATATATATATATATGTCACAATGACATGTATATATATATATATATATATGTATTCTATGTGG
>JARQOD010000003.1:460087373-460111115 GCA_033576555.1 Oophaga sylvatica | reverse complement strand
GGGAGGGTATGACTGGCCCACCGGAAAACTGGAGGATTCTCCGGTGAGCCCAGGCACTGACACCTGCTGGCATACTGGTCAGCAGCTGCCTAGAGCCCCCACTGCTCTAGGGGCCCCCAGCCAGTGGTGTCTCACTAATAGCGGCACACCCAGCAGCTATGGGGCACCTGAGTCGGGGGGCCCTCCCAATGCCAGAGGGGTAGCAGCTGGAGACAAGAGCCTGTCCCTGCTGCTAAAGAGAAATGAATATTCATGCTTCCCCACGCCCCATGGGCATGGAAAGAAATTAATACCATTTCACTTTAACCCCTTCATGACCTTGCCATTTTTTGTAATTCTGACCAGTGTCCCTTTATGAGGTAATAACTCAGGAACGCTTCAATGGATCCAAGCGATTCTGAGATTGTTTTTTCGTGACATATTGGGCTTCATGATAGTGGTAAATATAGGTCGATAATTTTTGCGTTTATTGGTGAAAAAAAATGTAAATTTGGCGAAAATTTTGAAAATTTCGCAAAAGCGAGTTATGTGACACAAAATAGTTAATAAATAACATTTCCCACATGTCTACTTTACATCAGCACAATTTTGGAAACAAAAATTTTTTTTGTTAGGAAGTTATAAGGGTTAAAAGTTGACCAGCGATTTCTCATTTTTACAGCAAAATTTACAAAACCATTTTTTTTAGGGACCACCTCACATCTGAAGTCACTTTGAGGGGTCTATATGGTAGAAAATACCCAAAAGTGACACCATTATAAAAATTGCACTCCTCAAGCTACTCAAAACTACATTCAAGAAGATTATTAAACCTTCAGGTGCTTCACAGAAACTAAAGCAACATGGAAGGAAAAAATGGACATTTTAATTTTTCCAACAAAAATTTTATTTTAGCATCAATTTTTTCATTTTTGCATGGGCAACAGGATAAAATGGCTCTAAAGTTTGTTGGGCAATTTCTCCTGAGTACACAGATACCTCATATGTGGTCATAAACCACTGTTTGGGTGCATGACAGGGCTCAGTAGGGAAGGAGCGCCATTTGACTTTTTGAATGGAAAATATGCTGGAATATTTAGCGTTTGCCATGTCACATTTGGAGAGTCTCTGTGTGCCTAAACATTGGAGCTCCCCACAAGTGACATCATTTTGGAAACTAGACCCCGAAGGAAATTATCTAGATGCATAGTGAGCACTTTGAACCCCCAGGTGCTTCACAGAAGTTTATAACGCAGAGCAATGAAAATAAAAAAATCATTTTTTTTTCCTCAAAAATGATTTTTTAGCCCGTATTTTTTACTTTCACAAGGGTAACAGGAGAAATTGGACCACAAAAGTTGTTGTGCAAATTGTCCTGCGTACACCAATACTCCATATGTGGGGGGAACCACTGTTTTGGCGCATGGGGGAGCTTAGAAGGGAAGGAGCGCCATTTTGGAATGCAGACTAGATGGAATGTTCTGTGGGCGTCATGTTGCGTTTGCAGAGCCCTGATGTGCCTAAACAGTAGAAAGCCCCCACAAGTGACCCCATTTTGGAAACTAGACCCCCCAAGGAGCTTATCTAGATGTGTAGTGAGCACTTTGAACCCCCAAGTGCTTCACAGAAGTTTATAACCAGAGCTGTGAAAATAAAAAAATCATTTTTTTCCACAAAAATAATTTTTTTAGTCCCCGATTTTTTTTCCCCAAGGGTTACAGGAGAAATTTGACCCCCAAAGTTGTTGTGCAATTTTTCCTGAGTACGCTGAAACCCCATATGTGGGGTTAAACCACTGTTTGGGCACACGTCGGGGCTCAGAATAAAGGGAGCACTGTTTCACTTTTAACAGCCAATCAGAGTTATCGTAGCCACGTGGGGGTTAAGCCAACCCCCCTGTGGTGAAGCACAAAGGGTCTTGTGCCTGCGGGTCGGGTGACCTTTCAGTGACCCCGGTCACCTGACCCACAGGAACGCGATCCTTTCATGACACATACGCTGTGTCACAGGTCGGGAAGGGGATAATAGCGAGCAGTGTTAGCCACAAGCTGAGGCTAACACTGCTCGCATATAAAGCCGGTGAAGCTGAATTGGGGTGCCAGAGGTGGGCCCCTGCAGGGCGGCTAACCCTGATTGCAATCGCCAGGTGCGATCCCTGCAGCTTGGCAGCGGAGTGGTGCTGCAGGGATCTGATGCTGTCCTGCTTCCTGTCTGGTACTTCCTGTCTGACACAGGGCAGCCGGATAATGTCATCATTCAGCGCGGCTGCTTCAGAGATGAAGCTGCTGGGATGTGCTGCGGCTGCGGGAAACATGCAGAGAGGTGAGAAGGGTGCTGTGTGTGTCTGTCTGTCTGCCAGCTGTGCGTGTGTTCATGTGGTGCAGTGCTTTGTGTGTGTGTGAGAAAGTGGGGCAGTGCTGTCTGTGTATGGTGCTGTGTGTGCTAGTGGTGCTGTGTATCTGTATTGGAGCTTGGTAATGATGTGGGTGATGGAGAGAACAGTGATGGGGTGGTGGGGAGAAGGCAATGTTGTTGGTGGTGGAAAGGACGATGGGGTGGTGGGGGAGGAAGCAATGATGGAGGTGGTGGAATGGTCAATAATGGAGTGGTGGGGAGAAGGCAATGAAGGATGTGGTGGAAAGGACAATGATGGTGATGGTGGGGAGAGGCAATGATGGGGGTGTTGGAATGGGCAATGATGTGGGTGATGGGGAGAAAGCAATGATAGTTGTGGTGGAAAGGACAATAGTGGTAGGGCAATGATGGGAGTGGTGGAATGGGCAATGATGAAGATGGTGGAAAGGGCAATGATAGGGGTGGTAGGTGAGAAGGCAATGATGGAGGTGGTGATGAGGTCAATGATGGGGTGGAGGGGGAGAACAATGATGGAGGTGGAGGGGAGCTGTGTTATACCATTTGAGGATGGCTACATTATAGCCTATGAGGGGGCTGCTTTATACTTTATGAGGGGGGCTACATTATATCCTGTGGGGGGATACATTATATTCTGTGTGGGGGCTGCATTATTCTCTCAGGCGGCTACATCATACTATATGAGGGGATCCGCATTATGCCCTATGAAAAGGCTACAGTATATTCTATGGAGGAGCTGCCTTATGAGGGGGTTGCATTATGCTCTGAGGGGCTTCATTATATTCTGTGGAGAGGCTACATTATACTATATGAGGGGGTTGTATTATATCATATGAGAGTCCTACATTATATTCTATGAGGGGCAGCATTATACCCTATAGGGGGCTGCATTACATTCTATGAAGGGAGCTGCTTTATATTCCATGAGGGAGGCTACATTATATTCTATGAGGGGGGCTACTTTAAATTCTATGAGGGGGCTACTTTATATTCTATGAGGGGGCTACCCCAATCCCTGATACATAATTAATACATGTACTACCTCATATTATACCCTGATATTAGCACGTTTTACCACATAATTGGTGGTCTTGTATTTATTTCTATGTAGCTACATAGTGTGCTCCAAGAATGATTTTCTCTGGTGGGCCCAAGGTGCTCCAGTCCAACGTTGGATAGGGGGTGTCATGAGAAGAGGAGTTAGGAAAGTCAATACACCAAGGAGGAATAGGAGTACCAAGAAATACATTGCCACAGTCTCTGTTCCCACCCTGAAATAAAGCAACATCAGTGACCTCCATTTCAGGGACTGGACTAGTACCAGCTCTACTGATCATGCGTTGGTTGACAATTTCAATGTATGCTCAGTTTGAGCTCCCTTCTTACTTTACAATATTCTTCTCAGTGCACACTGACACAGTACGCTCTCTCACCGACTCTAATTAAAAGTGAAAAGCTGTCAAAAGATAGCACTGTAAGTGCGCATTGTAAGGAGAGAGCACGGCAAGCAGAGACCAGCCCCACCCCACACCAGAGCAGGTGTCAATTGTGAGGGTGACCTTGTTTTTGCTCGCCGTGTTATGGACAAAATTTGGGATTTCCAGATATTTTTGACTAATTCATGAATTTTAACTTTTGAAAAAGTCGCATAATTTTTGCTCAAATGTACACCAGGAATTTTATATATGCATGAAGTTTCGATCCAATTTTGCAATAATTTGCAGGGACATGCGATTTTTTGCACTAAAGAGATGAAAGAAAACAATTATTATATCAGATTATTCAAAATTCATGAACCCTCTGCACCATTTTGAAGAATTTAGAGGAAAAAACATCAATAATTACCATGAAACGAGAAAAGAAAATTGACTAAAAACAACTCAAATGAAGAATTGGGCACAATGGATCAGTTTTTCCTGCAGTGCTCCCCAATATTATTGTCAACCTTATTTACTAAAACTTGTACAATTGTGTATTCAGTCATATTCGGTATTAATGTGACAGATGGTAATACTACTCTAATGTAATCATTATATTCCAATGCTATGCAATCATTTACCCACCCTACCTGCCCTGCTCCACTGGAGATTATTGTTATTGCTACATCTAAAAAGACCCATCCACATTTACTGCATTCACGATTATCGGGTTGGGAGGTGGAATGTAGCATAAGGAAAGTAAGTGCAATAACTATATTTGATGAATGGGAAGTCGATGAGTCAGCTTCCATATTTTTAGCTTCTTGTGATTTCTTTACTACTTGAAAGAAATATACAGCATTATAAAGTACTTATTTTCTTGCTAACAATGGAGGAGTAACGCAGCCCCCGCACACCAGCCTGGGAGTACACGAGTATTAGGCCTGTACAGCCGGCAATACTTCACAGTGTTAATTAGTTTTGAATGAATCACTCATGCAACTTAAGTCAGAAATAAGTAAAATATAGGCTATATTTTTAAATGTTGGATTTTAAGTCAATACCTGGTATGCTCTCTATATAGATGGATAATTAGAGCAAATACTTGTATGGTAAATGCCGCTCATCAACCCAAGACTAAGAGAACACAGGAGTGGTTGGGAGATGGTGGGACTCTTTAAATGACACATAGAATAAAGGAAAGATGTGTATCTTCGTACCGTGTTAGCCAGTAGATAGAAAAATATTTAGATTTGAGAGTCCTCAGTGGTTGATACCTTTTAATGGCTAACTGAAAAGATGATAACAAATTGCAAGCTTTCGAGACTACTCAGGTCTCTTCATCAGGCAAAGACTAAAACAAAAACTGAAGAATCACATATTTATATACACAACAGGACACAGGAATAATGCAATAGGTAACACAAGTGACGTGAAGCAGAACTGTCATTATGGCAGAGGGATGAACATAAATATTGGAACAGTTCATAGATAAGGAGAGAAGTTTTATTGCCCTCTGATTGGGGTCTGGTGTTGTGTTTTGATGCCCCTAGAAGGTCAGAGAAGCAGATTCCTTAATTGATATAGAATGACATGAATCCGTGTGATATATTCATTCCAGCACTAAGAGTGTCAAAGGTAGACATAGAATAAAGTCATCCTTAAAGCACATTTAGACGTTTGTACAAATCTATCCGTGTGATTACTAGGACAACAAAAAGAAGCCCAGTCTGTGCTTTCTATACATAGCGCTTGTTTGGTGGTGCGTATACAATGTTCATAAATGACAGAGATGGTAATAAACCTAATCTGCCTTCTCTATGGGGAGTCTGGCAGTTCGCCAGCATTAATAAATTAATACTGAGCTCTGAATAATTGCTATGGGCTACAGGTTGTTCATAAATGAGGCTCATTTTGTTTATTTTTAAAAATCAACGGTTGCAGGAGCCAACCGTATAAGTATCCTGTTGTTGCAGCACATCTTATTTATTGCAAGAAAACAAAAAGGTATTTATAAATCCGTCACCCCGTTACTGCATATGGTGAGGCTTGTCTGACGTTGAAAAAAAATATATAGACAGAAGGGATGGTTAAAAAATAATGAAAGAAGGTATACTCAAGCACTCCAACATCTGCAACTTCAGTGGTCTTCAGTTAGGCAGGAATTGATGATGAGTCACATTCATCAGACAATTGACCACAAAGACCTATGATTGGTGATTGGAAGGGAACATCATCGATGCCACTTTCAGGAGATGTCAATTTAATGTGGTCCATCACCTCCAAAATTCATTCTAAATGGACTATACTGTGTTGTACGGGATTAACCCTTATTACAACCGTACTAGCAGTGTACCTGTTACTGGTACAGAGCCTCCGAAAGTAACTGTTAATTCATCTACAAATGAAGAGGCTTTGGTGCACCCATGGTACGGCCAGATTTTGGTACACCATTACGCCTCCTCATTTGTTTATTTTGGGGCCCTTTCACTTCTTCTCATTGACAGTGCTTGCATCCCAGAGAAAGCACTGTCTGAATGCTGCTGGCATGTGTGTGGCCGTGCACAGATGCAGCGACCATTTGTATTCTCTTTTGCCTCCTTTCTTCGGACACCGCACCCTGCACTTCCAAGTGTATAGTGTAGAAATTGGTGTCAAAACAAAGGAGAAAGGAAGGAGGCGGCCACACATACTCCAATAGCGCTAAAGCAGTGCTCACTTTGGGAAGCAAGCACTGTCAATCTGAAGGGGAGGAAGGGCAGCAATATGCAAATGAGTAGATGCAAATTTTTGCCCATCCCAAAGTTGCACTGAAGCCTCCTCATTTGCTTGTGAATTAAAAGTTATTTTCTCAGGCACTGTACGGCAAATAGGTACAGTGCCAAAATGGTTGTTAAAGGGGTTAATCCCCTACAATACTCAATAGCCCATGTAGAATGCATTTTGAGGGTGATGGACTCCTTTTAAGAGGATCTGAAGATAAAGGAAAGGGTGATTAGCAGGGATGAGTGGATCCGCTGATGGTCGGGTTCATCGGGTTCAACCAAACTTTAGTCCAAAGTTCAGTTTGGGTACCAGAACTGTGAAGAAACTTGAACTCAAACCCCATAAAAATCAATGGGGACTGATCTCTCTAGTTTCTAACTTTATCATCATCTCAGTTCACAATTTAAATTCCCTTTCAGTATGTCTTTCGAGTGTTGGAGGAAGCCTACACAAGCACAAGAACATGCAAACTCCTTGCAGATGTTGTCCTTGGGGTCACATGAACCCAAGACCCAGCGCTGCAAAGCAACGGTGGTAACTATTGAGCCACAATGCCACCCTATGATATGGCGCTTCCTACCAAAATACACAATATAGCAGTAAAAATGGATTTTATGCCTTTCAAGTGTGTGAAAAAAAACAGAGAACCCAGAAGAAGTACACACAAACATGGGGAGAACATACAAACTCCTGGCAGATGTTGTTCTTAGTGGGATATGAACCCAGGACTACAGTGCTAACCACTGAGCCAATGTGTCGCCTTATGATACGGCATTTCCTACCAAAATACACAATATAGCAATAAAAATAGATTTTATGCCTTTCTCGTAAGAAATGTGTTCATCAGCTGTAACATCAGCAGAAAGTAAAAGTATAAACTTGGATTTAAAAGGATTGCAAAACTCTCAGCCACAGTAGCAGCATTATTATGGGATGACATGGACAGAAGACTCGGATTTGATGACTGACTGCAGCCTTTTATTTGAGTAGTGAATGGTGCACCACCATGTTTTGATGGAATTTCCAACAGAGTCAAGTTACATGGAGATGACAAGAGTATTTTTCTCACATGCATCAGCAGGGGGCAATCTCATTAGTATTGTTGCATTTTCAGGCTCAGCAGGACATTAGCCGCCAGTGTTAGAATGATAGGTGGACACATACCTAAAGCATGCATGAGACAGCTTAGCCCAAACTAAAAAAATAAGGTCACATTTAAAGAACATACTGTACACAAAAGTATTACAAATGTCGGAAGGAGTGAAGCAATAGAGACAATCACAAATTAATGTGGATGTAGTGATTCAATAAACTCAATGAATGTTCTCCATTCCAAAGCAGTAAATGCAGAAGGTTTTAACAGATAAAGTGTTTTGGTCATTTTCTCTTAGGAACAATAAAAAATACAAGATGGAATGCAAATGTCTAATTAATAATGAATTAACTCGACAACTTCTCACTTTCACAAAACCCATTAGTAAATAATGCTTTTGCGCTGACCTTCTTATTCAGTACACTGGGTCAATATGACTTGCTGAAGATCTTTGTAAAGAGCTCAGGCAATAACTACATGTACTCCAAAAACAAAAAAGACAATAAATCCTCATAATAACGCCAGAATATCCCATGCATCGTGTTTCTACTCCTTTTATCTAATGAGATTATTGAGAACACATACAGAAGAGAATGTTCTTTAGTTTCAATACTTAATCCGACGACCCAAAGTAGCTGCACAAATGTATAATCAAGTGTAGGAGGAGAAATTGATTGGGTTTTTAAGACCTTTCACTTATTGTTTTTTAAAGTTTATTTCACATCAGCTCTAAACAGGACACATGGTACATGTGTAATTACTGGGGTCCGATCATTGGAATCCCCAGGGATCACAAGAACAGGCTCTCAAATTCCACTGTGTGAAAGAAAAAGTGGTGCACATTAGTAATGAGCGAGTTCACTCGTTGCTCAGGTTTTCCGGAGCATGCTGGGGTGATCTCCGAGTTTTTTGGCGTGCTTGGAGATTTAGTGTTTGTCGACTGCAGCTGCATGATTTGCGGCTGCTAGATAGCCTGAATACATGTGGGAGTTGCCTGTTTGTTAGAAATTCCACACAGATTGTCTAGCAGACGCAAATCATGCAGCTGCGTCGACAAACACTAAATCCCCGAGCACACCAAAGATCACCCGAGCATGCTTGGAAAAACCCGAGCAACGAGCATACTCGCTCATCACTAGTGTACATACATGACCACCAGCCCAACGGTTGTGATACAGCATCTAAGTTATTATAAAGCCATTAAAGGGTTGTCTACATTTTGGTACATTTTTTTTTACTTAAATGCATATAACTTGGGAAAATAATCATTTTTGCAATTGGGTTTTTATTAAAAAGGAATCTGCCAGTGGGATAAACCCTCCTAAATCGCTTATATGGGTATGCAGATCAAAGGAAACTGAATAAAATGATACCTCGATATATGTGATCTGATGTCTTATTCCTGGGTAATTCATATTTTTCTTAATATGTAAATGAGCTGTTAAGATCTATGGGCCAAACATAGATCTCCCTGAGAATCTGCCTCCAGAGGTTATTGTAAATGAAAGGAGGCATTACCAGTGTGAAACATGTAATAACTGACAGTCTGCTCTCCTGATCTAGATGTCTTATACCGATAACTCTACTTTTCATTTACAATAAGCTCTCGAGGCAGATTCTCAGGGAGATCTATGTCCGGCCCATAGTCCTAAACAGCTCACTTACATATTAAGAAAAATGTGGATTTCTCTAGAATAAAACATCTGACACAGATATCAAGATATCATTTTATTCAGCTTCCTATGACCTACAGTCATGGCCAAAAGTTTTGAGAATGACACAAATATTAATTTTTACAAAGTCTACTGCTTCACTTTTTTTAATGGCAATTTGCATATACTCCAGAATGTTATAAAGAGTGATCAGCTTAACAGCAATTACTTGCAAAGTCAATATTTGGCTAGACAATGAACTTTATCCCCCAAAACACATTTCAACATCATTGCAGCCCTGCCTTAAAAGGACCAGCTAACCTCTTTTCAGTGATTGCTCCATTAACACAGGTGTGGGTGTTGATGAGGACATGGCTGGAGAGCAATCTGTCATGATTAAGTAAGAATGACACCACTGGACACTTTAAAAGGAGGCTGGTGCTTGGCATCATTGTTTCTCTTCTGTTAACCATAGATATCGCTAAAGAAACACGTGCAGTCATCATTGCAATGCACAAAAATGGCCTAACAGGGAAGAGTATCGCAGCTAGAAAGATTGCACCTCAGTCAACAATCTATCGCATCATCAAGAACTTCAAGGAGAGAGGTTCCATTGTTGCCAAAAAGGCTCCAGGGCGCCCAAGAAAGACCAGCAAGCGCCAGGACAGTCTCTTAAAAGTGTTTCAGCTGCGGGATCGGGCTACCAGCAGTGCAGAGCTTGCTCAGGAATGGCAGCAGGCAGGTGTGAGTGCATCTGCACGCACTGTGAGGTGGAGACTCTTGGAGCAAGGCCTGGTCTCAAAGAGGGCAGCAAAGAAGCCACTTCTCTCCAGAAAAAACATCATGGACAGACTGATATTCTGCAAAAGGTACAGGCAGTGGACTGCTGAGGACTGGGGTAAAGTTATTTTCTCTGATGAATCCCTTTTCGATTGTTTGGGACATCAGGAAAATGCCTCATTCGGAGAAGACAAGGTGAGCGCTTCCACCAGTCTTGTCTCATGCCAACTGTTAAGCATCCTGAAACCATTCATGTGTGGGGTTGCTTCTCAGCCAAGGGAACCGGCTCTCTCACAGTCTTGCCTAAAAACACAGCCATGAATAAAGAATGGTACCAGAATGTCCTCCAAGAGCAACTTCTCCCAACCCTCCAAGAGCAGTTTGGCGATCAACAATGCCTTTTCCAGCATGATGGAGCACCTTGCCATAAAGCAAAGGTGATAACTAAATGGCTCAGGGAACAAAACATAGAGATTTTGGGTCCATGGCCTGGAAAGTCCTCAGATCTTAATTCCATTGAGAACTTGTGGTCAATGATCAAGAGATGGGTGGACAAACAAAAACCTAAAAATTCTGACAAAATGAAAGCATTGATTGTGCAAGAATGGACTGCTATCAGTCAGGATTTGGTCCAGAAGTTGATTGAGAGCATGCCAGGGAGAATTGCAGAGGTCCTGAAGAAGAAGGGTCAACACTGCAAATATTGACTTGCTGCTAGAGTTGAGCGATACTTTCCAATATCCAAAAGTATCGGAATCGGAATGGTATCGCCGATATCATTAAAATATCGGCGATACCCGATACCGATACCGGAAGTCCCATGTAAGTCTATGGGAACAAAATATCGTAACTAAAAAAAACCCCATTCTTTCCTTGTAAACACTAAATATACACACATAGAATACATATATATATATATATATACATGTCATTGTGACATATATATATATATATACATATATGTATAGTTTATACACTTCTACATAGTAAAATATCCTCTGATTCAATTGCCGGGTAAAGCCGGCTTCTGTGAAAAGACAGAAGCACCCGACATGAAATGACACTTGGTGTACATAGGGTTAACCATGTCTTTTCATGTCGTTTGCTATCTGATTTGCACAAACAATTAAATCAGTCTATGTGTGCAAAATTTCACACCTGTAGGGGTTAATTAAAGGTGTAAATTCGTTGTAAAAAAACGGACTTTTTTGCTACGAATTTACACCTTTAATTAACCCCTACAGGTGTGAAATTTTGCACACATAGACTGATTTAATTGTTTGTGCAAATTAGATAGCAAAGGACATAAAAGACATGGTTAACCCTATGTACACCAAGTGTCATTTCATGTCGGGTCACCCGACATGAAATGACACTTGGTGTACATAGGGTTAACCATGTCTTTTCATGTCCTTTGCTATCTAATTTGCACAAACAATTAAATCAGTCTATGTGTGCAAAATTTCACACCTGTAGGGGTTAATTAAAGGTGTAAATTCGTTGTAAAAAAAACGGACTTTTTTGCTACGAATTTACACCTTTAATTAACCCCTACAGGTGTGAAATTTTGCACACATAGACTGATGTAATTGTTTGTGCAAATCAGATAGCAAAGGACATGGTTAACCCTATGTACACCAAGTGTCATTTCATGTCGGGTTCTGCATTTTCACAAAAGCCGGCAATTGAATTAGCGGCTATTATACTATGTAGAAGTGTATGAACTACAAATATAAATATATATATATGTGTCACAAATTCAATGACATGTGTATATATATATATATATATGAGGTGTAAAATTGCTGAAAAAAAATGCGTGGGCTCCCGCCCTATTTTCGCAACCAGACAGACAAAGCCAGTGAGTGGGGGCAGATAATAATAGCCCAGAGAGGGAACATTATTTTTGGCCCCCCCCGGCTACTAACATCTGCCCCCAGACACCCCACCCTATAATTAGATTCGCCCTTTCTGGCACTTTGCCCGTCTATTCCCATTGCCCTGTAGCGGTGGCGAATGGGTTAATATGGGGTTAAAGCCACCTTGCTATTGAAAGGTGACCTTAAGCCAGGTTAATAATTGAGAGCTGTCAATTAGACAACTATCAATTATTAATCCTATTGCATGAAATAAAAATAAAACACACACACTTTAATTAAAAATCATTTTAATGAAATAAAGACACATGTTTTTGACCATCTTTTATTTTACTGCAAAAACCATTTCCTGTAATAAAAATAAAATAAAAAAGCAAAATTATTCTTACCTATCCCATGCACAGTCAGGTCCCACGGTGTAATCCTTCAGAAAGGGTTAATGTTTACTGCAGGGACCGCAGCTAATGCTGCAGCCTCACAGTAAACCCCCAAATGAATGAGTTCCTCTCCTGGCTGACAGGAGAGTAAAGGCTGGGTGTCACACAACGATACACCAGCGATCCCGACAACGATATGCACTTGTCAGGATCGCTGGTGTATCGCTACATGATCGCTGCTGAGCTGCCAAACAGGCAGCTCAGGCAGCGATCTGGGACAGCGACTCTGCGGGTAACATCGCTTAAGGGCCTGTCTCACATAGCGATATCGCTACCGAGATCGCTGCTGAGTCACTAGTTTTGTGACGCAGCAGCGAGCTCACCAGCGATATCGCTGTGTGTGACATTCAGCGACGATCAGCCCCCCTGCCGGGTATCGCTGATCGTCGCAGAAATGTCAGGACCTTTTTTTGATCGCTGGTTTCCCTCTGACAGGCACGCATCGCTGCGTGTGACAGGTGGGAGACCAGCGATCCGCTGGTAACCAAGGTACACAGCGGGTTTCCAGGCACCGCGCAGCGCTTGGAAACCCGCTGTGTACCTTGGATACCAGCTCCCTGCATCAGGGCGCTGGTATCCAAGGTACACAGCGGGTTTCTAGGCACAGCCCCGCGCCTGGAAACCCGCTGTGTACCTTGGTTACCAGCGGATCGCTGGTCTCCCGCCTGTCACACGCAGCGATGTGTGCCTGTCAGCGGGAAACCAGCGATCAAAAAAAGGTCCTGACATTTCAGCGACGATCAGCGATACCCGGCAGGGGGGCTGATCGTCGCTGAATGTCACACACAGCGATATCGCTGGTGAGCTCGCTGCTGCGTCACAAAACTAGTGACTCAGCAGCGATCTCGGTAGCGATATCGCTATGTGAGACGGGCCCTTAAGTGGAAAGCTTAATTGATTGCTTTCCACTTTCACTTCAGGTCAGCCAGGGACACAATCAGTGACTCAGAGGGAACTGATTAACAAATATAGGGGTTCCCTTCGAAAAAAAAATGGCGTGGGGTCCCCCCTATTTTTGTTAACCAGCCAGATGAAGCAGACCGCTGAGGCCTGGATTTTCAGGCTGTTAAGGAGCCAAGATCCATGGACCTTGCCAGCCTGATAATACCAGGCCACAGCAGTCTGCATATCTTGGCTGATTAACAAACATAGGGGATCCCCTCGAAAAAAATTGGCGTGGGGTCCCCCCTATTTTTGTTAACCAGCCAGATGAAGCAGACCGCTGAGGGCCTGGTTTTTCAGGCTGGTAAGGATCCAATATCCATGGACCTTGCCAGCCTGATAATACCAGGCCACAGCAGTCTGCTTAGCTTGGCTGGTTAACAAAAATAGGGGATCCCCTCGAAAAAAAAACGGCGTGGGGATCCCCCTATTTTTGTTAACCAGCCAAGTAAAATGCAGACTGCTGCGGCCTGGTATTAAAAGACTGTCAAGGCCCATGGATTTTGGCCCTCAACAGCCTGATAATACCAGGCTACAGCAGCCCCACATTTGGCGCATCAAAAGATGTGCCAATTGTGGCACTTTACCCGGCTCTTCCCACTTGCCCTGTAGCGGTGGCAAGCGGGGTAATAAGGGGTTAATGTCACCGTTGATTGCACGGTGACAATAAGCCCGGTTAATAATGGAGAGGTGTCAATAAGACACCGATCCATTATTAATCCCAAAGTTTTTAAATGTTTAAAAAAAAGACAAAGCAAGAAAAAAGTCTTTTAATGAAATAAAAGAGACAACACAGTTTTCATTAATTTTATTATACTCTCATTCCTGCGACGCCATCGATCTCCTGTAAAAAAAGAAAAAAAACAAACCAACAGTATACCACCTGTCCGACGCAGTCCATAACGACAGTCCCACGACGATCCAGCTCTGCTACATCCAATGACAGCAGAGCCTGTCATCGCGACGCAGCACAGCTGATTACCTGCTTCCCCGGCGGTGACGTCATCGGACTGACTGCTTTACGGCCGGGATTACCCAGCAGTCACTGCAGTTATCGCGAGAAACTGCATGTGACCGCCGGGGAAAGTAGATTGCGGCCATGAAGCAGTCCAGCCCGTGACCGCCGGAGATCTTCTGCCAGGTAAGTGCCGCTGACTCCTGACAGACCCGACCGACGGACACTGACAGTGACAGTGACAATCCCGATTCCGGTATCCGATATGACGAAAATATCGGAACTCGGAATCGGAATTCCGATACAGCCAATATCGGCCGATACCCGATATTTGCAGTATCGGAATGCTCAACCCTACTTGCTGCATTAACTCATTCTAACTGTCAATATAAGCTTTTGTTACTCATATGTTTGCAATTATTATATTTCTGTCTGTGATAAAAACATCTGTCAAACACACATAAAAACCAGAGGGCAGCAGATCATGTGAAAATATAATATTTGTGTCATTCTCAAAACTTTTGGCCATGACTGTACATGTCCATATAGACGGTTTAGGAGGGTTGATCCTACTGGCCGATACCCTTTAAAAATTGGGTACTGTTTGCCATCTATAGCATCTGTGATACACAATCTATTGTTGGCAGTAAAATTAGTTAACTTAGAATCAGTCAGTCAGCCTGGTACAGCGGTCTGATAGGGAGGTCGTAACTAGTTTGTCTGTCTTTTTCAGCGCTCCTTTCAACTGAATTATGTCCACAGACCATATAAAAATTGAAATTGACGAAAACAAATACCCTGTAAATGGGCACAATTTTACAAAAAATCTTTATAAATACATGCATTTAAATAAAATTGTCCCTAGAGTTGAACAACACCTTCAAGCTTTGCAGCAGCCATGTAAGCGAGGCTATTTATTAACTCTATAGACTAAGCTTTTCTATGGGGAGGCATAAATTATAAATGTATTTTACAGATCATGACTAAGGGTCACGTTACACATAGCGACTCACCAGCGATCCCGACAACGATATGAACTTGTCAGGATCGCTGGTGTGTCGCTACATGATCGCTGGTGAGCTGCCAAACAGGCAGAACTCACCAGCGATCAGGTGCGGGTAACAAGCGATGCACGACGCTTAGTTACCCGCAGTGTACATTAGATACCAGCGCTGGTGCAGGGAGCTGGTAACCAAGGTACACATCGGTTTTCTAGGCGCCGCTTGGTGCTTAGAAACCCACTGTGTACCTTGGTTACCAGCTCCCCTGCACCAGCGCGCTGGTATCTAACGTACACATCGGGTTTCTAGGCGCCGCCGGACACCTGGAAACCCGATGTTTGCCTTGGTTACCAGCTCCAGCTTGCTTATCGCTGGTCTCCCGCCTGCCACACGCAGCGATGCGCGCTGGCCAGCAGGAGACCAACAATCAAAAAATGGTCCAGGACATTCAGCGACGATCAGCGATACCCAGCAGGGGGGCTGATCGTCGCTGAGTGTCACACTAAGCGAGATCGCTGGCTAGGTCGCTGCTACGTCACAAAATCGGTGACGTTTCAGCGATCTCGTTAGCGATCTCGCTATGTGTAACGGGGCCTTAAAGGTGCAACACAGCGGAAACACGTAGATGGTAGGATGTCCTCTATCTTAACTCTGATTTCCATTTCCATAGTGCCATGGATATTACAAATTTTATCTTTTCACAGGATTGTTATTTTCACCATTAAAGAAAACCTTTAATGAGTTTTTTAAGATGGATTTCCTGCACTTCCATTAATATCCACGGCGTCCTTGCAGACATGTACTCCCAGCTCCGAAGCATAAGGAAAGTTAACACCTGTGAGCTGGATTGTTCTATATCGTTATCTTGCAGATACACATTTTTTGGTATAATAGGGCCCTATGGGCAACATATGCCATTGGCTGCTTATAAAGTTACACGCTGAAACCTTCTGTTGGCGTTATATGTCGAGAAATACTCAAGCATGAATGAATTATGCCTTAGTTGACTTATTTTTTACAAAGTCTTGTTAACATACTATAGCCGTGTGATGTTCCATTTGTAAGGATGTGGGGTTTGGCACCAGCAAAGTCACAAGGCAGTGACCCATGTAAGTTCAGTGCAATGAAAATTAATTTATTTGCCAAAAACACAAATTAAACACAGACCTTTTACATTATATCACAGTTGGTAGCATCCCCTTCCAGTTCGGTACCTAAATCTCGAATATGGCATCAGCTTTACCCAGGTATCTGACACCTGCACTCCTGTAGGAGTCTCAAATGTGGCATCCATTTTACCCAGGACCCTGGCACTGGTCTGTATTCAACTCACACAGCCAGACACACTCAGAAGCTTCAATTCTGCAACACATGAAACCAAAAACGACCACACCTGGCACTTTCCTGCATGTTTAAATGTAAACTGTGGTCATGGGACACATGCAAGTCCCGGTCTGTAGGCAAAATCCGTCCCATTACTTTCCTACACATCTTCCCAAAAATAAAAGCCCTTGTCAGGTTTTCCTAATCTGACCTGGTCAACTAGCTTGAACCAGTCCACACATGCTTTTATTTTGTGTTGTACCCACAGCAGTGGCTGTAATTACAACGCCCTCCAGTGGGTTTAGTATGTCTTCAGACACATCCTTAGGGACATGTAATGACCCTCGTATATGACTCCCATTAATGCCTCACACATTGTAGCCACAGAGCCCCATTTACCATAAGGATGCCAAAAGAGAGTAACGTTTGCATCCAATAAGCGGGCATAAGTCGGTACACTGTTTGTTACTATATAAAAAAGTGTAGTATGATGTGTTTTCCTACACAGAAGCATCTCATGAAAAACTAAAACTGTATTTTATGCGGTTATATGAAAAAAAAGCCCATAGTCATTGCACAGCCCTTTATGCCTAGATTGTAGCATCAAAACTATACTAAGCAGCCCCGTAAGTGACACATTGCTGGAATCAGGGTCTCTGCCCCTACATTATGCTCCTCTCATATTAGGCAGCAAAAACCCAGTGACAGATTCCCTATAAGGGGAAAATTTAATACCACATAACATATTCGAAACATTAATGTAATATCCAACTTTGGGCATCTCAGTACTAAATCTAATGAGGGTACACATTTACTCTATTTATTAGCATTATGCAACATATGACTTTATAATTGTGTTTAATGAGGCAAGGATTTAAAGTGGACATGCCCAGGGGCTGTAGATGGAGAAATATCTGGGGTATTTCCTAAGATCCCTATTGGACCACCCCTTATTAATGGTCACAAAGTGCAGCATAAAATAAAGAAAATGCATATTTGCCTTTTGGATCATTGGTGTTCTGATGAACTTGTGAAGGCTGCAGCGAAACAGCGTCTGCTGATTGGCTGCAGTGGTCACAAGGCACAGTTTATGCACAAGAGCTGTGGTGACATAGGGAGAGAGTGAAGAAGCGGAGTGCGTAAAGTGGAGGTAAGGACAGATCACAAGGCTCCATCTCAGCAGCCATGGAGTTCTGACGTGGCCTCTGGAACAGGGTCTTGTGAATCGATAAGTTCATCTCTAATACAAAGGAAACATGATGTGATCGGTTGTTGGCAGTGGATTACTCACAATACTCTGCAAGCGTGTGAAAACAGAACTTGTTTATTCAGGAACAATCAGGAACAATATATGATAAGCTTAATAGATCAGCAATAACTCATTTGTGTGTCTCTATCTGTGCAGCATCTACAGCAGGCTGCTTCTCTCATACACAGACACAGGAAAACAGGAAATACAGTCACATGCTCTCCCTGTGTGAGCCTCTGGGAGTTTTTTTTTTTTACTTTATAAACAACATACAAATCTAGCAACTAAACACTCATAGACAGAAATGGGGTTGTTGCACCAAACATATTCCAACATCGGTCTATTAGTAAGAAGGAAACTGGCAAAGATTTGTGCCAATTTCAGATAGTTCATGAACACATTCCGCATCATCCTGAAAAAACAAACTTCATTGATCTAATAAGCTCTCTTGCAAAACACGTTTCTTAACCATGCCAGAGAATAACATCTCTCTAGGAATACAGTGGGTCATTCATCCCTGACCTGTTTTTTCTTCTCATCTGTTATTTCTATTGTGATAGAACGATATGTCGATCCATAATAGTAATTTAATTACAAGTATAAGTCATTGGTCACAATGATATGGAGGTTTCATTTAAAATGCCAAATCCTTTTCCAAATAGATGGCTTATTTTCATGTGAAGGATGGCTTTCTCCCAAACAAAACATGTTAAGATCATCCCTATTTCTGAAGAATGAAGCACAAGAATCATCAGAGAAGATTTCATTCAACGCCAATCAGCGATGGCAGTAGCCAAACTTCTTGTCAGTTACTAAACAGTACCTAATATGGAAAATGAGTGTTCATCTAAAGTTACTGTGTCGCTCATTCGGCAAATTCTATCCAAATTTTTGGATGGTCTTCGGCCAGGTGTGTTAAAGTATCTTTATGGGTAGACAAAAATCACTGAATTGAGGCTTAGAAGGCCTGAGATAGATGATGAAGGCTACATTGTGGACTCTTGCTAAATGATGCCACACAATAACTTCTGTTAACATAGATAGCAAGGCAGAAAAAAGACATTTGTCCATCAAGTTCAGCCTATATTCCATCAGAATAAATCCCCAGATCTACGTCCTTCTAAAGAACCTAATAACTGTAAGATACAATATTGTTACGCTCCAGGAAGACATCCAGGCCTCTCGTGAACCCCTCGACTGAGTTTGCTGTCACCACTTCCTCAGGCAAGGAATTCCAGATTCTCACTGCCCTAACAGTAAAGAATCCTCTTCTATGTTGGTGGAAAAACCTTCTCTCATCCAGATGCAGAGAATGCCCCCTTGTGACTGTCACCTTCCTTCACTGGTGTCAGCAGGATGGGACTACTGCTCCCATCATCCGACACCTTCTGCCGATAATAACAGCGACAGTAGGAGCGGCTGATGGATGTATTTATTAGCCGGCTCCTGTGCTGTAAATAATTTAAAAAAAAAAAAACACAGCGTGAGTTCCCCTGTATTTTTGATAACCAGCCAAGCAAAACTCACAGCTGGGGCTGCAACCCTCAGCTGTCAACTTCAGCAAGGCTGGTTATCAAGAACAGGGGTTCCCATGCTGTTTTTCTTAATTATTTAAATAAGTAATTTAAAAAAACAGCGCGGGTTCCCCTACCAAGGCTCTTCTCCCATGATTGCTCAGAATGGCTGGACAGCAAGGTCTAGGAAGACTTCTAGTGGTCCCAATCTTCTTCCATTTTAAGATTATGGAGGCCACTGTACCTTAGGAACCTTCAGTAGTGCAGAAATTCTTTTGTAACCTTGGCCAGATTGTGCCTTGCCACAATTCTGTCTCTGAGCTCCTTGGCCAGTTCCTTTGACCTCATGATTCTCATTTGGTCTGACATGCACTGTGAGTTGTGAGGTCTTATATAGACTGGTGTGTGCCTTTCCAAATCAAGTCCTGTCAGTTTAATTAAACACAGCTGGACTCCAATTAAGGAGTAGAACCATCTCAAGAAGGATCACAAGGAAATGGACAGCATGTGATGTAAATATGAGTGTCTGAGCAGAGGGTCTGAATACTTATGACCATGTGATGTTTCAGTCTTTCTTTTTTAATAAATTTGCAAAAATTTCTACATTTGTTTTTTTTTCAGTAAAGATGGGGTGCAGAGTGTACATTAATGGAGAAAAAAAATGAACTTTTTTGCATTTACCAAATGGCTGCAATGAAACAAAGAGTGAAAAATTTAAAGGGGTCTGAATACTTTCTGAACCCACTGTATGCTCTATGTTACATGTCTCTGATGCCGCCCCACTATAATCCGCCTCCTTAGGCACTGAACCTTCAATGCCTGGTGGCATAACATATCAGAAACTTACTCACCAGAGCAAGTAAGTATGTATCGTCATATACACTCCAAGCTGGGTCATCAACCAAACCGCAATGTGATGTCAGAGCGATAAAAGTACAACTAGGAGGGATAGGGTAGGCAAACACAAGCTGGCTCAGACATTTAAAGGGAAAGAACACACGGCCGAGCCTTTATGAGTTTTTAAAGAACCTACATGGTCATCAATACAGGGACCTTAACTCATTCACAAATAAGTAATGAATTCTAGAGTGATAATAATGAAGAAATCTTATCATCAGAACATCTCTTATAACTTTGACTGTATAATTAGTAAATGGCTTATATAAAATATATTGGTCTTGAGTTACATTATGTTTTATATCCCAGAGCTGCATTTAAAGTTCTGCTGGAGGCTCTTGGCAAATATCAACAAGCTTGTCACCAGATACACCTTAGCCTAGCAAAACACCTATAATGCAGTGATGGAGGGACTATTCCCTACATGAAATTATTGTACAGTGCCCAAAGTAAGAAGGATGACAGTTCCCAGAATTATAATTATCACTGTGCAGACAGTGAGCCAGAAAAAGTATTGTGAATTGTGAATGCCGCTCTGAGCTATAATATGTGTCTATGGATGAGGACAAGATTAGTAATGAAATGCATTTTCAAAGTCACTCAAGCATTTAGGTAGATTATCTATGTAAACTGCATAATGGTGTTCGCAGGAAATCATACACTTTAAAGCTTTGAGTTCTGTATTCTGTTCACAGTCCTTTTCCTAATCTCCATTTCTAAAGTTATTACAAAATATTTGCACTGCTAAACATTTTCATGGAAATCACTAGTAATAAATCATTAGTTTACAGAGCTGTGCTGGAAGTAGCTTAGTAAATATTTTGTAAAAATAAACTGTTCTCAGTGAAAAACATTACAATAAAAAGGGAAAACATTAAAGGAGTGATCTAAGTTCTAAGAATATTTTTGGTTCCTTGGCTTTCCAACTGTAAAAAAAAATACTCTACTCCCCACTTCTCTAGTGTTTGGGCTCCCCCCTCTCTTTCCCCTTTGCTGTTCACTTACTTATCCTTCACAATGTGACACTGCCTGTGTTGCACAGTTCTAATACCCTGCAATTCAAAAGCATTGGAGAGTATTAGATCAGCGATTAGTCAGAAAATTGATGTCCCATACTGGGACAAGGTAGAAAAGTAAAAAGAAAAGTTAAAAAAATATTGTAAAAGTATAAAAAAAAAAAAACGCAAAATAAAGAATAAAAAAATGAAAAATATATATCCAATAAATATATTTATTTATAAAAACACAAAAATAAACAAAAAAGGTACACATATTTGGTATCACCGTGTCCGGAATGACCCGACCTATAAAACTGTCCTACTATTATGTAAAATGTTCCCAATTAAAGCATCAACTCAATCCACAAAATAAGCAAGTCCCCACTCAGGTCCATCATCTGTTAATGGAAATATAGGGGGCTTCCACCATACTGGTAGCACAAAGACTCTGGAAAAGCTAAATGGCTTCAAGCTTCCCAAAAGAAATTCAGCAAATTCTGCACTTCCAAATCCAATTGTCCCCCTCCCTTCTGAGCCCCAGTGTGCCTAAACAACATATAGCACCCACATGTTTGGCTGTTCTGTAGTGATTAGAGCCCGCCAAATTTATAGATGCGTGTCTCCAGAAGCATGAGCAGGGCATAATGTACTGGGCACTACAACGGCAGTTTGCAATTTTCGCTCAGCAACATCTAATGCTGCCTGTTTCTGGAAAACACGCATGAGTCAAAATCATCCTTACATCTGTAGATAAATTCCCAAAGGGTTATAATTTTCAAAATGTGGTCTCTTGAGGGGGTTTCCACTGTTTAGGCACATCAGGGGCTCTCCAAACGCTACATGGCATCCGCTAATTATTCCAGCATATTTTACATCAACAAGTCAAATGGCGAACCCTGCAGTGCGCCTAAACAGTTGTTTTCCTCCACATATTGAGTAACTGCACACTCAGGAGAAATTGCACAACAAAATGTATGGTGCAATTTCAGTGGATACCCTCAAGAAAATGCAAAATTTGGAGCTAGAAAAGATTTATCTGGGAAATAGGTGATTTTTTTTCATGGCTTAATGTTACAAACTTCTGTGAAGCATCTGGGGGTTCAAGGTGCTCAATAAACATCTAGATAAGTTCCCTAAGGGGTCTAGTTTCCAAAATGGTGTCACTTGTGGGGGGTTTACACTGTTTAGGCACATCAGGGGCTCTCCAAAAGCGACATGACGACTGCTAATTATGCCAGCAAATTTTACATTCAAAAAGTGAAATGGTGCTCCTTCTCTTCCGAGCCCAGCCATGTGCCTAAACAGTAGATTTCCCAATATATGGGGTATGGGCATGCTCAGGAGAAATTGCACAACAAAATCTATGGTCCATTTTCTCCTGTTACCCTTGCAAAAGTAAAAAAAATAGGTCTAAAGGAAAATTTTTGTGAAAGAAAAGTAAATGTTTATTTTTTTTCTTCCACATTCCAAAAATTCCTGTGAAGCACCTGAAGATTTAATAAACTGCTTGAATGTGGTTTTGAGTACCTTGAGGGTTAAAGTTTTAAATGGTGTCTTTTTTTGGTTTTTTTTAAAAGTTTTAAAAAGGGAAATTGGGCCCTCAAAGCACTTTAAATGTGGGGGGTCCATGGTCCAAAAAAAAGATTTTTCAAATTTTTTTGTAAAAATGAGAAATGCTGGTCAATTTTACCTTTATAACTTCCTAACAAAATAAAAAAAATTATGTTTCCAAATTTGTACTGTGTAAATAGACAGTGGAAAATGTATTAACATTTTGTGCGAAAATTTTCTCTCGTTTTAAAGGGGATAAAAATTCAAATTTGAAAAATTTCGAAATTTTCAAATTTTTTGCCAAATTTCCATTTTTTTTAAAAAATAAATGAAGACATTTAAATAAAATTTTTTCCAAATACAGAAGACAAAAGTCACAAAAAACTTCTCGAATAAACTAGATTCGTTGAAACATTTTTGATTTATGACCTCTAAAGTGACATGGTCAGAATTGTAAAAACAACTTATCAAATGCCCACCACAAACCAAACAGTCTTGAAACTTTTCAACTGTTAATATTGGTGGACAGTCACGCCCAACTGGCAGTAAAAGGGGCGAGGTTTAAAAAAACCACATCCAAAATGGATTCTGGTGGGGGATCCGGGGGCTTTCCACCAGGGAATGTTTTCATCTAACAAACCCTTTTTGGGTTTATTGGGTGCCCTCCCTCCCCCCCTACTTATTTGCACAGTAAAAAATTTTATGGGCCGCTGAGGGGATACCTGGGCAGGGCCACAGGGCAGCTACCTCTCATCTTGTCCTTGGGGCCGGGGGTGATGCTTTTCCCCCCCTTGGCTAAAAAATGGAGACAGATATGCACAAGAAGAGAAGGATGTTGCGTGCGATCACTTGTAAGTAAAGCACCCCCCCCTCGTTTTTGGGTTTTGTGCCAGGGGCGCCCCCCTCACCACCCGCGCGCACTTTTGGGCCCCATGGC
>JARQOD010000003.1:460052736-460087273 GCA_033576555.1 Oophaga sylvatica | reverse complement strand
GTTCAAATGCAAATAATATGTGGGGTAAAGAAGCAGTAGAAAGAATTATGGCAGTTCTTTTTGGGGTCAACTTATCCTGTCAGTAGATCCTCTGAGCCATGGATGTTGCAGAGCGGGTGATGGCGCCACCAACGGCTGGCATGACGCTTGACTGATGAGGTCCTGCAGGCAGCGAGGTTCTGTCTTCTGGCGGCAGCGGCTGGTGTCTGATACCTTCTGCTGAGTCCTTAGTCCATGTACTGGCGTGGCCGGGAGAGTATAGGCCACCGCACGGTTTGGGCCCGACATGGCCCGGCAGATTTGCACTGGGGAGGTCAGAGGGCAGATGGCGGTTCCACACCCAGCTTCTCTTGGGTGGCACGCGCATAGTACTCATGGGCCAGGAGCGATGGCACCTTGCTGCGTGGTGACCAACGGGCACTCTGCACATTTCTACTCACAGTCTGCTAGCGGCGGCAAGGAAGCTCGGGTGCTGTCCTGCACTGTGTCGGTTTTCGAGAGACGGAGCACTAACTTCTTCTTGCTGCATGCTGTCTCTTCCCACCAAATCTGACATTTAGCCACAACCCCTGCTTCCGGATACAAAGATTGGTCTGGGGTCTTAAGCTTTCCCCCGAACAACAGAGGAGACAGCCTCGACAGTTCCGGCCCCGGCACAGAACAGGTACTCTCAGCATGGTCCTTCTTCTTACATTCCCATCTGGACCAAAACAGGAATACAGAGACCGGTGGGATACAATGGCCAGTGCAGGAGAGAAGTGGAATCAGCACATTGAGTTTATTTATTTTATCATTGGGTTTAAGGAGTAATGTTTCTCCTTGTGCACAGTGACATGCCAGACATGCAAGGGTAAGGAGACTTATAGGCCATGTAATGCTCCTCTGTGAAATTAAATATGCAAATTGCTTCTTCATAGAGGAACTCGACTTGAACACGGATTGGAGAGTAGATTGAGGAGATTTAGGGATGAGGAGAAACATGGGGCCAGTATGTTAGGTGTTTAAAAAAAATGGGAGTGGGAACTTACGGTACTTAGGGCCATCAATTTAATATGCATTCAAAAAACTATTTTCTTTCTTATGACAAGTTTATCCCTTTCTCTATGGTTTGTCATGGCAACCACCCTGGTTCTGAGGTCTTTGAGTACTTATACCCTGGGCTCATCAAAGGTGTTTGGACCTCTGTTTTTGAAAAGTACTGATACGGTTGGTGTATAGAGGGAAGAAATTGGATACTTTTACATGCTTGACCCACCAAGCAGTGTTGGACAGGAGTGCCAAAGGTCCACCAGTAACAATGAATCTCGGGGTCCACTGTTGAGCTATATGCACATATTACATTAACCACATTCACACATTTACCTTTGAATCTCTACACTAATATACTTATTAGTATGTTAAATGAATGTCAAGATGTTGCCTTTATCTGAATCAGGTGTGTTGGGCCCACTATAGCTCATAATGGTGGATGGAGGCTCAATCCTACACAGTAACCAACCAAATACGGTACAACTGGGAAATCTGCCAATTCGTCATACCACTTTAGAATTGCCCCCAAAGACCCCCTGCAGACATGCTCAGAATTTAGGTTATTACTTACAGGTAGTGTTGAGCATTCCGATACCGCAAGTATCGGGTATCGGCCGATATTCGCGTTATCGGAATTCCGATACTTAATTCCGATACTTTTTCTATATCGTATACCGGAATCGGAAGTTCCATAATTCTTTGAGAGGCAATGTGATTTTAGTCAGCCAATGAGGAATCCTACGAAGTGTGGGCACATCCTGTAATGCTGCGGTCATCTTAACTAATGGCATGGCTGTGATTGGCTGCTGAAATGATGTCAGAATGCACTATAAAAGGCGCCGCAGCCATTTTAGCGTCACTGTGCTGTGAACTCAGTAAGGGACAGAACGCTGCTGTGCTGACTCTGAGGGACAGTTAGATATTGCGATTTTGTGTACTACTGTGCTTGAGGCAGGCTAGTTTACCAACCGCTGTGTAAAGCTTCATTTTGCCAGTGTTGTTTTAACAGCTCTGTGCAAGGTGTGTGTGTGACAGTGCAGGTGACGCTGCAGTTTGCTCTGCATCCACCGCTGTTTGTAGGCATCTGCACGTGTCACTGACTCTTTTTTTTTTTTATTTTATTTAGTGGAATTGGTGCAGCTCCATTATATTAGAAAAAAATCAAATCTATTAGTGTGACGTGCTTCCATCCGTATACAATACATTGGTTGCAAACACTATAGAAGTACAGAAAGGAGCTTTTCACAGATAGTGAATAGTTGTGTTTCAGTGTTCACTGCAGTCTGTGAGGTTTTGATTTTTTGAGTGCAGATCACGCTCCAGTTAGTTCTTCAACCACTGCTGGTTGTAGTCTGCTGAGCGTGTGTCACTGCCTCATCCTTCACATTTTTCTCTAATTGGTGCTGCTCCATTTTAGTGGAAAAAATCTAATCTATTAGTGTGACGCGCTTCCATCTGTATACAATACATTGGTTGCAAACACTATAGAAGTACACAAAGGAGTAGCCTTTCACAGATTGTGGACAGTTGTGTTTCAGTGTTCACTTCAGTCTGTGTTTTTTACTTTTTTGAGTGCACATCACGCTCCAGTTACTTGTTCAAGCACTGCTGCTTGTACTCTGCTGAGCGTGTCTCAGTGGCTCATCCTTTTCATTTATCTCCAATTGGTTCTGCTACATTCCATTTAAAATAAATCTAATCTATTAGTGTGACGCGCTTCCATCCGTATACAATACATTGGTTGCAAACACTATAGAAGTAGACAAAGGAGTAGCCTTTCACAGATTGTGAATAGTTGTGTTTCAGTGTTCACTGCAGTCTGTGAGGTTTTTTTTTTTTTTTTTTTTTTAAAATGCAGATCACGCTCCATTTACTTCTTCAACCACCGCTGCGTGTACTCTGCTGAGTGTCTGTCACTGGCTCATCCTTGTCATTTTTCTAAAATTGGTGCTGCTTTATTCTATTTAAAATAATTCAAATCTATTACAGTGACGTGCTTCCATCCGTATACAATACATTGGTTGCAAACACTATAGAAGTAGACAAAGGAGTAGCCTTTCACAGATTGTGAATAGTTGTGTTTCAGTGTTCACTGCAGTCTGTGAGGTATTTTTATTTTTATTTTTTTTAAAATGCAGATCACGCTCCATTTACTTCTTCAACCACCGCTGCGTTTACTCTGCTGAGTGTCTGTCACTGGCTCATCCTTGTCATTTTTCTAAAATTGGTGCTGCTTTATTCTATTTAAAATAATTCAAATCTATTACAGTGACGTGCTTCCATCCGTATACAATACATTGGTTGCAACACTATAGAAGTAGACAAAGGAGTAGCCTTTCACAGATTGTGAATAGTTGTGTTTCAGTGTTCACTGCAGTCTGTGAGGTATTTTTATTTTTTTTTTTTTTAAAATGCAGATCACGCTCCATTTACTTCTTCAACCACCGCTGCGTGTACTCTGCTGAGTGTCTGTCACTGGCTCATCCTTGTCATTTTTCTAAAATTGGTGCTGCTTTATTCTATTTAAAATAATTCAAATCTATTACAGTGACGTGCTTCCATCCGTATACAATACATTGGTTGCAAACAATATAGAAGTACACAAACGGGCCTTTCACAGCTACTGAACATGGGTTTTTAATTTTAACTAAAATATGTATTTTTTCAAATGACACAAATATAAGTAATGTTGAAGAGGAATAGTCCTACATCCATTGTTTGCACAATATTACAGGTGTACATCATGTCCCTTAATCAACAATGTATTATTATATTTACTTGTATGCTTTTATTTAAAAGCCAAAGAACACAGAAGGATAACCTTCGCACTGCAGCTGTTGTCAAAGTTAACCCACATTATGCACTTCCAACATTGCAGCATTTGAGGCATGATGTGAGTTGGATTGGTCAAAGTTATGGATGAGAAGGTTCACCATCAGTACCCTATAGCATAAGTATGCTTTTGTGTTAGCATTTGTGTTAGACATGTGGATATCTGCCATAATATGTCACAATTATTTAGTTACAGATTTGTTACCAACAGTAATCATTGAATGGTTTTAAATTTGACGTTTCACTTGTTTACAGCTTAGAAATAAGGGTGTAGCCTGATATCTATGTGTAGCACTAGCCACTTTAACATGTCATGTTTTTTTCAACATGTGTAGCTAGGTAGCAGTAATTTTTGCGGACACACAGCAGGGGAACAGCAGCGTTTACTGAACCCCACTATCACTATAGCTTGTGTATTGGTCTGTGGACACGACACTTCTGAGCAGCAACTGGCAGTGTTGTAGCCCAGGGAGTATAGCTCAGGTGGTAGAAAGATGAACATAACAGGAGACATGGAAAACGTTGCCAACCGTTAGTTAATCTGAAACCGGACAGGCAAATTCAGGCGAGATCCATGCCTAGTTCATTTTCAGAAAAGTAAGCCGTTCTACATTATCGTAGGATAGTCGCATGCAACGGTCTGTTAGTACACCACCTGCAGCAGTAAAGACGCGCTCCGATAATACACTGGCAGCAGATCAAGCCAGCACCTCCAATGCATACTGGCTAAGCTCTGGCCATGTATCCAGCTTAGAGACACAAAACTTGAATGGGGAAGAGCCATCTGGGAGTACACTGAGAGGGCAAGACATGTAGTCTGTCACCATCTTACGGAAATGTTGCCTCCTGCTGACTGGAGCCGTCTCGGATGGTGTAGACATTGGTGCGCTGCCACAAAAATCGACACATTTGGAACATACTGTTCTTGCCCTGTGCAGAGGCGCTGCTTGTGCTCCCTCTTGTTGCAGAGCTGTCTCCACTGCCTCGACGCACAGAGCTGCTTTGTAAATCAGTAGCAGCAGCAGTGCTCTCGGTGGAATGGAGAACATTATGGATTGCACCAGTGTGTCTTGGTACTTCCGCATTTTACGCTCCCGGTTCAACGGTTGTGATGAGGCTTTGTAAGTTGTCCCGGTAGCGAGGGTCTAGGAGGGTGTACACCCAATAATCAGACGTGGTGTGAATGTGTTCGATGCGGCGGTCGTTTCTCAGCCACTGCAGCATGAAATCAACCATGTGCTGCAGACTCCAACTGGCCAAGAAACGTTGTCCCCTGCAAGAGGCGTCATCTCCGCCTGCTGTGCATCACCCCACCCTTGGTCTACATACTGACTAGAGCATTGTCTACTCCCTCTGGAGCGATGTCTTCCTCCTCCATTGACTCCTCCTCATCCTCCTCACAAGTCCTTCAAATACATATAAATTTACAAAATTTAAAACTCAAAATTTAAAAACTTTGTATCATAATTCTGTAACATCAGTTTATGGAAACACAATAGCATTACAAAAGGATAGACAAAAAATGTACATTATGTGCTTTGTAAATACATTAAAAGTTTGTAATGGTTATGAAAATATAGACAGCGACTCTGGAGGTTCAATTGTTGATACAGCATGGTACTTTGAAAGTCCTCCAGCCCTTTGTGAGGAACCACGTTGCGCTGACTGTCCAGAAGGTGATGGAATTTGTGACTCCTCATCCTCCCCTCTTCCAAAACCTCATGCCTTAGTGCTTGCAGTGTTTTTGAAGCAGGCAGATAAGGGGGACAGTCAGGCTGACTAGTGCATCATCTGCACTCGCCATCCGGTTGACTCATCAAACGCACGCAAAACGTGGCAGATATCCTTCATAGATTATTCGCCACTCATTACACTGGCAGTGGCTGCCCATTCATTATAGGATCCAATTCTAATTACTGGTTCTCACCAACAAAGCTCTCCACAGCGCAGCACCCCCCTACATCTCCTCCCTTATTTATATTTATCGGCCTAACCGACTGCTGCACTCTGCAAACGACCTTCGACTAACCTCGGCACTAATCCGTACCTCCCACTCCAACTCCAAGACTTCACCCGCGCTGCGCCAATTCCTCTGGAATGCTCTACCCAAGAAATTAGGACTATCCGCAATTTGGATGGTTTCAGGCGCTCCCTCAAAACACATTTGTTCACAGTGGCTATCACATTCACTATCAAAGTCATTCTATGTGTAATTCTGTTGTGTGTAGCCATTCCTATCTCCATGCATCCCTCAACCCTTAAAATGGCTGGACCATCATTGTAAAACACCATTGTATATAAACACCTGTACTTTGTATCTCCCCCACCTCATTGTGATTGTAAGCTTTCACCAGCAGGGCGGCTGATTTTGCTTTAATTATTGTATTGTTAACGTTGTTACTTAAATGACTTTTTGTTTTGAAACTGTTTAAACTGTAAAGCACTGCGGAATATTAGGGCTATATAAATAAATAATATTATTATTCTTATTATAGAGGCCCACTCAGTAGTGGTGAAGTGTGAACGGCGCAAATTGCGAGTTGACTGCGCCGATGCAGCTGATACTCCAATTACTGTTGGCTGCTGCCCACAAAACGCTCCAACATATGTAACGAGGAATTCACCTGGTGGGTACGTCACATATGATGCGATGTTCATGAAGGTGAAATCTGCGTTGCAGAGCGCAATCAGCGATCTGGCCATGCTGGAACGTCGCAAGTGAGCGCACTCTAGGCGGACCTTGTGCAGCAGTGCATCAAGATCCGGATAGTCCCTCAAAAAACTCTGCACGACCAAGTTGAGCACATATGACAGACATGGTATGTGGTGAGGTTGCAAGGCCCAGAGCTGACACCAGATTTCGGCCATTGTCACACACTACCAAGCCTGCCTGTAGATTCTCTTCCAAAAACCACACGTCGCTCTCCTGCTTTATGGCATTACAGAGCTCCTGCGCTGTGTGGCTAAGATTCCCCATGGAAATTAATTCAGGATGGCCTGTTGACATTTGGACACGGCTGTGCTCATATCGGTCGCAACAGGTAAACGTTCACGGGTCCATGTGGAGGTAGACCGTGACGGCTCCTGCAGCGATGATTCTGAGGAACTGGAATAGGAGGAGGAATCAATGTGTACAGACTTGATTCCTGCAATCCTTGGAGTTGGCAGAACACGTACAGCGCCACTCGCAAGATCAGTACCCGGCTGCACAACATTGACCCAATGGGCAGTGAGGGAAAGGTATTGTCCCTGGCCATGGGTGTTAGAACCCTCTTGTTAGGTTTTGTTTCAGTTTGTGGTCACATGACCCTTTTTCCCTATTTAGTCTGGCTCCGCCCTTCTGGCTTTGCTTGACTTCATTGTATTATCTACTGTTAAGCTAGCCGGGTGCTTAGGTGCCTTAATCTGTCAGTTTTGCTTGATGTTAGGATCACAAAGTATTTATTTTTCGTTTAATTATCCATGCTACAATTTATGTTAGGAGGTGTCCACCTTTTCTCACAGTCCCTAGATCTTGTAGGGATTACTCCCTCGCAACTATAGGTGTTCGTTCACATAGATGAGGACTTTAGCGGGTCTGGTCGCAGGATCAGGTTCCCGTTACATCGTAGGGATTCAGCTTAGTTGTATTGTAGGGACAGAATTCCCTTCTTTCCTTACTGGTTGTAGCAGATCATAACAATGGGTACTGGTCCCACGCATCAGTGGTCAGGTGGACCTTGCTACTGAGGGCTTTTAGTAGCGCATGTTTATTTTTCCCTCAACATGCTTTTGCAGACCAGGGACGGCTTGCCTGCTGAAATGAAATCGGCTTGGCACATTGTATTGTGGGATTGACAATGATATTCAGTTACGGAAACTGTCTGTCTCCACCAGCCTGAATCACAGCATTTCAAGGGACAGGAGTTTTGCAATGCCAGCATTCAGAGCTGTGCTCGTGCATGGTTTGCGGAGTATGGCCGTCTTTTATCCCATGCCTGTGCTACCGATGGCTGTTTTGTGGCCTGGGAGTGTGAGGATGACAGGGAACTTGCTGCTGTGTGTGGAATAACAGTTTGTCTCTGGACAACAGTGGCCGAGGTTCTTCCATGGCGATCCTGTGAGGAAGCAGAACCAGCTGTGTGTGAGCTCGATGAAGAGGCTTCAACACAACCTGAAGATGTAGGTGCTGCTGTAGGTTGGCCTACATCTCTAGTGTGTCTTTGTAACTCAACTACGTGCTTTGTCCGCACATGTTTCCACATATTTGTGGTATTGAGGTGACTGACACTTTTAGCTATTTTTAATTTTTGATTACACAGCTTGCATTTCACATAGCAAATATCATGTGCAAGTGTGTGAAAAAAAGGACCACGCAGTGCAAGTCCTGGGAGCGCACGTTTTGACTTTTGGAAGACAACTGCTCCGAACAGGTGCCAAACTGGAGGCTACAGGCAACCGAGTCTGCAGCCTAACTCTCCCTCCTGTTTGTACCGTTGGGGCAATGTCTTCCTCTATCTTCCTTCTATCACTAACCATTTCTCTAGGCCTCTCCCAGCTTTCAACCAAAGTATGGTTCTCACCCACAAAGCTCTCCACAGTGCAGCACCCCTCCTACAATCTCCTCCCCCATTTCTATCTATCGGCCTAACCGACTGCTGCGCTCTGCAAACGACTTTCGACTAACCTCTGCACTAATACGTACCTCCCACTCCCCACTCCAAGACTTCTCCTGCTCTACGCCAATCCTCTGGAATGCTGTACCCAAGAAATTAGGACTATCCACAATTTGCATGGTTTCAGGCGCTCCCAAAACACATTTGTTCAGAGCGGCCTATCACATTCACTAATCAAAGTCATTCTATGTATTCTGTGTAAGTGTGTGTGTGTCTCTAGCCCATTCACTATCTCCATCCCTCAGTCCTTAAGATGGCTGGAACATCATTGTAAATGCACCATTGTATATAAACACCCATACTTTGTATCTCCCCCATCTCATTGTACATTGTAAGCTGTCACGAGCAGGGGCGACTTATTTAGCTAAATTATTGTATTGTTAACGTTGTTACTTATGACTTGTGTTCTGAAACTGCTAAACTGTAAAGCGCTGCGGAATATGATGGCGCTATATAAATAAATATTATTATTATTCCTCTGAGCTGCTCCCACCACCTTCCTGTTCCTCATGCCATGTTGGGTCTTGGACCTCATCATCTCCACTACCCTCTTCCAACACCTGCTGTTGGGTGGTCTGGCCAGCACCATGCTCAACAGAAACTGGCACCTGGGTCTCATCATCATCAGTTTCGTTCTGCGGTGTGCTGACCATCGGCACTGTCTCACCGCCTCTTCAGATTCAGAGAGACACAGCTGTTGCGCATCACTGCATACTCCCTCTTCACATTACAGAATGCTGCTTGGCTGGGCCCCTGTTTGCAAGCAATAGATTCTGAGAACAGAAGCAGACACTCAGCTGGCTCCTGTACAGAACTCTCTGACTGCCTGGGCAATTTGCCAGGCGGTGAAGGACAGATGGTTGCCCAACAGTGCTGTGGTCCTGAGAGGAGGTGGAAGCAATTGAAGTCGATGCATTGGCTGACATCCAAACAACAACGGCTTCAATTTGTTCTTCCCGCAGCAGGGGGGTACTCCGAGCTCCTACAAAAGTGCGCATAAAGGAACGCTCACGGGAAAACTGGTGGATGCTGTGTCACTGGGGGCCGCAGCAGCCACAGAATCCCCACGTCCTCTCCCTGAAGAAACTCCACGACCACGTGCCTTACTCCCTGCCTTCTTCATCTTGGTAGATTGATAAAGAAAGTCTGAAAAGTTATAAGGTCTAAGTGTGGTTATTCCGCAGAGACTGCAGTGAACACTGCACACAACTGTTCACTACCCAATGCGTCTCAGCAGGAAGGCAGTCTGTGCGTCAAAACAAAGGCACAAGCATACATCCATGTACCCTGTTTATAAAGCTATATAAAAAAAATTATGTAGTAGTGACGCACACTTTTTTTGAGGTACAGTATTACATCGCCATTCACCATCTGTGGCTATGCAGTCTCATCTATATATACCTTATCTATCTGTTGTCATGCTTCCAAGTCGACAGTCAGCCATAAATAGCAATTTTCACTATGCACTATGCACTTTTTAAAGGTTATGTTTGTTAATAAAAATGATTATTGCCACATATTATGAGTATTACATGATGGAAATTGTATAATTTTGTATAAAATATTTAGTGACATTATTCAGCAAATGGAACATTTTAGTAATATCACAGATAACTTGTAATGCTGATGATGTTTTGAAGTCAGACATTCATTGTCTATACAATAAAAATGGTGTACATACTGTTACTTATCCATCATTAATGGATTCAGATATGTACTTGTATGCTTTTATGTACAACCGTATAGCAGCTTCCTTAACTAATTTATTTTGTGGTTTGCATTGCTGTTCAACATGTTAATGTATGTGTTTATGTTTGTCAATTCTTTATTATCTAGATATTAGTTTAAATGAAATCATCATCTTATTGGTAGTAAAGGTTATCTTTCTCTTGTTTGAAGTATAGACATTTAAAATTGACAGGTAACAAGGAAATTACTTGATCTAGTATTTAAACATCCTCCTTGACCCTGGGCTCCAACACCGCCAGTTGTTGCTCGGAAGTGCTGTTAGCACAGTCAACACTTGCTCCTGTGTTACTGGGGTTCAGTAACGTCAGCTGGTCCTCGGTTGTGCCATTGGCTCTTTTCCTTCTGCTGCCCCTCCGGGTTCCAGCACAGTCAGCTGGTCCTCGTTACTTGCATTGGCTCTTGTACCTTCTGCTACCCGTCCGGGTTCCAGTACCGTCAACTGGTTCTCCGCAGTGCCTTTGGCCTAGGTGCCTCCATCTCGGTATCCGAGTTCCAGCAACGTCTGCTGGTCCTTGGTAGTGCTTTGGAGCACAGGTACCTCCTGCTTAGTAACCGTGTCCCCAGTAACGTCAGCTGGTCCTCGGTTGTGCCATTGGCTCTTTTCCTTCTGCTGCCCCTCCGGGTTCCAGCACAGTCAGCTGGTCCTCGTTACTTGCATTGGCTCTTGTACCTTCTGCTACCCGTCCGGGTTCCAGTACCGTCAACTGGTTCTCCGCAGTGCCTTTGGCCTAGGTGCCTCCATCTCGGTATCCGAGTTCCAGCAAAAGTCTGCTGGTCCTTGGTAGTGCTTTGGAGCACAGGTACCTCCTGCTTAGTAACCGTGTCCCAGTAACATCAGCTGGTACAAGATTGTGCTACAAATACAAGATACGGAACAAGAGACACAAGAACAATAAGCAGAAGATCTAAAAGCAGAAGAACATGAAGTATAAGACCAAAATGAAGAGCAAAATATATGCTCTAAATTCTAAGCAGAAGAAGACTAAGCAGTGTATGGGGGTGAGTCCGTTCCTCCTCGTGGTGCCCCTGGAAAATGCCTGCTGCTGCAGGCTAAACTGAACACGGACAAATACTGTTGTAATTTAAATCTTTTGTGACAGCAAGAACGGAAGGATGAAAAATTCATACTTTGACAGATTACAAGTACAGGATTCTCTGTCACAAATAAGAATATGATGAAGAAGATGAAGCAGAATATGAATAAGAATATAGTTTAATAAGAAGAATATGAGTAATGTTAACAAAGATGAATAGCAAGAAGTTTAAGAAGAAGATAAAGAAGGTGAAGATGAAGAATAATTTGATGAAAAAGATGATGCTGCAGAAGATTATGAAGGAGAAAGTGTGTGAAAAGTTAAAAAGGTGAAGATGAAGAGCATGGAAGTTGTGTAATATACATATTTGCCAAAATATAAAAAACGTTAACATTGTCAATTTCTTCGTCAATCCGAACATCTTTAAAAAAAAAAATATTTATGCTATTCCATTTGATTGGGTTAAACATCTATGCCTTTAATGTCTCCTCAACCTTCCCCAATACATTCTACATTACTCTTTCTTGTTTTCCTTCATGTACAATTAACCAACAAGGCAAGAATGGGGTTTTTTTAATTTCGATATTTTGTTCCCATAGACTTACATGGGACTTCCGGTATCGGTATCGGGTATCGCCGATATTTTAGTGATATCGGCGATACCATTCCGATTCCGATACTTTAGGATATCGGAAAGTATCGCTCAACTCTACTTACAGGTATTGATGTTTTTTGCTTACCTTAAATTCATATAGTTAATTATTTCCAAGTAACAATGTCTTTTGGATAAGCCATTAAAATCATATTGCTGATGGTCTGTCTCTTGACACTCTCACCAACCAGCTGTATGAAGGATTGTGGTGCTTGTCGAGCCGTGTGGCCACTTTAGCATGTACACTGCAAGGAAAACCTGCATGTTGTCCACTTAATCACATAGGTTGAAAAAGAACACAGGTCCATCAGGTTCATCCTTTCTCCACCAGTTATATATTCTCTATCACTAGATTCTTTATAACCCACAAAGCCATTTGTTGTGAGAAAAGCATCCAGCCCTTCTATAAAAGCTCTTATAGTGTCTACCATTACTACCTCTTGTGGTTGGCATTGCACAGTCTGACTGCTCTAACTGTAAAGAATCCTTTCCTATTTAGCTGCTGGAATTGCCTTTCTTCCACCCGTAATGAGTGCCCCCTAGTCCTTTTTAAAGTTTTTGAATTTTTTTCTAAGTCATGAGTCAGTCCTTTGTACTGACAGCCCATGTATTTATACATACAGTATAAGTGAGATGGCCTTTGAAGAGTCATTTTTCTAAGCTAAATTAGCTCAACATCTTTAACCTCTCATTATTGGAGAGGCCTTCCATTCAATGTAATAATTTTATTGCCTTCTTTGATCTGACTCTAAGTTCCTAGTGTCCTTTTTAAAACAGAGAGACTAAAACTTGATCCCATATTCTAGATGGGGCCTCACAAGTGATTTGTAGCGGCCAAACAATAATACATTGGGATTGCAGAATTTTATCTCTTTTTTTGGACACCCTAAAATTTTGTTTGCTTTTGCAGCTGCTGCTTGACATTGAGTGCTGCTGTTTAGCTTATTGTAAGCAGAATACCCAAGTCCTTAATAGTTGCTTTTCTGGGTATTGGAGTATTGTCTCACTCAATAGGATAATGGTGCAATATCCAGTATAGCTGCTGCTAAGTAGTCAGTGTACAGTTTACAGAACAGTGAACACACTATAGGGACCACAGGACAGCGCTCGTATGAACACCACAATCTCTTATTACAGCTCACTGGTGGGAGTGCCAAGAGTCAGACCATCACCCTTCAATTTTGTAATATTATGATACTGAAATCCCCTTTAGTAAATCGGCTGTTGTGATCATGATTTTCCAACATCACACAGTGTCTGTAACGAGGAGAACTCACCAATACAATCCCAAATGTAGTTACAAAACCCAAGTGTTTTGTAGGAAAAATCATCATTTAGTAGTTTGGTGAGAAGGTAATTGAGATGAGTTTCATGTCTCCATAAGGATCAGAACCATATACATGTATTGAGGTTGATAACATTATGCAGTGAGATAAAAACAGGCTTACGAGTCAGGAATCACAAGTGAAATCTGTAGAATATAATATAGAGTGATTTATTGATCTGTGGGAAAAATGTAGAAAAATTAGAAAGTGAATGCCATTATCTCTGGTCTCATCTATAAATTTACATTCACATAAATACAGATGTTCCAGATACTGCACGTTATTATTTTCTTACCTGCTCTTGAGGACATTTGTTTAAGGATAATGGGAAAGCATTAATTCTGGGTCCTGCTGACTGGCCAGCTGTAATATCTCTGCAGCACTCCATCCAACATAATTCCATTAACCCAATCCAAACTGTTCTGATTCTCTACAAATGTTGCTACTGCAGTTAAGAAATCATGTGTAATTATTATAATTATACATTTAGGTGAAACTAAATTTACATATATTACTAATTATTATGCTAAAGGATCTAGTCAACAAGTCAAGTGTGGTTTATGGAAATAAGATGTCTGAGTGGATACACTGTGATTTATATTGATTAATAATTGTAGTTATGCTAATCTAAATTTTTTTTCTATCTTTACTGCATATTAACATGAAAACCCTAGAAAACATTGATTTAAGAGTGAATAAAAATGTACACCGTTGCAAATGTGTAATATACAAGTGGTATGCAAAACTTTGGGCACCTCTGGTCAAAATTACTGTTACTGTGAACAGTTGAAGATGAAATTATCTTAGGGCTAAAGTTAAAGGTGACATGGATTCAATCAAACAAATACTTAATGCAAACATAACACCATCCGTGAAAAAGCTGAAGTTTAAAAGAGGCTGGCTTTTACAAATTGATAATTATCCTAAACACGCATCAAAATCCACAATACACTACCTCAAAAGGCGCAAGCTGAAGGTTTTACAATGGCCCTCACAGTCCCCTGATCTGAACATCATTTAAAATCTGTGGCTAGACCTCAATATAGCAGTGCATGCAAGACGACTCAGGAATCTCAAAGAACTAGAAGAATTCTCCAAGGAAGAATGGATAAAAATCCCTTAAACAAGAACTAAAAGACTCTTGTCTGGCTACAAAAAGCATTTAGAAGCTGTGATACTTTCAAAATGGGGTACTACTAGATACTAAACATCCAAGGTGCCCATTTTCCTTTTTGTAATTTTTAAACTGTAAAATATATATGACAATATACTTTTTTTTTCTTAAAATACAAAGTAAATGTGTCATCTTTAACCCCTTCATGACATGCACCGTACATGTACTGTGCATGTCGTGTCCCTCTCTTTGATGTGGGCTCCAACGATGAGCCCACATCTTTCCCGGCACATGTCAGCTGTTTTAAACAGCTGACCTGTACCCCTAACAGCCGTGGGTGGAATTGCGATCCAACCCTGTTAACCCGTCAAATGCCTCTGTCAATCTCTGACAGTGGCATTTGATGTGATTGCACGTAAGCGCGTCACTAATCCCGCCCATCGCACCCGTGTCACATGACTGCGGGTCACCGATGGGTTGGCATGACAACCCGGGGTCTGCAGGAGACTCATGTGGTTGTCATTGCCGGATTGCTATGAGCACCACCCATCAGTCAGTGCTCATAGCAAGTGAGCATTTCTGCTACACACAGGCGATCTGATCATCGCCTGTATGTAGCAGAGCCGATCGGACTACTGCAGCTTCTAGTCTCCCATGGAGACTATTAAAGCATGCACAAAATAAAAAAAAATGATTTTAAAAATATAAAAAAAATTATAAAATTTCAAATCAGCCCCCACTCGCCCCATTCAAAATAAAACAATTTTAAAAAGTATATATATATACATTTGGTATTGCTGCATTCAGAATCGCCCAATCTATCAAGCTATAAAAAGAATTAATCTGATCGGTAAACTGCGTAGCGAAAATAAAAGTCAAAACAACAGAATTCCTTTTTTCTGGTCACCGCAACATTGCATTAAAACGTAATAACGGGCGATCAAAAGATTGTATCTACACCAAAATGGTATCAATAAAACTTATAGCTCGGCACACAAAATACAGGCCCTCACCCACCCCCAGATCACAAATAATGGAGACGCTACGGGACTCGGAAGATGACGCAATTTTTTTTTAACAAACTTTGGATTTTCTTTAACCATTCAAATAAAAATCAACCTACACATGTTTGGTATCTACAAACTCGTAATGACTTGGAGAATCATAATGGCAGGTCAGTTTTAGCATTTTGTGAACATGGTAAAAAAAATTAAAGAACATTGTGGAATTGCACTTTTTTGCAATTTCACCACACTTGAAATTTTTTTTCCTATTTTCGAGTACACGATATGGTAAAACCAATTGTGTAGTTCAAAAGTACAACTTGTTCCGCAAAAAACAAGCCATCACATGGCTCTGGGAAGAAAGGGAGCAAAAAACAGAAACACAGAAACGAAAAAGGGCTGAGGTGTGAAAAGGCTAACTTAAGGTCTTTTAGAGATTATTTAACCTTAAACTTGGTTAATTGTTCATAATAACAGTAATTTGGACTAGCGGTGCCTAAACCTTTATAGTCACTGTATAATATTACACAATACTGTATATGTAATATAAGTAAAAAGTTTCAGACTGATGTGCCAAGTTTTCACCAATAACATTGACTCTGGGGGCCCACAGCTACATGCACATAATACATTTTCCTAATTCACAAATTTACCTATGCTTCTATATAAAAAAAAAAACTGGGTAGGTTGTTAAATCAATGATTAGGATAGTGCTTGTGTCTCTTCATAGAGAATCAAGTGTACTGGGCCAACTCCTGCACATAAGGCCCACTGGGGAATTTACCTGTTTCCTCGTGGTCCAGACCAAGCCTGGATACAGTGGTGTGAGATCGGGAAACCCGGTGACAGCACCAGTACCTCCCACCCCTTCTTCCCCTGGAGTCATACTTTCAACTGTGTCTGCATCCTAAATGCAGATAAACTTGAAAGCAATGATGGAACAGGGAACCATCAGTTCCCTCCTCCATCATTCTTCCTATGCATCTGAGCTCTATGTCTCAGCGCATCGTGCGTGACGACATGACTATAACGCTCCTGTTGTGGAGCCCAATGTAGTTGCTAATGTACTGTTTGATGGGCAATGTGGGGGTTACTACATTGTTTGGACAGCTTTGTATGGACCACTATACTGTTTGTAGGGCTATGTGGAGGAAAGTATAATGTTTGAAGGGCTATGTGGGGTGCTATTATAATTGGTGGGGGCCAGTATACAGTGTGGAGGGTTTTGTGGGGTACATAATGCCATGTGGAGGGTTGTTTGGGGGCCATCATACTGTGTGGAGGGGTGTAGTTGCCTTTATACTGTATGGATGGCTATTATACTTTGTGTGCTGCATCATACTGTATGGAAGGCTATCATAATGTAAGGAGGGCTTTGTGGGGTCCATTATCTTGTGTGGAGGACTGTGGGGGTGTTAGGGATCGAGTTCCCACTGCTGCACAAGGGGAATCTCGAACCAGTCCCGCTGCGGTCCCCCATCCATCTCCGGCCGCAGTGGAGCCTACTTAGCGGAGACGTCGGTCCCAGCGTCTCGCTTGGTCTGGTACTGTGCAGAGGCTTGTTGCTGCCCCTCCTGGTTCCTCTATTATAACCAGTGCTGTAGCAGGCAGTCCTGGGACAAAGTCCTCGCTTTCTCCATCTGAGCATGCCCAGGGCAAGATCTCCCATTGGAGATCAGGGGTCACATGCTCTGTTACAGCAGTGGCTCCCATTGGTCTGCCAGGAAGGTCCTGAAACTGCTTGTGTTCTGGAATAGTTTTTCATTGGTCCTTTTCTGGAAGGTCCTGTAGCTGCTATTATAAAAAGGTGGCATAACCGCACGTCCGTACGCTAGTATCAAATCTGTTACGTGCTTGCGCCAGTGTGGTCATGTATGCATGTGGTTAGGTCCGGCTGAAATAAGCCCCTAGAATACCGGCACCTCCGGTGAGGAGTTTTGTATGCACGTGTTCAGGGCTCGGCTGAAAACGCCATTAGAATACCGGCTACTCCGGTGAGGAGATTATTGCTTGTGTTCTGATTGCATGACCACAGACTGCAATCCGCTTAGCAGTCATCTGTGTCCCCTGTGAGTCTGACAGGACACAGTCTTTGTCACAGCAGCTCTGTGAATTAACAGAGTCCGCTTATATCGCCATATAGTGCTACAGCATTTTAGTTAGCGACTCTGTGGAATAACAGAGTTCGCCCATACCGCATATAGTGCTACGGCATTTACATCTGCGACTCTGCGGGGATAACAGAGTTCGCTCATACTGCCTATTTGCGCCATCTTACTAGCAGCAAGCTCTGCCTGCACGGTGGACCCCGTGCTGCGAACGCACCTCTCCTTAATATCTATTAGGTGCGTTCCGCAGGCCCTTAACAGGGGGTCTCATTACAGTGTGGAAATTTTGTGTCAGGGTCATCTTACTGTGTATGGGTGACTTTAATGGCTTTCATACTGTGTGTGGGGACTGTGGGGGACTTCATATCACGTTGGGGTCACTGTGAGGATATCATACTTTACAGGTAGTACTGCAGGGTCATCATGCTGTGCATATTGAGAAATTCACTTCAGGGGTAGCATACTGTTTTCGGAGGGAACATTTATTGGCATCAAACTTTATGGGGCATGAAAGGAGTATCTTAGTACATGGGAATACTAAGGGGTATCAATTGAAGCCCTTTAAAAGTAATCTTGCTCCTAAGTTGTGAGATACACAGTAGCAAGTATTTCTGGAGGGTAAAAGAAAAGATACTTGATTTTCTAAATATTTAAAATATATACGTACATTTGAAAATTATGACATCCCTGTAGTATGATACCACTAGATAAACTTTTCAATGACCAACTGCCTCCATATCCAGTCGCATAATTAGTAAGCTGTTTTGTGAAGACCACAGAGGTTTGTTTGAGAACATTAGCCAGGGCCGGCGTCAGCACCTGGCGCACCCGGGCAAGTGCCGGGGCCCTGAGCAGGTGGGGGGGCCCACTCGCCATCAGAGACACCAGCGTACTATGAGGGGCCCTGTGCCAGTGCCGGCGCCCACGAGTGGGCCCCCTCTGCTTGCTCAGGGCCCCAGCACTTGCAATGCTACCTCTCCCTGCTCCATCGCTGTGACGTCTTCTGCGTTTCTGATAGTGACATTCAGGTCAAGAGCACGATGATATCACGTCTGTGCGCCCTCTGCCTGAACAGTCACAGTGCAGAGAGCTGGAAGATGGCGACGCTGAGGAGTCCAGAGTACAGCAGTGACAAGCGAGGAGAGGTATTCATTTTTTTTAATGTTGGGCAATATATGGGGAGCATTATACACTGGAGAATTATATATGGGGCCCATCATACACTGGAGCATCATAGATAGGGCCTATTGTACACTGGAGCATCATATGGGGCCCATTATATATGGAGCATTATATAGGCCCATCATACACTGGAGCATCATCCATGGGGCCCATCATACACTGGAGCATTATAAATGGGGCCCCATCATACACTGGAGCATCATATACAGGGCTCATTATACACTGGAGCATCATATGTGGGCCCATTATATATGAAGCATGATATAGGCCCATCATAAAATGGAGCATCATCCATGGGGCCCATCATTACTGGAGCATCATAAGGTGGCCCATTATATATGGAGCATTATATAGGCCCATCATACAGAGGAGCATCATCCATGGGGCCCATCATATACTAGAGCACCATATGGGGTTCATTATTTATGGGGCTCATATGGGGCATCATATAGGGTATGGAGCATCATATGGAGCACATATGGGGCCTATTCTGTATGGAGCATTATTTGGAGCCCATTCTGTATGGTGCACTATGTGGTGCCCATAATACCGTATGGAGGACTATACTGGAGCATCATAAGGTGGCCCATTATATATGGAGCATTATATAGGCCCATCATACACTGGAGCATCATCCATGGGGCCCATCATATACTAGAGCATCATATGGGGATTATTATTTATGGGGCATCATATAAGGTATGGAGCATCATATGGAGCACATATTGGGGCCTATTCTGTATGGATCATTATATGGAGCCCATTCTGTATAGAGCAATATATGGGCCCATCATATACTGTATGGAGCTTTATATACGACTCATTATACTGTACTATGTGGGGCTCATTATACTCTATGGGGACCGTCCTATACTGTATGGCACATTATATGGGGACCATCATATACTGTAGCATTATGTGGAGCTCATCATATACTGTATGGAACATTTTATGGGACAAATTATTTATGGAGCAATATATGGGGCTCATTATTCTGTATGGCGCACTATGTGCTGGCCATAATACTGTATGGAGGAATATACTGTCCGATTTTTGAGCTATTGTAGAATTTACAATAGATATCACTCATGTAATGTAAGAAGTGAAGTATTTGTCATTGTACTATACCTATATTTCTCTGCCGTATCGGAGCATCATGAATTGTGGTATGTGTTAAAGGGGCCCACTGAGACTCTTTGGCCCAGGGCCCACGAAAACCTGGAGCCAGCACTGACATTAGGGATCAAACAGGATCATGAAAACCAAGGAACCACAGTAAATCATGGATAAAGCTGTGGAATAGAGAAAAGCTGATTATAAAAAAATGACCCAATCCTGAACATCTCATGGAGCCCAATTCAATCCAACATATAGATAAGGCACGCTGCAAAAAAACAATATATGTGTGAGGGAGTCACTATAGTAAATGTTAGTTATAGAAAATGGTGCAAAAGACTACAATGACAGATAAAAAAATATATGCTACTTACTAAATAAGTAAAGGTCAAATGATCCGAGGTCAGGTCTAGGAGAGGCGCAGTACAACAGGGGAAGTCAGAGTGAAATCCAAACAAGAGCCGAGTTCAGGAAAGCCAGAGAGACAACACAGTTTTACAGGGAGCAGGCACAAGAGATGTCGGGGTCACAAGCAAAGGGGCTGAGCCCAAGAAAGAATCAAGTCAAGCTGGGCCAGGCACAGAGCACAGAGGGATCAAATGTTACACAGGAATAACAAGTGTACGATTGACACTGGGTGGAGGAGCTAGCTGCTTAAATAAAAGACTAATCAGGAGAGTGAACACAGAGTTTGCAGCACAGATCCACCACAACCAATAGACAAAGAACATGTCAGACGGGAACAGAGGGGAGATCGCGACAAATTTGGTCATCCACCTAAAACTTATATCCCAATCAAGGAGAGCACTAATTAGCGATGCATCTACAGTGCCTTGCGAAAGTATTCGGCCCCTTGGAAACTTTTCAACCTTTTCCCACATATCATGCTTCAAACATAAAGATACCAAATGTAAATTTTTGGTGAAGAATCAACAAGTGGGACACATTGTGAAGTTGAACCAAATTTATTGGTTATTTTAAATTTTTGTGGAAATAGAAAAACTGAAAAGTGGTGCGTTCAATATTATTCGACCCCTTTTAGTTAATACTTTGTTGTGCCCCTTTTGCTGCGATTACAGCTGCATGTCGCTTGGGGTATGTCCTATCAGTTTTGTACATCGAGAGACTGAAATTCTTGCCCATTCTTCCTTGGGCAAACAGCTCGAGCTCAGTGAGGTTGGATGGAGATCATTTGTGAAACAGCAGTTTTCAGCTCTTTCCACAGTTCTCGATTGGATTCAGGTCTGGACTTTGACTTGGCCATTCTAACCCCTGGATACTTTTTTTTGTGAACCATTCCATTGTAGATTTTGTTTTATGTTTGGATCTTTGTCTTGTTGGAAGACAAATCTCTGTCCTAGTCTCAGGTCTTTTGTTGATTCCTCATCAAAAATTTACATTTGGTATCTTTAGTTTGAAGCATGATATGTGGGAAAAGGTTGAAATATTCAGGGGGCTGAATACTTCGCAAGGCACGTAAAAGGCCCATATCACTCTGGATGAGCTGCAGAGATCCATAGCTCAATTGGAGAATCTGTCCAGAGTACAACTATTAGTTGCATATTCCACAAATCTGTCCTTTCTAGGAAAGTGACAAGAAGAAAGTCATTTTTAAAAGCAAGTCATGACTATTTGCTATTTGCAAAAAGCCATGTAGGGGACACAGCTACCATTGTAAGAGGGTGCTCTGGCTAGATGATCATGAGACCAAAGTAGAATTTTTGGGGCTAAATGCAAAATTCTATCTGTAATAAAAAACTAACACTGCACATCACCCAAAACACTATCCCCACTGTTAAACATGGTGGTGGCACCATCATGCTGGGGGGTTGCTTTTCTTCAGCAGGGACAGGGAAGTTGGTCAGAGTTGATGAAAAGATTGATGGCGCTAGATACAGGGAAATCCTGAAGGAAAACCTGTTCCTGGGGCATAGGTTCACCTTCAGTAGTACAACAACCCTAAACATACAGCCAGAGCTACAATAGAATGGTTTAGATCAAAACATATTCATGTGTGTGAATGACCAGTCACAGTCCAGACCGAAATCACATGAGAATCTGTGACAAGACTTAAAATTGCTTTCACAGATGCCTCATCCACTCTCACTCGCTAAACAGGTGGAAAGGATAATGGAAAAAAAATTAGCCAAATGGTAAGATAACCCTCTCTCTTGCAGCAGAAAATGGTCCTAAAATTTATGTAATTTCTTTTCTGATTGTTGGTTTCCAACCCTGATTGTTGATTTCAAAATGATGGGACAAACCTTTTGTTAAATCAGTCACCTGATTTTGCAAACAGCCAAAACAGCGCAATTTTATTTTACTGCTATGGTCCTCCTGACGGAGCAATTCAATGGACAAATATTACTGTAGATTGCAGGATTGGTTCTTTTGCACCCATGCCAAACAGCTGCTGAAGGGAAAGCACGGCATCCTTATTGTTTCCACACAATGCCAAACTTTAGAATGCCATTTTTTTTTTATTAAAAACATTCACTTAAAATAAAGTAGTAATACCAGCAATGAAAGGGCAAGAGCACTAGGCACCTTCAAACAGCGATCCAGGGGGGGTGCCAAGAGTAAAAAAAAAACCACAAACCTAATATTGATGGCCTATGCTATTATTGAGCCACCATTTAAAGAATTAGAAAATCTCAAACCAAGTATTCAATTCTTTTTGATTGCACTAGTTTGTACATACATCTTTTCTTAGGTTGCACAAGAATCACTTCGACAAATTTTCACATTATTTTGCCAAATAAGTATAAGCTTGACACGGAAGGGGATTTGTCTTTTTTTCACCCTAAAACACCTCTTCTGAATGATAATCTTCCCATTGTACGTGCTGTTGTGCTCATCTGCACTTAACTTGTGGGCGGAAGCTTCTGCTAAAAAACACACCAGGAGGCCTTTGGGTTTGTTTCCAACAGGTTCTTTTTTAATGTACAGTTCAGTTTAATTCAACTCGGCACTAGACGTGTTTATTTCGTGCTGAGGAAGCAGCAAAAAGGCAATACACCGAGCAGTTGGAATCTATAGATTGCAGTACCCGACTAACCACCACAACTAGAGGCAGGTGACGTTCCTATTGGTCCTAACGCCTCGTCACGCCTGAGAAATAACACACCTAAAACAAAACAAAAGCATCTGCCCCGGAGCAGAACCCCAAAGAAAATGAAAGCCCCCAAACATGAATGGCGGTTGACAAAGGAAATATGACACAGAAAAAAAGAAACAAACGTGGGGCCCAAACTAACTAATAGAAAAGGAAGGAAGGGATTACGCAATCCCCCAAAAACCCTGAAAAGCACCAACTTAAATTTAAAACACCTGAGACCAGACCTCTACCACCTAAAAAGTTCTCTGGTGAAAAAAAATCAAAAAAAGGCCAAAAAAACTGGAAAAGCAAAAAAAAAAAATCAGTGGCGAACTAAAGAAGGGGAAAAGCCCCCGGGGGGAAACCCGAAGCCCCACAAAAAGCAGTACAAAATGCAAAAATATAGCACAAAAACAAAAAACAAAATCTTATCTGTAACAGGAGATGCAGAACACACGCAGGACAAGGGAAAATGAAATTTTTAACCCCAAACAATTGGTAGGGGAACCCTGAGGGGGAAATGACCCCCCCTTTAAAAAGACCATCAGTAAACCGAACCCCTCCCCACAATCTTCACTAGCACCCCTTGTAACCACCAGGGGAGCCTTTCCAACTCATCCAAACCCTTTCAAAAAATTTCCCCCCCTTTTGGGGGGGGCCCAACCCTCATTTGAGCAACCAGGTCGGTCGAGAGTTCTATGATACGCCGGATAATCCCTAGCATGGTTCCAAGCAAACCCCAAAATTTTGTCTTCCCTGACAAACCCCCCATTAACCAAATACTGGATTTCCCCGTCTAAAAAACAAAAACAATATTTTCTCACCACATACCCAGATTCCCCAACCAAAACGGGTAGGAGGCATACACAAACCCACGCTCAACAAACCTCTTCAACGGGGATTGGGAACACGTTAGGATTTTAAAAATGTCCCGGGGAAGAAAAAAAGAAAAAACAGGATTAATAATCTCCATGATTTAAAAGGGCCCCAATGAACCAGGTTAAATTGGAGATGCACTTCTAGGAATATTCTTTGAGGACAACAGACCAACCCCCCCCTTTAAAAACCGAACCTCATTACCGGGTTTTAAAACCGCGGGCCTTCTCTGAGAGAGGAAAACCTTCCACTACCGGGCCCCAAATTTTTTTGCATCGTCCAAACAAGTCAACACCTGGAAGAAAAAACCCTCCGCCCCGAAAAAATCGGGGAAAAACCCAGAATACGAAAACGGAGAACAAAGGGCAGAGCTACCCCTATTTTTTAAAGAAAAATCACCCCAAAGGGGGAAAAAAGAGACCCAGTCACCCCGACAGCAGACACAAAGCATCTTAGATAATCTCCAATTTGGGGTTTTTCTCCAGTTTGCCATTGTCTGAGGATGAAATGCCGGGAAAAAAAAATTTTTAACCCCCTTTTTTTGAAAAAAAAGCCCCCCAAAAAAACGGAAAAAAAACGGACTCCTCTGTCAGACAAAAGTTTTAGGAATGCCGCGTAAAAACCCGTGCGAAGGAACAACGGCCCAATTCAGAGGAGAAGGGAACTTTAAAAGGGACAAATGTATCATTTTGGGAAAACCTTCAAAATTCCCAATGGTGTCATTCTTGAGAACAGGAAGACGGAAATGAAATCCAAAGAATGGGTCCATGTTCCCCTTTGGGACAGGCAAGGATCAACAAACCACTAGAGCGGGGCAAGGGTTTTGGGCGAGGCAATCCCGCAGGACTGCACAAATTCCCTGACACACGGACAAGGAGGCCCCAAAAGGACCGACTAAAACCCAATCTCTGGTACCAAAAATTTTTCCGGTGCCCACCAAGCAACAATGAATTTAAATCACACTCTTTTTCCCCCCTTGGGGTTTTCCCCCCAGACAAACAATTTCCAACGGGGACGCTCGGGCCTATCCTTAAAACCCCCCCAAGCAAAACTCAAATTGGGGAATGGGGGGAAAAAACTACACCCCTTTCAAAAAACAAAGGGGCATAACCAAGAGTCCGCAAGGAAACTCCCGAGAGGCACCCCCCTTTAACTTCTTAGTCCCGGGGAAAAAGGGGAAAACCCAAAAATAAAAGTGTGAAAAAAAGGCCCACCTGGCTTCAGGGGAGTCGCTTTTGGAATTCCAGATGACCGATTCTTTTGGGGCCAAGGCCCCCCCGATGTTTTTGGTCCCTCCAGCCACCCCCCAAAAGCCCCCTCATGGCCAAAACTCCCATTACCCCCTAATTACTTCAGAGAAAAATTTTCGAAAAAAAGGGACAAAAGGGGTTTTCTTTTAGAGGTCTCCGGGGGTTTTTTGGGGGAAAACGGCACCTGCCCCAAATTTAGAGGGGTCAACCCCACCGAAAGGGGGAGAAAAACCCCTGCCTAAACAACGAAAAGAATCTCGCTTAAAATTTCCGAAAGCAGGAAAGCCTCAGGGGCAAATTACCACATCAAACCCTTTCTGGTCAAATCGTTTTTAAGGTTTAACAAAAAACCCAGAAAAAAATTCCAATAAATTTACGATAAAAATTTTGGAAAACCCAAAAAAATTTTGAAAGCCTTTAATGAAGTAGGGGTTTGGCCAAAACAGATGGCCTAACCTTACCGGGGGCCCTTTTTTAACAATGGGGAAAAAAAAATCCCCCCAAATGGATCCTCTGTACCAAAAAGCACTTTATCCCTTCACATACAAGCATTTTTCTCAAAATCTGGAAAAAAAATTCGAACAGTTTCACATGAAGCCCATCATTAGAAAAAAACAAGATATATCCAATAAACAACCCCAAAATTTTCCACAAAATCCCAAAAAATTTCATTCAAAGGAGGGGAAACGAAGGGGAGCATTAGGACCCAAAGGCTCATAGTATCAAAATCCCTTTTGGGGGTATTAATGCCGTTTCCACATCCCCGTTTTTTGCAAATAAGGTTAACCCCCCCCCAGGTCAAGCGGGAAAACCAAGTACGTTTTTCCCCGGAAAAAGGTCGAAAAAGGGGAAAACGGGTATTGATATTTCACGAAAAAATTTAAAAGAGACAAATAATACGGGGCCTTAAGAACCATCTTTTTGCCACAAAAAAAAACCGGCACCTAAGGGGAAAGGGGTCGTTCCCCTTCTCCTGATTCCTTTATAAACCGCATAGCGTCATGTTCAGTACAAAAATTTTTAAAAAGGCACCTTTAGGGAATTTACTCCCCGGCACTAATTCAATACGCATTTCCTATGGGGAGGCAAATGCAGATTTACTTTGCTAAAAACATCAAAAAAAAAAAAAAAAATCGGGAACCCTGAGCCGGGGGAGGCAAAAAAACAGGATGTTGGTTTTTAAACATTGGCACCCCAACTGGTTACAGACAAAATTTTTCCAATCCAAACAGGATTAGGGAAAGTAACCGGGAAACCCGACAAAAAAAGTCATGAATTATATAAACCCCCAAAAAATTGCAGCACTCCTGGGTGGTTCAACCCTCTTATCACCGAGTAGAAAACGGGGTTTTTCTCCCAAAAGGGGGGTAAATGATCCCCAGGGGGAAATAACTTCTGTGGGGTATCGGGAAACCCACAACGTTTAAAAAAATCATAATCCATCAGGTTAAATGCCCAGAATCAACAAAACCCCTAGAAAAATGGGCAGAACATATCAGAGGACAGTTAATAAAAACAAGTTTGAACACCCCCCAAGAAACTGGCGTGCAAAATTTCCCCTTGGGGGCAACAAAAATACAGGAGGCATCACCCCAGTAAAAAAAAAAAACCCTTGCGCTTCAAACTCAGCCCTGGCCCCAACACCACTCTATCAACTGATGGTTCAAAGCGGGTTCACAAGAAACACCTTTTCCACCAAACTTTCGCTCACAAAAAACGTCGTCAATTTTAAAATCGCTAATACATAAATTTGACCCCAGGGGAGGGGGAACCCCCATAAATCCTTTATTTAAAACCACACCCCCTTCCAAAAAGGGCCGCCAAAGTCGTCTTCCATTGGGGTCAGGACCCCCCATACGGAATCTCGACAGTATAACTAGCGTCATAAGCCCCATTTAATGCCAACAATTTTTTCGCTTGACATGATTTTGGGCTCATCGAAAATAACCCCAAACCTAAAAAAAACGCATCAACACACTCAAAACAGGATCCCCAGGTGTCGGGAAAAAAAAACCCAACCCGAAAACGCCGGGGGGAAAGGAAAAAAAATTTTTGAACCTGCTGCCTGTTTTCCTGAGGAAAAAATTTTTTAAGGGGAAAAAACAATTTACAATTTTTTTGAAATTTGAAATTAGCTCGACCCCCAAAAACAAATTGGCAGGGAAAACCTAGGGTTTCCCCAACAGGCAACCCAGCAAGACATGCAGCAATACCTGACCTAGGGAAAAAATCCCCGGCCCCAAAACCGTGCAAACTCCATTGGGAGAAAAGACCTCCCCAGCACCCAGGATACGGGGGGAAAAAAAAAAAAGCAAAAACAAAAAAATTCTCTGACACTTGACAACCTTTTTTTTTTCCAATATTTTCCCTTCGTAGTACCATAAAATTTTCTTTTTTTTGGGCCGGGATACTGTTATGTTTCGGACTGAGGAGCAGCAAAAAGGAAAAACCCAGAGCATTGGAATCATAGATTGCGTACCCTGACAAAAACCAAAACTGAGGCACCCCGGGGGGTTCCTACGTTGGTCCGACGCCTCGTCACAGCCTGAAAAACTAACTACCTAAAACAGAAACGGAAACTTCTCCCCGGGGCAGAACCCCCAAAAATAAAAAAACCCCCAAAAAATGTAAGGGGGTTAGAAAAGAGGAAAAACTGCACAGAAAAAAAAGTATGGCAAACGCTGGCCCAAAATCTAAAAAAAAAGTAGGAGGGTACTTACGCAATCCCAGAAAACCCTGAAAAGCCCCAACTCTAAATTTTAAAAAACCCTGAGACAACGACCCCTACCCCCAAATTTTTTCTCTGGGTAACAAAATAAAAACAGCACCCCCTGAAAAAAGGGGAAAAAGCAAAAAACAAAACTCAGTGGCTAAATAAATGAGAGGGAAAAAAACCCCCCGGGGGGCCCCTAAAGGGGCCCCCCAAAAATTCCCAAAAAAACAAAAATATAGCACAAACCAAAAAAAGCAAAAGCTTATCTGTAAGCGGGGAAAGCGACAACACGCAGGCTACAAGGGAAAAAGGAATGAAGGATTAGACCAGAACAAGGGGACCGGGGAAACCCATGGGAAATGACCCCTTATATAAACCAGTCAGTAACACCGATTTTCCCGTCCCACAATCTTCACTACACCGCTTGTAACCCCAAGGGGCCTCGCTCAGAACTCATCTCAAACCCATTCCAAAATACCCCCCCCCGAGGAGGGGTCCCGAACCCCCCTTTGAGCAACCCGGGCGGATGATTTTTTGATCCCCGGATAAGTCTCCTACATGGTGCCCCAAGCAAACACCCAAAAATTGTCTTCCGACCATAACCCTCCTTTTTCCAAATACGGGGTTTTTCCTCTAGAAAAAAAAACCCCAAATTTTCTAAACCCACAACTCCAATTGCCCCCAAAAAAAAGGGTCAGGGGGGATAGCAGCGGGGAACCCCGGGTCAACAAACCTCTTCAAAAGGGGCTTTTTGGAACACTTAGGATTTAAAGTCCCGGAAAAGCAAAAAAAAGAAACAGGATTAATAATCCCCCTGATCTATAAGGCCAAAAAACCCGGGAAAATTTTTAAAAGAGCACTCTCATAAAATATTTTTAAAAGGGCAACCAACCAACCCCCCCCTTTTAAAACCCGGGGAAACCTCACCCATGGGGGTTGAAAAACCCGGGGGTTTTCCCAAAGGGACACCCTCCCTCCGGTCCCAAATTGTTGCATCGCTCCACAACAGAGTCCCCCTGGCAAAAAAACCCGTCTTCCGAAGAAAATCGGGGGTAAAAACCCCCAATTAAAAAAAAAAAGGAGACATAAAAGGGGGCAGAGCTACCCATTTTAAACAAACTCAGCCAAAGGCAAAAAGAGACCATACCTGAAGCGACCAAAGCATTTAGATAACCCCCAATTCTGGTTTGTTTTCATTTACCTTGGTCTGAGGTGAATCCGGGGAAAAAATTGCCCCTTTTTAGAAAAAAAGTCCCCAAAAGGGGAAAAAAAAGGACCCTCTGTCAAACACAGTTCTCAGGAATCCGTAAACGAACCAGGGGGAAAAGGAACCGGCCCCCAATCAAGGGGAAGGCAACTTAGGAAAGGGGCAAAATTTTTTTTGGAAAACCTATCAAAAATTTACCCAGAGGGGGGTCTTCCTGAGAAACAAAAAAAAGGGGGGAAATGAAATCCATGAGATATGGGTCCATGGTTTTGGGCACAGGCATGGCAAACAAACCAAGAGCGAAAAAAGGTTGGCGAGAGCAAGTCCCGCAGGACTGCAAAAATTCCCTGACATCACGGACAAGGTGGCCCACCAAAGGACCGCTAACCAAGTCCCGGTCCCAAAATTTCCCGGGGGCCCCCAGAAATGCGGAAAATGAAATTCAACATACCCTTTTTTTCCATTGGTCCGAAAAAAAATTTTAAAAGGACAGCCCGGGGGCCCACCCCCCTGACCCCCCCCGAGCAATTAAAAAGGGGGCGAGAGGCGGAAAGACTCCCCCTTTTTTCAAAATAAAAAAAGGTCAGATAACTCGGAAGTCCGCAAGGAAACCCTCGGGGGCACGCCAAAAATTTTGGGGCCAGGAAAAGGAAAACCCCAAAAATTAAAAAACTGTGAAAAAACAAGGCCCCTCCCTGGGGGATTGAGTCCTTGGAAACCCCCGATAGACCAGTTTTTTGGTCCGAAGGACCACCCCTTTTTTTTTGGGCCCCCCCACCTGTCCCATTTTTAAAAAGCCCATTCCCCGGCCAACAACCCCAAAATACCCCGTCAAAATTATTTTCAGTGGGAAAAAAAATTTTCAAAAAAAAAAGGAAAAGGTTATTTTGGGTTTTTTCCCTGGTCTTTTTGGGAAAAAAGGGGCCCCCCCCCAATTTAGGGGCTCACCTCCCCTAAAATGGCAGAGAAACATGGGGCTGCCGTGAAGGGGAGCAAAGAATCTTGCTTAATTCCAAAATGCAAAACTGCCTCGGGGGCCCAAAATTCCCCATCAAACCCCTTTTGGAAAAACAGTTTTTTAAAAAAAACCCCAGAAATTACCAATAAATTTCTTTTAAAAATTGGCAAACCCAAAAAATCTTGAAGATTTTAAGAAGTAGGGGCCCAATCAAGATGCCAACCTTCCCGGGCCATTTCAATAACGATGGGGAAAAAAAAGAACCCCGAAATAGATCCTCTGTCGCCAAAAAACACTTTGATCCCTTCACATACAAAACTTTCCCCTTTAAAAAATTAAAACTTTTGAACATTTTTCAATGAAGTCCAGATTAAAAAAATCAAGATATCATCCAAAAAAACAACAAAATTTATCCACAAATCCCCAAAAAAATCATTCAAAGGACTGGAAGACGAAGGGGGATTAGTGAGCCCAAAGGGGGTCACAGGTACCAAAATGCCCTTAGGGTATTTTAAACCGTTTCCATTCATCCCCGTGTTAATGCGAAAAGGTTATACCCCCCCTGAGGTCAAGCTTGGGAAAAACCCAATAGGTTTTTCACCTGGAAAACAGGCAAAATCAAGGTAAGGTATGATATTTCCAGTAATATTTTCAAAAAACATAATCAAAAAACGGCCTTAAAAAACCATCTTTTTTGGGGCCCAAGAAAAAACCGGGGCCTAAGGGTGAAAGGATGGTTGATATGACCCCCTTTCCAAGAATCCTTGAATAAGACCGCAAGGTCATGTTTTAGGACGCAATTAAAAAGGGGGCCTTTGGGGGGGTTTTTTACCCCCACTAAAATTAATAGCGCAGTCATAGCCCCATGGGGGGGAAGGGCGATTACTTTGCTAAACACATCAGAAAAATCAAACAAAAAGTCAAACATCCTAGCCTGGGGGGCAAAAAAAAAAGGATTTTTGGGATTAAAATTGGCCCGCCCCCAATGGTTACAGACACAGATTTCCCCAACCAAAAAAGGATTATGAACTTAACCAAGGAAACCCGCACATATGTCTGAGAATATAAACCAAAAAATTTCAGACCCTGTTTATCGGTTCAACCCTATTATCACCCAGTAAAAAAAAAAATGGGGTTTTTCCACCAAAGGGGTGAATCGATCCCCCAGGGGAAACTTCTGTAGGGGGTCAAGGGGGAAACCCCCCAAAGTTTGCAAATCAAATCCATCAGGTTAAACTGCTCCCCCATCAACGAAACCTGACAAAAATGAGGGGAGAGAGCATATCAGAGGACAGTTAATAAAAAAAATTGTCTAACATACCCAAGACAAAAAGAGCGGCAAAACGTCTTCCCCGCTTTGGGGGACAATCTGAGGGCATCACCCCAGAAAACAAAAACCCTTCGCTTTCGAAAAACATGACCTTTTCCCCGACACCCCAATTTACCACTCATGGGGGTTAGAAAAGGGGGTTACAAGGAAACCATTCCACGATATTCCCGCTCAGGGGAAAATTGTCAATTTGAATCGAATGACAAGAAACATTGAACCAAGGGGACAGGGTCCCCCATAACACCTTTAATATCCGACAGCCCCCTTTCCAAAAGGGGGCCCCAAAGGTCGTCATTTCACTTGTCGGACTGCCCCCCTAGGGGAAACTCTGACATTTAAAATCAGCGTCTCAACCCGTTTTTAATCCACAAGGTTTTTTCGTTGTCATGACATTAGGCTCACGTACAAAACCCCCCAAACGAAAAACGCATCAACATCACTCAAAAAGGACCCCAGGTGTCAGGGAAAAGCCCAACCTGGGGATCGCCGCGCAGGAAAGTGAAATTTGAACCTGCTGCGCTGTTTTTCCTGAGGACTTGATTTTAAGGCAAAAAACTTTTAAAATTTTTTTTAAAATTCGAAACTTAGCTCGACCCCCCCAAAAACAAATCTGGCATGAAACCCTTTTCCCAACAGGAAACCCCCAAGAAGAGCAATACTCTGAACCCGGGCAACTACCCCAAGGCCCCGAAAACCCCTGAAAAACCCCTTGGGGGAAAAATCCCCCCCAGACCCAAGAAAAAGGGGGAAAAAAAAAAAAATGCACAAAAAGAAAAATATCTCTGACAACCTGACAACCTTTTTTTTTCACAATTTTTTTTCCCTTTCTGTAGCCCCTACAATTTTCAATTTTTTGGGCCCCGGGATATGTTTGTTTCGGGGGCTGGGGAGGCGGGGAAAAAGGGGAATACCCAAAAGGGGAATTTGGTTTTGCATACCGATAACCCCCACAACTAAGGCAGCCGTGGAGCTTCCCCACTTGGCCTAACGCCTCGTCCGCCGAAAAAACTAACCAAAAACAGAACGGGAAAACTATTCCCCCGGAAAACCCCAAAAAGATAATAAAAACCCCCCCAACGTAATGGCGGTTAGAAAGGGAAAAATACGACACAGAAAGAAAATATATCAAACGGGGGGCCCAAAAACAAAAATAGAAAAGGGGGGGGGAAGGGTACTTAGCAACCCAGAAACCCCGAAAAGCAAACTAACTAAAAACCCCCTGAGAAACCCCCGCCTCTACCCTTTATTCTCTGGTGTAACAAAAAAAAAACAGAGCACAAAAAAACGGAAAAAAAGCAAAAGAACAAAACTCAGGGCTGAACTAAATGGAGGGCAAAAGCCCCGAGGGCCCCCGAAGGCCCCCCCAAATGCATACAAAAAGAAAAAAAAAAGAAAAACACAAAAAACAAAGTCTTATCTTAAGCGGAGACAAACAGAACAGCAGAAAGGGGGAAAAGGGGAAAAAGGGGTTCAGACCAAAAATTGGGGCCCGCAACCCTGATAAAATGACTCCCCTTTTATAAGACCCTCAGTAAACCCCATTCCCCCTCCTCACAATTTCACTAGCACCCTTTAACCCCCAGAGGGGGGGTCTGCTAGAACTCATCTCAAAAACCCTTCACAAAGTCGGGGGATCCCCTCCTTTGATGTTCCTATAAAACAGTAAAAAAGGGGGAAAAATTTTCCTTAGCAAATAAAAAATCGTGAATTTGATGCCCCGGTGTTTACTACAAATGGTTGGCAATCGGGGGGGGCAGCAGGTCTGGGCCCCTTTTTAACTTAAAAAAAAAGGGACAAAAAACCCTGAAAAGGGGATTCTACGTTGATGTATTTTTTAACATGGTCTCAAAAAATTTAAAAATTTTTTGGATATAAAGACTCGTTCGTCCTACAATTGCGCAGGGGGGGGATCATAGCAATCAAAATCCTTTTTCAGGGCCACCACATTGAATAAAACCCCTTGGTAAAGGTGGCAAGTGGGGTCATGGATGTAGATCAAATTCCCCAAATACCTGATATTCCCAGGACAGAGGGCAGCAAATTGCTTGAAATATTGAATAAAAGACAGATCACCACCCGTCTTGGGGAAAAAAAAATTTACTCTTTATTGGCAAGTATTAAAAAATTCATGGCCGGGAGAGTGGGGAAGGAAAATGCGTGTGGACGACGCCCTTTCGCGCTAAATACCTTCACAGGGCCCCCGTTTTATACTTGCCAAAAAAGGGGTTTTTTTTCCCAAAATGCCCCACTATTAATATTGTTCTTTGTTATCCCGGACGAACCCCGGGGGTAAGTGACCTGCAGTTTTTAAAAAAAAAATTGATAAATTGGGCAGGCGGGGGGGGCCTTTTTCCCCTTTTTCTCTTTGGTGGGTAAAATTACTTAATGTCCTACAAATTTTTTTTAGAACATTAAAAAACTCATTGGAAGAGCCTAAAACAAATGAATTGAAAAAAGGGGGTTTAAAATTTTGTTATACAGAACCCAGACGGAAAAAGGTTTTTCCTTTTTTGGGGTCACATAAATATTTCGGGGGTGACGTTTTAACTCTCCTTCCCAACGGGGGTTGAATGGTTTTAATTTTCCCCGACGGAGCAGAAATGTTTATTTGTTTTTTTGTGGTTTTGTGTTTTGGTTCACTGATTTTTCTGGGGTGATATAACCCCTTTTTTGAAACTAACTAGTGAAAGTTAATTTTAAACCCCCAAATTTTTTTTTAATTTCCTGCCTTTCGGTTTCCCAAAGTGTCCCCATCAACACTTCTTTTGGCACGGGACTCCCTGTCGGGAAATCCAGCTTTTCTGAGTCCCCCTATTTCCTTTTCCTCTTCCAAACCCCTCTTTTCTTAAGAAAATAAAAAAGGCCCAATGCCTCCTGGGCCCGGCTCAGACTGCCAGGGGTCTATGCATAGCGCGTTTGGCGCTGTTTGTTAGGGCCAATTGCAGCTTGTTTTTGAAAAATTTATTGAACCTGGGACTATTGGAGAGACACAGTTGCAAAATGCAGTAACGGTCAGAGGTTGACAAGGGGTTATGTGAGGTTTAATAAAAAAAAGGCTACAGGCAGGGGAACTAGAGCAGGGGTTTAAAAAGAGAGGGGGTTTTGACAGCTGGAAGAAACAGTTGGGGTTTAAAGAGACAAAGAGGAAAATGAGGTAATAAACTTTTCAGTCCTGCGATGTCAAATATTTTGGGGTAAAGCGTTTGGGGTCCAAGATGTGAGCGGAGGGGCCCCAGCAGTCCCCGAAGGGGGGGCGTCCTGGTCCTGGCGACGTGATGACACTCGTGGGGCTTGGGAGGGGGGGGG
>JARQOD010000003.1:459986887-460052636 GCA_033576555.1 Oophaga sylvatica | reverse complement strand
CCTCTGTTAGCAACTTTCTTCCTGTTAGTTTTTAGACCCATAGTAAAAAAAAAAATCCTGGATACCCTCTAAGCATATTTGCAATTACATTAATTTCTTATAGATGCTGCTGTCATATTGTAATGGATCAGTGTTGTATGGCAGCTCTAAAATTGTATTCCACCTCTATCATTGAAAGGTTCTTGTCTTGGAGGGTGTGCATTGTTGCTCATTTTTTGGCTGATTTATGTTTACATTTCAGATTGGGAATGTTGCAAGACAACAGACATGAGCACTTTACACTTACGACACTCTCGATGTGTGAAAACTTTCATTATCATCCTCACAAGATGTCTCCTTAGGAATTTGAGAAGATTTTAATACATACAAACTGCAAGTGGAACACGCAAATTTCATGTAGCAAAGTGGTCATGGATTTTAAGTCTTCACCTCCCCCATGCTTGGCTCCTTCCAGCAATGCAGAAAATCTGAGTATATTTGGGGAATCTGTTGTCATGGAGACTAGGATTGGATTCTGGAAGTGCTAAGAAATACATTACGTCTTTCTCTTTGTAGTTCTACGCGGATGAGGTGATTTTTCTAACTCACTTCAACTGTGTTAGTTTTTTCCTCTATTTCATGTTCTTTGAAAATAACTCTGAAGGGACCATAAAATGTTCCTTTAAGCATATATTAACAGTTATTCTTTGTAAAGTACCTTCTGCTTTTGGCATACAGTTGGCTATGAGATTTTTTAGGTGGGATTACTATCATTTCTGGGTGCAGTGATAAGTAATTCATTCAGCAGAGCTCCACAAAACCTTGCCAAAGTTGATAGAAATTGCATTATATGTTATTTATAAGTAAAAGGTTATATAACTGCTCCATCTTCAAAATGACCAAAAGTTTATGTGGCAGAGCAGGTGGACTGGTTGCTTAGTCAACTGTATTATCTCAAAAATCTCCAATCCAGGGAAGTTTGCTGGGTAGGCTTTCAACATTGTATAAACAACTTTACAGTTCCCACTTCCTACCACTTTTAAACTTCTGTCAAGACACATTTTCACAACATTACACAATTTATATAGTTTCAATAATCTTTGCAAAAACTTTATAATATATCGTACCAGAGAAATATACTTCTTTCATCATGTAATATCCTCCTTTTGTCCATCATTCAACCTGAAAAACGGCTATAATCCTACTTGGTTAAAAGAGACAGATTGTCAGCTCTCTGATATGCCTATTACGGTTTATAGAGTCACATTTCTGTATACTGTGTATTGGAGATATCATAGCAGTGAGTCTCCACCCACTAGTTCAGAGACAACTGTAAATTAGAGATAGAGTCTGAAGAGGGAAAACAAGTGAAAAATGCAGGATGTAAGTCATATAATGGCCAGAATTAGTTTATTTTCTTCATGTACAGACACTTGACAGCTGATTCTTAAAAATCACCTGAAACAGGTACAGTACAGGTACATTTTAAATGGGTTGTCTCATCTTATTAAATTGGTAAAAATGGAAAGCGGTACACTTTAATGCTCTCTTCACACATTCGTGTTTCTTGTGTCCGTATGCGGTCCATTTCTTAAGGACCAAAAATAAGAAACAGGCAAACTCATTGCAATAAATGGTGGTGCGCACATGTCAGGTTTTTCACATGGACCATGCCGCACACATGTACACTGATGACACATAGTTGACATTTATGTGTCATCAGCATGACACCTACCGGTGCCTAGGTAGAAGCGGAACAGTTTGCACTGTTCTCAGGCACCGGCTGCTGAAGGGAGCTCTCATCATTGTCATTTGGTCTCCTGTGATCTGGCGACAATGATGGGAGTTGTATTCAGCACCCGCTGTGTTCATCCTGTGTAAAATAGAGAATTAAATAAAAAAAATGGTGTGGGCTACCTTGTAATTTTAAGAACCAGCAGAGGAAAATCCCACTGCTGGGGGCTGATGTTAATAATCTGGGAAAAGGGACAATATTATTATTATACATTTTTATAGCGCCATTTATTACATGGCGCTTTACATGTGAGAAGGGGTGAATATAGACAAGTACAATAAACATGAGCAATACAGAACACACATAAGTACAGAAGGAGAGAGGACCCTGCCTGCGAAGGCTCACAGTCTACAGGGGATGGGAGAGGATACATAGGAGAGGGTGGAACTGGTCATGCGGCAGTTCAGTAGACTGAGGATCACTGCAGGTTATAGGCTTGTTGGAAGAGGTGGGTCTTCAGGTTCTTTTTGAAGGTTTCCATGGTAGGCGAGAATCTGATGTGTTGGGGTAGAGAATTCCAGAGTATGGGGAGGCACGGGAGAAGTCTTGTATGCAGTTGTGGGAAGAAGAGATAAGAGGAGAGCAGAGAAGGAGATCTTGAGAGGATCGAAGGTTGCATGTGGGTAAGTACCGGGAGACCATGTCACAGATGTATAGAGGAGACAGGTTGTGGATGGCTTTGTATGTCATAGTTAGGGTTTTGAACTGGAGCCTCTGGCCGATAGGAAGCCAATGAAGGGCTTGGCATACGGGAGAGGCTGGGGAATAACAGGGAGACAGGTGGTTTAGTCGGGAAGCAGAATGTAGGATGGATTGGAGTGGTGCTAGAGTACTAGAGGGGAGGCCAGAGAGTAGGAAGTTGCAGTAGTCAAGGCGGGAGATGATAAGGGCATGCACTAGTGTTTTTGTGGTGTCATGGTCAAGGAATGCACGGATCTGGGAAATATTTTTGAGTTTGAGACGGCAGGAGAAGGCTAGGGTTTGGATATGTGGCTTGAAAGAGAGGGCAGAGTCGAGGATCATACCGAGGCACTGAGCATGCGGGACTGTGGAAAGTGAGCATCCATTGACATGGATGGATAGGTCTGGTGTATGGGTAGAGTGAGATGGGGAAAGATGATGAATTCTGTTTTGTCCATGTTCAGTTTTAGAAAGCGAGCAGAGAAGAAAGCTGAAATAGCGGATTTTTGTCAGTAAGGAGATGAGGTCAGGTCCAGATAGGTAGATCTACGTGTCATCGGCATAGAGATGATACTGCAAACCGTGGGATTCTATGAGCTGTCCCAGGCCGAAGGTGTAGATGGAGAAGAGTAGGGGTCCTAGAACTAAACCTTGAGGAACACATCAGAGAGGGGGCGAGGAGGTGGTGTGGGAGAGGGAGACACTGATTGTTCGATCTGTTAAATATGATGAGATCCAGGATAGGGCCAAGCCTGTGATGCCCAGAGATGAGAGAATCTGGAGCAGGAGTTAGTAGTCCAAAGTGTCGAAGGCAGAAAACAGGTCCAGGAGAAGGAGGACAGAGTAGTGTCACTTGTTATTGGCGGTTAGTAGGTCGTTGGTGACTTTAGTTAGGGCAGTTTCAGTTGAGTGATGCAGTTGGAAGCCTGATTGTAAGTGGTCAAAGAGGGAGCAAGAGGAGAGGTGGGAGGACAGTTCAAGATTGTAAATGGCTGCACATCCAGTTGGAAGAATGTCTCAAGTGGGGTACCACAAGGCTCTGTTTTGGGCCCTGTATTGTTCAACATCTTTATCAATGATTTAGATGAAGGAATTGAGGGTAAACTGATCAAATTTGCTGATGACACAAAGCTAGGAGGGGTAGCTAATACTAGAGAAGAGAGAGAGAGGATTCAAAAAGATATACATAAACTGGAGCAGTGGGCAGCAACTAACAGAATGGATTTTAACAGGGAAAAATGCAAAGTACTACATCTGGGCAATAAAAATGAAAAAAGCATATACAAAATGGGAGGAATAGGGCTAAGTAACAGCACATGTGAAAAAGACTTGGGTATACTAATTGATCACAGACTTAACATGAGTCAACAGTGTGATGCAGCAGCAAAAAAGGCAAATGCAATTCTAGGATGTATCAACAGAAGCATACAGTCTAGATCACGTGAGGTCATTATTGCCCTCTACTCCTCTTTGGTCAGACCTCATCTGGAATACTGTGTCCAGTTTTGGGCACCACATTTTAAAAAAGACATCAACAAACTGGAGCAAGTTCAGAGAAGAGCCACCAGAATGGTGACCGGTCTGCAAACCATGTCCTATGAGGAACGGTTGCAGGATTTGGGAATGTTTAGCTTGCAAAAAAGAAGACTGAGAGGAGACTTAATAGCTGTCTACAAATATCTCAAGGGCTGTCACATTGTAGAAGGATCATCTTTATTCTCATTTGCACAAGGAAAGACTAGAAGCAATGGGATGAAACTGAATGGGAGGAGACACAGATTAGATATTAGAAAAAACTTTTTGACAGTTAGGGTGATCAATGAGTGGAACAGGCTGCCACAAGAGGTGGTGAGTTCTCCTTCAATGGAAGTCTTCAAACAGAGGCTGGATAGACATCTGTCTGGGATGATTTAGAGAATCCTGCTTTGAGCAGGGGGTTGGACCAGAAGGCCCAGGAGGTCCCTTCCAACTCTACCATTCTATAATTCTATGATTCTAAGATGGACATGCTGTTCCAGTAGTTTTGAAGTGTAAGGGAGAAAAGATATCGAGCGATAGCTAGACGCAGAGGATGGATCAAGTGAGGTCTTTTTGAGGATGGGTGTGATCGAGGCATGTTTGAAGGATGAGGGGAACACACCATTTGTGAGAGGTTGAAGAAGTGTGTTAGAGTAGGGTTGAAGATTGTGGCGAGGTTAGGGATGAGGTGAGACGGGAGGGTGTCAAACGTGCAAGTGGTGAGGTGTGATCTTGAAAGGAGGGTAGAGAGCTGATCTTCTGTCATGGTGGAGAAGTTGTTTTTGGAGGAACAGGGCTGAGCAGCTAAGAGGGGCATTGGGGGCTGTGGGCCAAAGCTTTCTCTGATCGTATCAATCTTCTACTTAATAAAGGAAACCAAACACATATATAGATCAACATCTCAGTCTATATATAAATTAACTCCTCAATAGGAGAATATAAGAGTCATTATTCCACCATGAAAATAGAGACTGAAAGGACTATAATAGACCAAACTGCATATAGAGCGATAGCAAACACAACATTAGAAAAAACAGTCATAAGGTCAATTATGAGAAAAGTAGAAACATTTTTATTCAATATTTCAAGGATTAAGAGCACAGCAGTTTAACAGATAAGAAAGTGCCATCTAGAAACATATACCAATACTAAGCAGGGGACTATGTATGTGGACATATCATATAATAATAGCCAAACTTAAGGTACACCTTACAAAGGTGAAAATACAGTCATCCTAATCAAATCATCCATTTGTAGTCACCATATGTATATAGATAAATAAAGATGACATACGTACCAAAAGGATAGAAATGATCACATACACTATGCCCCCGCTACCCCAACGCGCGTTTCAGATTGTTCCTTCCTCAGGTACCCCCTGATCTTTTCTATCCTTTTGGTACGTATGTCATCTTTATTTATCTATTTACATATGGTGACTACTAATGGATGATTTGATTAGGATCACTGTATTTTCACCTTTGTAAGGTTTACCTTATGTTTGGCTATTATTATATGATATGTCCACATACATAGTCCCCTGCTTAGTCTTGGTATATGTTTCTAGGTGGCACTTTTTTATCTGTTAAACTGCTGTGCTCTTAATCCTTGAGATATTGAATAAAGATTTTTCTACTTTTCTCATAATTGACCTTATGACTGTTTTTTCTAATGTTGTGTGTGCTATTGCTTAATAAAGGAGGCAAAGTCTTCAGCGTTAATGAGATGAGAAGGAGGAGGTGCTGGGGGACGGATTAGAGAATTGAAAGTGTTGAAGAGCTGTTTAGGGTTGTGAGACAGGGAGGATATGAGAGATGAGAAGTAAGTTTGCTTTGCAGCAGTGAGTGTGGACTTGAAGCTGGTGAGGGACTGCTTGTATGCGGTTAATTGCTCGGCAGAGCGTGATTTCTTCCATCTCCGCTCAGCAACCCTGGAAGCCTGTCTCAGTTTTTTGGTCAGGATGGTCATCTAGGGCTGCCTGTTGATTTTGCGAGTTTTGCTATGTGTGAGAGGGGCGGTCGAATCAAGTGCTGCTGTTATTGTAGTGTTATAAAAGGTGGCAGCAGCATCTGTGTCATGAAGTGAAGCTATGTCTGTAAGAGGGAGGAGGGACTCAGAGAGCGATTGTAAATTGAGGTGTTTGAGATTTCTTTTAGGATCAGCGAGTTTGTGGAGTGGGGGTTACGTACTAGGAGAGGAGAGGGAAGAGAATGTCAATAGGTTGTGGTCAGACAGGGGAGGGGTGAGTTAGTGAGATTAGTAAGGGAGCAGAGGCGGGTGAAGATAAGGTCCAGTGTGTGACCATCTTTGTGAGTGGCCGCGGAGGACCATTGAGTGAGGCCAAAGGAGGCAGTGAGCGATAAAAGTTTGGAGGCAACTGGGGTGGAAGCGTCAATGGGGATGATAAAGTCACCCATGATGATGGTGGGGATGTCAGCAGAGAGGAGATGAAGTAGCCAGGTGGTGAAGTGATCGAGAAAGGTGGAGATGACTAGTTCTGAGGGGCGGTAGATGACAGCCAGCTGGAGGTTGGAAGGGAAGTAGGCGCGGATGGAGGGCATCTCAAACGAGGGAAGAGTAGCGGAGGGTGTTAGAGGAATTGGGGTAAAGGAGCAGGTATTGGAGAGGAGCAAGCCAACTCCTCCACCATGTTTGTTGCTGGGGCGGGGGGTGTGAGAAAGATGGAATCCGCCATAAGAGAGTGCTCCTGGAGAGGCTGAGTCAGAGGGGGTGAGCAAGGTTTCAGTGATACCAAGGAAGGAGAGTTTGTTGGTGATGACGAGGTCATGGATAAATGACAGTTTATTGCAGACTGAGCGTGGGTTCCATAGAGCTCCAGGTAGGGGGACCGGAGGAGTGGGGGCTAGATGAATGGGTATGAGGTTATCATCATTGCGAAAACATGAGAGGATCGTGGCAGGGTGTTAGAAATGAGTGTGGGAATTAGAGTTGAGCGATACTTTCCGATATCCTAAAGTATCGGAATCGGAATGGTATCGCCGATATCACTAAAATATCGGCGATACCCGATACCGATACCGGAAGTCCCATGTAAGTCTATGGGAACAAAATATCGAAATTAAAAAAAACCCATTCTTGCCTTGTTGGTTAATTGTACATGAAGGAAAACAAGAAAGAGTAATGTAGAATGTATTGGGGAAGGTTGAGGAGACATTAAAGGCATAGATGTTTAACCCAATCAAATGGAATAGCATAAATATTTTTTTTTTTAAAGATGTTCGGATTGACGAAGAAATTGACAATGTTAACGTTTTTTATATTTTGGCAAATATGTATATTACACAACTTCCATGCTCTTCATCTTCACCTTTTTAACTTTTCACACACTTTCTCCTTCATAATCTTCTGCAGCATCATCTTTTTCATCAAATTATTCTTCATCTTCACCTTCTTTATCTTCTTCTTAAACTACTTGCTATTCATCTTTGTTAACATTACTCATATTCTTCTTATTAAACTATTATTCTTATTCATATTCTGCTTCATCTTCTTCATCATATTCTTATTTGTGACAGAGAATCCTGTACTTGTAATCTGTCAAAGTATGAATTTTTCATCCTTCCGTTCTTGCTGTCACAAAAGATTTAAATTACAACAGTATTTGTCCGTGTTCAGTTTAGCCTGCAGCAGCAGGCATTTTCCAGGGGCACCACGAGGAGGAACGGACTCACCCCCATACACTGCTTAGTCTTCTTCTGCTTAGAATTTAGAGCATATATTTTGCTCTTCATTTTGGTCTTATACTTCATGTTCTTCTGCTTTTAGATCTTCTGCTTATTGTTCTTGTGTCTCTTGTTCCGTATCTTGTATTTGTAGCACAATCTTGTACCAGCTGATGTTACTGGGACACGGTTACTAAGCAGGAGGTACCTGTGCTCCAAAGCACTACCAAGGACCAGCAGACGTTGCTGGAACTCGGATACCGAGATGGAGGCACCTAGACCAAAGGCACTGCGGAGAACCAGTTGACGGTACTGGAACCCGGAGGGGCAGCAGAAGGAAAAGAGCCAATGGCACAACCGAGGACCAGCTGACGTTACTGGGACACGGTTACTAAGCAGGAGGTACCTGTGCTCCAAAGCACTACCAAGGACCAGCAGACGTTGCTGGAACTCGGATACCGAGATGGAGGCACCTAGGCCAAAGGCACTGCGGAGAACCAGTTGACGGTACTGGAACCCGGACGGGTAGCAGAAGGTACAAGAGCCAATGCAAGTAACGAGGACCAGCTGACTGTGCTGGAACCCGGAGGGGCAGCAGAAGGAAAAGAGCCAATGGCACAACCGAGGACCAGCTGACGTTACTGAACCCCAGTAACACAGGAGCAAGTGTTGACTGTGCTAACAGCACTTCCGAGCAACAACTGGCGGTGTTGGAGCCCAGGGTCAAGGAGGATGTTTAAATACTAGATCAAGTAATTTCCTTGTTACCTGTCAATTTTAAATGTCTATACTTCAAACAAGAGAAAGATAACCTTTACTACCATAAGATGATGATTTCATTTAAACTAATATCTAGATAAATAAAGAATTGACAAACATAAACACATACATTAACATGTTGAACAGCAATGCAAACCACAAAATAAATTAGTTAAGGAATCTGCTATACGGTTGTACATAAAAGCATACAAGTACATATCTGAATCCATTAATGATGGATAAGTAACAGTATGTACACCATTTTTATTGTATAGACAATGAATGTCTGACTTCAAAACATCATCAGCATTACAAGTTATCTGTGACATTACTAAAATGTTACATTTGCTGAATAATGTCACTAAACAGTTTATACAAAATTATACAATTTCCATCATGTAATACTCATAATATGTGGCAATAATCATGTTTATTAACAAACATAACCTTTAAAAAGTGCATAGTGCATAGTGAAAATTGCTATTTATGCCTGACTGTCGACTTGCAAGCATGACAACGGATAGATAAGGTATATATAGATGACACTGCATAGCCACAGATGGTGAATGGCGATGTAATACTGTACCTCAATAAAGTGTGCGTCACTACTACATAATTTTTTTTATATAGCTTTATAAACAGGGTACGTGGATGTATGCTTGCGCCTTTGTTTTGACGCACAGACTGCCTTCCTGCTGAGACGCGTTGGGTAGTGAACAGTTGTGTGCAGTGTTCACTGTAGTCTGAGGTTTTCCTTTTTGGAGTGCAGATCACGCTCCAGTTAGTTCTTCAACCACTGCTGGTTGTAGTCTGCTGAGCGTGTGTCACTGGCACATCCTTGAAATTTTTCTCTAATTGTTGCTGCTCCATTCTATTACAAATAAATAAAATCTATTAGTGTGACGCGCTTCCATCCGTATACAATAGATTGGTTGCAAACACTATAGAAGTACACAAAGGGGCCTTTCACACCTACTGAACAGTTGTGTGCAGTGTTCACTGCAGTCTCTGCGGAATAACCACACTTAGGCCTTATAACTTTTCAGACTTTCTTTATCAATCTACCAAGATGAAGAAGGCAGGGAGTAAGGCACGTGGTCGTGGAGTTTCTTCAGGGAGAGGACGTGGGGATTCTGTGGCTGCTGCGGCCCCCAGTGACACAGCATCCACCAGTTTTCCCCGGGCCGTGAGCGTTCCTTTATGCGCACTTTTGTAGGAGCTCGGAGTACCCCCTGCTGCGGGAAGAACAAATTGAAGCCGTTGTTGTTTGGATCTCAGCCAATGCATCGACTTCAATTGCTTCCACCTCCTCTCAGGACCACAGCACTGTTGGGCAACCATCTGTCTCTTCACCGCCTGGCAAATTGCCCAGGCAGTCAGAGAGTTCTGTACAGGAGCCAGCTGAGTGTCTGCTTCTGTTCTCAGAATCTATTGGCTTGCAAACAGGGGCCCAGCCAAGCAGCATTCTGTAATGTGAAGAAGAGGGAGTATGCAGTGATGCGCAACAGCTGTGTCTCTCTGAATCTGAAGAGGCGGGTGAGACAGTGCCGATGGTCAGCACACCGCAGAACGCATCTGATGATGATGATGAGACCCAGGTGCCAGTTTCTGTTGAGCATGGTGCTGGCCAGACCACCCAACAGCAGGTGTTGGAAGAGGGTAGTGGAGATGATGAGGTCCAATACCCAACATGGCATGAAGAACAGGAAGGTGGTGGGAGCAGCTCAGAGGAATAATAATAATATTTATTTATATAGCGCCATCATATTCCGCAGCGCTTTACAGTTTAGCAGTTTCAGAACACAAGTCATAAGTAACAACGTTAACAATACAATAATTTAAGCTAAATAAGTCGCCCCTGCTCGTGACAGCTTACAATGTACAATGAGATGGGGGAGATACAAAGTATAGGTGTTTATATACAATGGTGCATTTACAATGATGTTCCAGCCATCTTAAGGGACTGAGGGATGGAGATAGTGAATGGGCTAGAGACACACACACACTTACACAGAATACATAGAATGACTTTGATTAGTGAATGTGATAGGCCGCTCTGAACAAATGTGTTTTGAGGGAGCGCCTGAAACCATGCAAATTGTGGATAGTCCTAATTTCTTGGGGTACAGCATTCCAGAGGATTGGCGTAGAGCAGGAGAAGTCTTGGAGTCGGGAGTGGGAGGTACGTATTAGTGCAGAGGTTAGTCGAAAGTCGTTTGCAGAGCGCAGCAGTCGGTTAGGCCGATAGATAGAAATGAGGGAGGAGATGTAGGAGGGGTGCTGCACTGTGGAGAGCTTTGTGGGTGAGAACCAGTACTTTGGTTGAAAGCTGGGAGAGGCCTAGAGAAATGGTTAGTGATAGAAGGAAGATAGAGGAAGACATTGCCCCAACGGTACAAACAGGAGGGAGAGTTAGGCTGCAGACTCGGTTGCCTGTAGCCTCCAGTTTGGCACCTGTTCGGAGCAGTTGTCTTCCAAAAGTCAAAACGTGCGCTCCCAGGACTTGCACTGCGTGGTCCTTTTTTCACACACTTGCACATGATATTTGCTATGTGAAATGCAAGCTGTGTAATCAAAAATTAAAAATAGCTAAAAGTGTCAGTCACCTCAATACCACAAATATGTGGAAACATGTGCGGACAAAGCACGTAGTTGAGTTACAAAGACACACTGGAGATGTAGGCCAACCTACAGCAGCACCTACATCTTCAGGTTGTGTTGAAGCCTCTTCATCGAGCTCACACACAGCTGGTTATGCTTCCTCACAGGATCGCCATGGAAGAACCTCGGCCACTGTTGTCCAGAGACAAACTGTTATTCCACACACAGCAGCAAGTTCCCTGTCATCCTCACACTCCCAGGCCACAAAACAGCCAGCGGTAGCACAGGCATGGGATAAAAGACGGCCATACTCCGCAAACCATGCACGAGCACAGGCTCTGAATGCTGGCATTGCAAAACTCCTGTCCCTTGAAATGCTGTGATTCAGGCTGGTGGAGACAGACAGTTTCCGTAACTGAATATCATTGTCAATCCCACAATACAATGTGCCAAGCCGATTTCATTTCAGCAGGCAAGCCGTCCCTGGTCTGCAAAAGCATGTTGAGGGAAAAATTAAACATGCGCTACTAAAAGCCCTCAGTAGCAAGGTCCACCTGACCACCGATGCGTGGACCAGTACCCATTGTTATGATCTGCTACAACCAGTAAGGAAAGAAGGGAATTCTGTCCCTACAATACAACTAAGCTGAATCCCTACGATGTAACGGGGAACCTGATCCTGCGACCAGACCGCTAAAGTCCTCATCTAGTGTGAACGAAGACCTATAGTTGCGAGGGAGTAATCCCTACAAGATCTAGGGACTGGGAGAAAAGGTGGACACCTCCTAACATAAATTGTAGCATGGATAATTAAACAGAAAAATAAATACTTTGTGATCCTAACATCAAGCAAAACTCACAGATTAAGGCACCTAAGCACCCGGCTAGCTTAACAGTAGATAATACAATGAAGTCAAGCAAAGCCAGAAGGGCGGAGCCAGACTAAATAGGGAAAAAAGGTCATGTGACCAGCAAACTGAAACAAAACCTAACAAGAGGGTTCTAACACCATGGCCAGGGACAATACCTTTCCCTCACTGCCCATTGGGTCAATGTTGTGCAGCCGGGTACTGATCTTGCGAGTGGCGCTGTACGTGTTCTGCCAACTCCAAGGATTGCAGGAATCAAGTCTGTACACATTGATTCCTCCTCCTATTCCAGTTCCTCAGAATCATCGCTGCAGGAGCCGTCACGGTCTACCTCCACATGGACCCGTGAACGTTTACCTGTTGCGACCGATATGAGCACAGCCGTGTCCAAATGTCAACAGGCCATCCTGAAATTAATTTCCATGGGGAATCTTAGCCACACAGCGCAGGAGCTCTGTAATGCCATAAAGCAGGAGAGCGACGTGTGGTTTTTGGAAGAGAATCTACAGGCAGGCTTGGTAGTGTGTGACAATGGCCGAAATCTGGTGTCAGCTCTGGGCCTTGGCAACCTCAGTCACATACCATGTCTGTCATATGTGCTCAACTTGGTCGTGCAGAGTTTTTTGAGGGACTATCCGGATCTTGATGCACTGCTGCACAAGGTCCGCCTAGAGTGCGCTCACTTGCGACGTTCCAGCATGGCCAGATTGCTGATTGCAGCTCTGCAACGCAGATTTCACCTTCATGAACATCGCATTATATGTGACGTACCCACCAGGTGGAATTCCTCGTTACATATGTTGGAGCGGTTGTGTGAGCAGCAGCCAACAGTAATGGAGTATCAGCTGCATCAGGCGCAGTCAACTCGCAATTTGCGGCGTTCACACTTCACCACTACTGAGTGGGCCTCTATAATAAGAATAATAATATTATTTATTTATATAGCGCCATAATATTCCGCAGTGCTTTACAGTTTAACAGTTTCAAAACACGAGTCATAAGTAACAACGTTAACAATACAATAATTAAAGCAAAATCAGCCGCCCTGCTGGTGAAAGCTTACAATCTACAATGAGGTGTGGGAGATACAAAGTACAGGTGTTTATATACAATGGTGTTTTTACAATGATGGTCCAGCCATTTTAAGGAAGTGAGGGATGCATGGAGATAGTGAATGGGCTACACACACAGAATTACACATAGAATGACTTTGATTAGTGAATGTGATAGGCCACTGTGAACAAATGTGTTTTGAGGGAGCGCCTGAAACCATCCAAATTGCGGATAGTCCTAATTTCTTGGGGTAGAGCATTCCAGAGGATTGGCGCAGCGCGGGTGAAGTCTTGGAGTTGGGAGTGGGAGGTACGGATTAGTGCAGAGGTTAGTCGAAGGTCGTTTGCAGAGTGCAGCAGTCGGTTAGGCCTATAAATATAAATAAGGGAGGAGATGTAGGGGGGTGCTGCGCTGTGGAGAGCTATGTTGGTGAGAACCAGTAATTAGAATTGGATCCTATAATGAATGGGCAGCCACTGCCAGTGTAATGAGTGGCGAATAACTCTATGAAGGATATCTGCCACGTTTTGCGTGCGTTTGATGAGTCAACGCGGATGGCGAGTGCAGATGATGCACTAGTCAGCCTGACTGTCCCCCTTATCTGCCTGCTTCAAAAAACACTGCAAGCACTAAGGCATGAGGTTTTGGAAGAGGTGGAGGATGAGGAGTCACAAATTCCATCACCTTCTGGACAGTCAGCGCAACGTGGTTCCTCACAAAGGGCTGGAGGACTTTCAAAGTACCATGCTGTATCAACAATTGAACCTCCAGAGTCGCTGTCTATATTTTCATAACCATTACAAACTTTTAATGTATTTACAAAGCACATAATGTACATTTTTTGTCTATCCTTTTGTAATGCTATTGTGTTTCCATAAACTGATGTTACAGAATTATGATACAAAGTTTTTAAATTTTGAGTTTTAAATTTTGTAAATTTATATGTATTTGAAGGACTTTGTGAGGAGGATGAGGAGGAGTCAATGGAGGAGGAAGACATCGCTCCAGAGGGAGGTAGACAATGCTCTAGTCAGTATGTAGACCAAGGGTGGGGTGATGCACAGCAGGCGGAGATGACGCCTCTTGCAGGGGACAACGTTTCTTGGCCAGTTGGGAGTCTGCAGCACATGGTTGATTTCATGCTGCAGTGGCTGAGAAACGACCGCCGCATCGAACACATTCACACCACGTCTGATTATTGGGTGTACACCCTCCTAGACCCTCGCTACCGGGACAACTTACAAAGCCTCATCACACCGTTGAACCGGGAGCGTAAAATGCGGAAGTACCAAGACACACTGGTGCAATCCATAATGTTCTCCATTCCAGCCGAGAGCACTGCTGCTGCTACTGATTTACAAAGCAGCTCTGTGCGTCGAGGCAGTGGAGACAGCTCTGCAACAAGAGGGAGCACAAGCAGCGCCTCTGCACAGGGCAAGAACAGTATGTTCCAAATGTGTCGAAGTTTTGTGGCAGCGCCACCAATGTCTACACCATCCGAGACGGCTCCAGTCAGCAGGAGGCAACATTTCCGTAAGATGGTGACAGACTACATGTCTTGCCCTCTCAGTGTACTCCCAGATGGCTCTTCCCCATTCAAGTTTTGTGTCTCTAAGCTGGATACATGGCCAGAGCTTAGCCAGTATGCATTGGAGGTGCTGGCTTGATCTGCTGGCAGTGTATTATCGGAGCGCGTCTTTACTGCTGCAGGTGGTGTACTAACAGACCGTTGCATGCGACTATCCTACGATAATGTAGAACGACTTACTTTTCTGAAAATGAACTAGGCATGGATCTCGCCTGAATTTGCCTGTCCGGTTTCAGATTAACTAACTGGTTGACAACGTTTTCCATGTCTCCTGTTATGTTCATCTTTCTACCACCTGAGCTATACTCCCTGGGCTACAACACTGCCAGTTGCTGCTCAGAAGTGTCGTGTCCACAGACCAATACACAAGCTATAGTGATAGTGGGGTTCAGTAACGCCTGCTGTTCCCCTGCTGTGTGTCCGGCAAAAATTACTGCTACCTAGCTACACATGTTTAAAAAACATGACATGTTAAAGTGGCTAGTGCTACACATAGATATCAGGCTACACCCTTATTTCTAAGCTGTAAACAAGTGAAACGTCAAATTTAAAACCATTCAATGATTAGTGTTGGTAACAAATCTGTAACTAAATAATTGTGACATATTATGGCAGATATCCACATGTCTAACACAAATGCTAACACAAAAGCATACTTATGCTATAGGGTACTGATGGTGAACCTTCTCACTCCATAACTTTGACCAATCCAACTCACATCATGCCTCAAATGCTGCAATGTTGGAAGTGCATAATGTGGGTTGAACTTTGACAACAGCTGCAGTGCGAAGGTTATCCTTCTGTGTTCTTGGCTTTTAAATAAAAGCATACAAGTAAATATAATAATACATTGTTGATTAAGGGACATGATGTACACCTGTAATATTGTGCAAACAATGGATGTAGGACTATTCCTCTTCAACATTACTTATATTTGTGTCATTTGAAAAAATACATATTTTAGTTAAAAATTAAAAACCCATGTTCAGTAGCTGTGAAAGGCCCGTTTCTGTACTTCTATAGTGTTTGCAACCAATGTATTGTATACGGATGGAAACGCGTCACACTAATAGATTAGATTTATTTTAAATGGAATGTAGCAGAACCAATTGGAGATAAATGAAAAGGATGAGCCACTGAGACACGCTCAGCAGAGTACAAGCAGCAGTGCTTGAACATGTAACTGGAGCGTGATCTGCACTCAAAAAAGTAAAAAACACAGACTGAAGTGAACACTGAAACACAACTGTCCACAATCTGTGAAAAGCTCCTTTCTGTACTTCTATAGTGTTTGCAACCAATGTATTGTATACGGATGGAAGCGCGTCACACTAATAGATTAGATTTATTTTAAATGGAATGTAGCAGAACCAATTGGAGATAAATGAAAAGGATGAGCCACTGAGACACGCTCAGCAGAGTACAAGCAGCAGTGCTTGAACATGTAACTGGAGCGTGATCTGCACTCAAAAAAGTAAAAAACACAGACTGAAGTGAACACTGAAACACAACTGTCCACAATCTGTGAAAAGCTCCTTTCTGTACTTCTATAGTGTTTGCAACCAATGTATTGTATACGGATGGAAGCGCGTCACACTAATAGATTAGATTTATTTTAAATGGAATGTAGCAGAACCAATTGGAGATAAATGAAAAGGATGAGCCACTGAGACACGCTCAGCAGAGTACAAGCAGCAGTGCTTGAACATGTAACTGGAGCGTGATCTGCACTCAAAAAAGTAAAAAACACAGACTGAAGTGAACACTGAAACACAACTGTCCACAATCTGTGAAAAGCTCCTTTCTGTACTTCTATAGTGTTTGCAACCAATGTATTGTATACGGATGGAAGCGCGTCACACTAATAGATTAGATTTATTTTAAATGGAATGTAGCAGAACCAATTGGAGATAAATGAAAAGGATGAGCCACTGAGACACGCTCAGCAGAGTACAAGCAGCAGTGCTTGAACATGTAACTGGAGCGTGATATGCACTCAAAAAAGTAAAAAACACAGACTGAAGTGAACACTGAAACACAACTGTCCACAATCTGTGAAAAGCTCCTTTCTGTACTTCTATAGTGTTTGCAACCAATGTATTGTATACGGATGGAAGCGCGTCACACTAATAGATTAGATTTATTTTAAATGGAATGTAGCAGAACCAATTGGAGATAAATGAAAAGGATGAGCCACTGAGACACGCTCAGCAGAGTACAAGCAGCAGTGCTTGAACATGTAACTGGAGCGTGATCTGCACTCAAAAAAGTAAAAAACACAGACTGAAGTGAACACTGAAACACAACTGTCCACAATCTGTGAAAAGCTCCTTTCTGTACTTCTATAGTGTTTGCAACCAATGTATTGTATACGGATGGAAGCGCGTCACACTAATAGATTAGATTTATTTTAAATGGAATGTAGCAGAACCAATTGGAGATAAATGAAAAGGATGAGCCACTGAGACACGCTCAGCAGAGTACAAGCAGCAGTGCTTGAACATGTAACTGGAGCGTGATCTGCACTCAAAAAAGTAAAAAACACAGACTGAAGTGAACACTGAAACACAACTGTCCACAATCTGTGAAAAGCTCCTTTCTGTACTTCTATAGTGTTTGCAACCAATGTATTGTATACGGATGGAAGCGCGTCACACTAATAGATTAGATTTATTTTAAATGGAATGTAGAAGAACCAATTGGAGATAAATGAAAAGGATGAGCCACTGAGACACGCTCAGCAGAGTACAAGCAGCAGTGCTTGAACATGTAACTGGAGCGTGATCTGCACTAAAAAAAGTAAAAAACACAGACTGAAGTGAACACTGAAACACAACTGTCCACAATCTGTGAAAAGCTCCTTTCTGTACTTCTATAGTGTTTGCAACCAATGTATTGTATACGGATGGAAGCACGTCACACTAATAGATTTGATTTTTTTCTAATATAATGGAGCTGCACCAATTCCACTAAATAAAATAAAAAAAAAAAAAAAAAAAAGGACACGTGCAGATGCCTACAAACAGCGGTGGATGCAGAGCAAACTGCAGCGTCACCTGCACTGTCACACACACACCTTGCACAGAGCTGTTAAAACAACACTGGCAAAATGAAGCTTTACACAGCGGTTGGTAAACTAGCCTGCCTCAAGCACAGTAGTACACAAAATCGCAATATCTAACTGTCCCTCAGAGTCAGCACAGCAGCGTTCTGTCCCTAACTGAGTTCACAGCACAGTGACGCTAAAATGGCTGCGGCGCCTTTTATAGTGCATTCTGACATCATTTCAGCAGCCAATCACAGCCATGCCATTAGTTAAGATGACCGCATCATTACAGGATGTGCCCACACTTCGTAGGATTCCTCATTGGCTGACTAAAATCACATTGCCTCTCAAAGAATTATGGGAACTTCCGATTCCGGTATACGATATATGGAAAAAGTATCGGAATTAAGTATCGGAATTCCGATAACGCGAATATCGGCCGATACCCGATACTTGCGGTATCGGAATGCTCAACACTAGTGGGAATGTGTTGAGGAGGACCAGGATTTGGGGATACGTCGCCAGCAATGAGGAGTAGCAGACAGAGCTTTAGAAGGTGGGAGAAGGATAGGACATGATATTCCAAAAGTTAATAGCTGTTTGCATAGCCTTTACTGGTGAACTTACAGGGGACCCCAGAAAAAAATGCCATAGAGTCCCCCTATAAATGCAGCCCAGTAAAGGCTAAACAGACAGCTTTGGATTGATATTAAGAGCCTGGGAAAGGGCCAAAGATATTTCCACCTCATAGTAAGTTAGGAAATAAACATACAGCAAGAATAAAATCCTTTATTTGAAATAAAACTCAACACCCTGTTTTACACATTTATTTAAAAATGTAAAAAGGCAAAAATAATACACAACTATATCTCTCACCTGTTCGATGTGAAGATAACCGTCCGATGCTCATGTCCCCTGTTAAAAAACAAATAATAAGCAACCATATCCCTCACCTGTCTGATGTGAAGATAATTCCATTTGTCCCTTGATGAGACTAGTTCTGCTACATCTATATGCCAGGCTGAATGCTGGCATGATGAGAGTGTTCAGCCTGCCACCCAGCAGAGACGCTGAGCTGCGCGTGATAACACAGCATCAGTATCTCACGGATGACGTGATTAAGGCGAGCGGGTTTCATAGCCGATAAACTCCAGTCACTTCACTTCACTGACATCACCGCTAGCGTGAGAACTTTCTCACACTTGCGGTGACGTCAGTGAGGTAAATGGAGTTGATTGGCTATGAACCCAGTTCACCTTATTCACGTCACCGCGAGACACTGATGCTCCGCTATCACGTGTGGCTCAGTGTCTGCTAAATGGCAGACTGAATGCTCGCATCATGCCAGCGTTCAGCCTTCTTTCTAGATGTAGCAGAGCTAGACTCGTCAAGGGACAAAATAATGATCTTCAAGTCGGGCAGTTTAGGGATATGGTTCCTTATTATTTTTTTTTACAGGGAATATGAGCTTCAATGGATTTCAGAAGTAAAGGCAAGTATAGCTTTGTTTTTATTTTTAAATAAATATGTAAACAGAGTTTTGAGTTTTATTTCAAATAAAGGATTTTATTTTTGCTATGTGTTTATTTCCAAACTTTACTTTGGGGTTAGTAATGGGGGGATCTTGTAGTTGCTTCTCGATTACTAACCCCTGGGTTTAATGTCAGCTGACAATAGAAAGCTAACATCAACCTCAACCCTATTCTCCCACTTGCCACCACCACAGTGTAAGTGGGAAGAGCAAGGCTAAGTGCCACAAGATGTGCCATTTCTGGGACAGCTGAAGGCTGATGTTGGAAGCCTGGGCAATATCTCTGGCCCTTTCCCAGGCTATTAATATCAACTCACAGCTGTCTTTTTAGCCTTTGCTGGTTTGGATTTATAGGGGGTCCCCAGCCGTGGGCTTTAGTTCTGCTGGTTATGAAAATTACATGGGATGCCAACTCCATTTTTTAACTGAAGCATGTAATGGAAGCATCTGACCTCATACAGTCACCTTGAATTAAAGTTAAGACATTTTTAAGGTAAAAGTTTTAATAAGGATTCCAAGAGCCACTAGTAACCAATATCAGATTGGTAGGGGGAAGACAACCAGCACCCCATCCAATCAGATGTTACCCTGTCCCGTGGTCAGTGGAATTGTATGATACACTAGCACCCTATACACTGTCTATTGGCCATTCTTGAGTACTGCAACTCATCTCCTGTTGAAGTGAATTGGGAGGTGAGCCCTAGTAAGAAGGCCAATAGCTGTGGGGCTCTGGCTCTACACCCTGTATACTTTCGGTAATCATGTGACCTGGTAATAGCTGATCAGTGGGGGTGCTGGGTGTTGGACCTCAACTGATCTGGTTTTTATGACCTGTCTTAAGGATAGATCATTAATATCTTAGTCCTGGCCAACCTCTTTTTATCTTTTATCATGGTTAAGTTAAAATGACATAGTGGAGTACAAAATCAGTCTATTTTTTGTTCAGTTTTAGACTAAGATTTTGACATAAGAGCAAGAGTTGATTTTTGTCCTTATGCCAGTCAGACGCAATAGTTAAAGACAGAGGATAGCTGGATTTGCAACATGGTCAGTTCTAGCCATCTAGCACAGTAGTTAAATAATTCACATCCTCATAGAGAAAGAAAGTAGTTTAGATCTCACCCTTTAACAAGCCACCCAGAATAGGAAAGATTAGACTGGACACAGCACATGAAAACTGGAAAAGCCAGAGCTCCCATTTCAAATGCACTTAAAATGTGTTGGTGTCTCATAAAAACATCACAGTGTGATATAATGTGGTAGAATAAAAAATAAAGCACATATTCTTATTCGTTTCGAGCGTGGTTAATGCAGTTAATCATAGACACTAGATGTGAATTTGTCAGTTGCTTAAATATCTTTGCCAACCTCCAGTTACGTCTTATTGGAATTAGCAGGTCCATGGGAAGATGATGCACAATAGAACAAAACATGGAAACATTGGCAAATTAAGAATTAAAAACATAGAAAATACACAACAGCCACAAAGGAAAGGCTAAGATGAGAAACGTAAGTCAATATTAGATCTTGTTTTATATTGAAACCAAACCGAACACAAGTATTCAGTGGAAAGATCCAATAAGTCTTCCTGGTGAACAATTTTTGGAGATGGTCTTCTCCCCTGAATGGTGCATTAATTCTATCTGTACCCTCTTTTTTCAAATATGAAGTGTCTCCCAAGCATTTTCCTTGTAGCAAGGCACCAAATCATGGGATGTTTATTTTGCTTGCACCAGCTGCGTAAGTTAATTGTCTTCTTCTGATATGAGTCTTTAAATTACCAGAAGTTTAACCAACAGCTTGTGTACTTAGCAGGAAACACAAGTTACCGTATAAGATACACCACAAAAGCAGTGGTGCAGATCATAGGTTGGAATGTTTTATCATTAGATGTAAAATTGAGGTATACGTACAAAATTTTACAACATAAACGTGTGTGGCTGCCTTTGAAGTTGCTTTTGGTTGGTAAGCCAGCAGCTAAAGTTGTTGGTGCATCCGTAAGAGAAGATTAAAGCAACTTCTCTTATGTTGCTGCTTTTCATGGAACATATTGCACCGCTGCATCATTAGAACTTTGTAGAAATATTGCCATATAGTAAGGGAATATTCTTTTTGAAAATCTTTCAGACATCATTAAACAGAATATTTAGTTTTGAAAATTAATTCAGAGGAACCATGTGCATCACATTTAGATTTTATATTGGAATTATCATTCAACAGTTGTTTTCTGCTTTTAGCTCTTGTAATAGTATCTGCACAGATGACTGTCCATTCTGGATATGATCTGGACCTTCATTAGAGAGGAACTACTCAGCTTCCAATCTGAACAAGTTGATATTAGTGTAATTGTGTTTTGTTGTGAAAAGCTCGCCACGGGGATCCTTTAATGAAATGTAACATGAAACAAAAATCCATCTTAATCCAACTAATTGTCTGAATATTTTCTGCAGGGAAAAAAAACATTTCCTTTCAAATTATAGAAAGTTCGGCATCAAAATGAATAATTAAAAGTTAAAAATGGAAATAGCATTGGTGTGGTACAAAATCAGTGCACAGAGCTTCCCTTCCTACTAGAGATGAGTGGATCGCTTTTCACAACTCAGTCCACGGTCAAGGTCAGGGCTTTCTGGCCATGGACAGGAGCTGCGTGAATTTATAGGTATCTGCACTGTCTTACACTGTTCTTGCCCCTGAAGACAACAGACCTGCTATGTGAATACTGTCATGCATTTTTTTATGTAAACGTAACTTGTTTCTAATGTAATCTAATAAAATGTATTGTGGTGATGTATAGCATAAGTATACGCTTTGGACAGCATAGAATATAGAGTAAGGATAATAGGTTAGCATGCAAAATGGGAAATTGTTAAGGTTAGGATTAGCCTAGTAGGTGGGCATTAGTTCTGCTAACAAGGGGGCACTTGCTGGTAAGAGACAATTCGGTGTCAGCTAGTGAAGTGTACAGTGGAGTCCAAGTTCAGGTGAGGTGTTGTGGTTTGCTAGGGGCAGCATATGCCAGACGTTCATCGCAGTGGGAGGACAAATGTAGATCCTTGATGGATATTCCAACAGTGTCCAGAGCCTAGGGCTCGGGCCAGATAGCATGGAGCAGGCCTGGTATTCCGATAACATGAGTTTGGTGGACATGGAGTTAAACGGGGGACAGATGGTCATGTGCACTGCCAGAGTGGATAACGAATCATGAAGCTGATGAAGTCAGCGGGCTTGGGGGTAGTCTAGAATGAATGGGTGGCAAGACAAAAGAGGTGTTGTACTCTGAGAAAGGAAGTGCACATTGCTGTGCCCTATACCACTTGTACCTACCTGATAAACTTAGGCTATGTGCACACGTTGCGGAATTGCCATGGAAATTTCCGCGGCAATTCCGCACCTCCCTGCCATGGGAAATCCGCATATTATAGGTATGCGTATTCCCGCTAAACATTAGCGTTTTGCAAGCGGAATTAGCTTGCAGAATGCTAGCGTTTTACAAGCGATCTGACAGGTTGGTCACACGAGTCAAACAAGTGTTTGACAAGTGTGACCAACTTTTTACTATTGATGCCGCCTATGTCGCATCAATAGTAAAAAGATCTAATGTAAAAATAATAAAAAAAATAATAAATAATGATATTCTCACCTTCCGGCGGCCCCCGCAGCCTTCCCGCCTCTCAGCGACGCTCCCGGCAACTCCCGGTCCCAGGAGTCCTTTGCGGCAATCATCCCGATGACGTAGAATCTCGCGAAACCGCTACGTCATCTGGGTGATCACGCAATGCACTCCTGGGAACGCGATTGGCGGGAGCGTCGCTGAGAGGCGGGAAAGCTGCGGGGGACGCCGGAAGGTGAGAATATCATTATTTTTTATTTTAATTATTGTTTTTACATGGATATGGTACCCAGGGCTTGGAGGAGAGTCTCCTCTCCTCCAGACCCTGGGTACCATCTGCACATGAACCGCTTACTTTCCACATGGTGGGCACAGCCACATGCAGAAAGTAAGCGGTTCAATGCATTCCTATGGCGGCGGAATCGCCGCGGTTCCGCAAAAAAGAATGAGCATGCTGCGGACTCTCCCGCGATGCGATTCCGCCGCGGAAAAACCCGCAGCATGTGCACAGCATTGAGGAATCTCATAGGCCTTAATGAGTTGTATTGTGTAAGCGGTTTTGCCGCGGCAAAACCGCTAAAAAACCGCAACGTGTGCACATAGCCTTAGACTGTTTAGTAAAAGTTTGACTGTTGCAAAGAGCCTGGTGTCCCGTGTATTGTCCTGAGAACAGAAGCCAGGAGGCAGCACAGGCCTATGGCCTTCAATTAAGAGTGATGTACTCCATGCCCTATAGCTCACAAGAACTGGGACTCCCCTTTTCTGTAAAATGCCAGAGCACAACCAGACAGCAGCTCGATCGTGACTACTGCTCGAGAAAACTTTACAGATTTCCCTACCCTTTGGGATTCCAGGCTCAGCTTATGATTATCCTGGCTAGCGTGACAACACCTTTGCATCACACAGATGATGTTTACACAGGCTTGCAAATCATATGCTGCACCAAGGAACCTGGACGCTAAGGAAATTCATGCAGCTCCTATCCATGGCCAAAGAACAGTGACCTAGACTGTAGACTGGGGTTACACAAAGCGATCTGCTCATCTCTCTTTTTTACTATCAGTTTTATGTCCATCCTACCAGTGCATTGAGCACTTTCAAATTTATTGCCATTATTGACACTCCAGAATCCTCATCAATGTAGAAGTTTTCATATTATTTTTATTGGAATTTATAACAAAGCACTAAATAGTGTAGTGTCCGAGTCTTGCACAGCCACTTTTGGTTGGAGACCGTTTTGGTTTTTTTTTTATCTTGATTGCTTGTGGTCAAATATTGCTAACCTAGAGAGCACTCTTTTGCTTGTTCCTTTGGCTTGTTTTGTACCTACCCTACCAGAAGACTCTTTAATGCTTATCTTTGACTGTAAACCACAGAACTTTTGTAACTTGGTGACATTGTTAAAGGGAATCTGTGACCCCCTGGACAGTTTTGAGCCCATTACTATGGACATACAGGTAATAGTATGGTTAAACGAGCCTTACTTGAATTCAGTAACAGAGACTCGCCGATGCCTGTGCAGAAGATCAATGCAGCCATGCCCAAAGGAAGGTGGACATGGTTCGCAAAACCGTGCGTGTGCATAGCACATGCACGGGATCACAGCACCGAACAGGTCAGTGTGACACTGATGGGAAGGGGTGTACCATTATAATGAAGTTAGAGGGCAGTCATTTCTTCCAGGTATCGCACGCCCCGGAGCCTGGAAGAAATCAATAACTTATAACATTATAAATTGATTTCTCAAGATCTACACCACTGCTATGATGCATACAGATAAGACTGGTTTAACCATTCTATGACCTGTATGCCATAGTAATAGCTCAAAATCATCCAGGGAGTGACAGATTCCCTACAGATTCCCTATTATGATGGCTGTAATTGAAGCGTGTCAAAATGCACAATTCTTAACAGTTCATTATGACTTGCACTGCATAGTGGCCAGAGTACCCTTTCCGGCCACTTACATTGGATGCCAGGAAGGTTGCCTCATCATCTTGGTTTTAAAATTTCACTGATTTAATGGTTATGATTTCATTAATGCTATTCTGTCTTCTGTAGATACATTCTGGATAATACTTGTCTTGAAGGAAATATCGTATAAATCTGAAATAATCTGAGCTCAAAATATTACCTTATAGTCAGAATATGACATCTTTGTTCCATATCTAAAAATATTCTTCAAACTTTTAATCCATCCAAAGGTTTACCATTTCACAAACATCATTTCCATCCTTTGTTTTTTTTTCTCTATGCTATTGTACAGGGATGGCTGCGGGGCCATTGCATTGGACGCTGCTATACATTCCCCCTTCCTTTAACTATTGCCGTCCTGGCAATAGGGGCACTTTAATGATTATGACGTGGTTTGCGCTGCACGCACCTCAGATGTTCAGATAGTGAGGAAACCATGCGTCCGGTCTCTAAGAATCAAAAGTTTTCGCACGACATTTAGGCCCCCCAACTACGTCGGACATTCCAGACGAGCGAATCCCCGAAAACCATAGGGCTTTTGAGGTCAAGAGTGACATGGCGCGGTCAGTCGTTGACAACAAAGTATCGCCACGTAGCGCCAAAGTCGGTTTTCCCATAATGCTTGCAGGCGCCTTTTCTCAGCCAATGAGCAAGGACGTGCACTGTGGACAATGAGATGACATGGGCAGCGGCCACCACCATCTTAGAGAAGGGCATTGCAATGATTGGCTTGCTTTGTGTGGCGTCTCAGTGGCTAAAAAAGCCCTGACCGCCGACCGCCATTTTACTTCTGCCGATCTTAGCGTAGGGAGAGGTTCCTGACTCTGTTTATCAGTAGGGAGAGAGTTAGGCAGGAAAGAAAAGTTATTCTGTGCTTGTGCTCATAGCAATTGTGCTGTACAGTTAGTGTGCAGTGACAGGGGAGGATTTTCTTGTGTGCAGCAGCGCTGGTTATTAGGCTGCCTGCCAGTGACAGGGGAGGATTTTCTTGTGTGCAGAAGAGCTGGTTATTATGCTGCCTGCTAGCTGTATTGCTGTGTGTACACTGCTGTGCAGACTGCTTTTTACACAGCACTAATATTTTATTCTTTTTTTCTGCACAGTTACCGAGTGTTCATTTTTTCCCACACCGTATAGAGCTTACGCCCTCGCAAACTACTGTGTACCGGCTGTATCACGGACAAATACATGCTGACTATCTGTGTGTGACTCCGGAAATATATACGGAGATTTACAATTACCCCTAGAATGTATACAGCTGTATGCTTGTGATACATTACCCTTTTTCTGCTTTTTATATTCTGGTCTAATCCATGCTGAGCCTGTGAGTGTCTGTGTCTGACTCCGGAAATATATACGGAGATTTAAAATTACCCCAACACTGTATACAGCTGTACGCGTCTAAAACAGTACCCTGTTTCTGCTTTTTATATTCTGGTCTAATCCATACTGAGCCTGTGAGCGTCTGTTGTTATGTTTCGGTAGCTGAGGAGTGCAGGTAAAAAAGGCAATACACCAGAGCAGTTGGAATCTATGAGATTGCAGTACCCTGACTAACCACCACAACTAGAGGCAGCCGTGGAGCGTTCCCACGTTGGTCCTAGACGCCTCGTCACAGCCTGAGAAACTAACTACACCTAAAGATAGAAATAGGAAAGCTATCTGCGCCCAGAGCAGAACCCCAAAGATAACAGAAAGCCACCAAACATGTAATGGCGGTTAGACAAGAGGAAATACTGACACAGAAAGAAAATAGTATGAGCAAACGCTGGGGCCCAAACTATCTAAATAGAAAAGGATAGGAAGGGTACTTACTGCAATCCCAGAAAACCCTGAAAAGCACCAACTCTACTAATTTCAAAATCACCTGAGATCACACGACCTCTACCACCTAAATTAGTTCTCTGGTGTAACAAAATCAAAACAGCAGCCACTGAAAAAAGTGGAAAAAGCAAAAGAACAAAACTCAGTGGCTGAACTAAACTGAGAGGGCAGAAGCCCCCGGAGGGGACCCTGAAGGCCCCCAAAGAAGTGCAGGACAAAATGCAAAAATATAGCAAAAACACAAAAGAAGCAAAAGTCTTATCTGTAAGCAGGAGATGCAGACACGACACAGCAGGCTACAAGGGAAACTGGAATGAAGGATTAAGACCAGAACAATTGATCACCGGCAACCCTGATGGGAAAATGACTCCCTTATATAAGACCAGTCAGTAACACCTGATTCCCAGTCCTCACAATCCTCACTAGCACCGCTTGTAACCACCAGAGGGAGCCTCTGCTCAGAACTCATCTCAAACCCATTCACAACAGTACCCCCCCCTTGAGGAGGGGTCACCGAACCCTCATTTGAGCAACCAGGTCGGTCAGGATGAGTTCTATGATACGCACGGATAAGTCTCCTAGCATGGATGTCCGAAGCAAACACCCAAGAATTGTCTTCCTGACCATAACCTCTCCATTTAACCAAATACTGGAGTTTCCGTCTAGAAAAAACGAGAATCCAATATTTTCTCAACCACATACTCCAGATTGCCCTCAACCAAAACAGGGTCAGGAGGCACAGCAGCAGGAACCACTGGCTCAACAAACCTCTTCAACAAGGACTTGTGGAACACGTTATGGATCTTAAATGTCCCTGGAAGAAGCAAACGAAAAGAAACAGGATTAATAATCTCCATGATCTTATAAGGTCCAATGAACCTAGGCTTAAATTTAGGAGATGCTACTCTCATAGGAATATTCTTTGAGGACAACCAGACCAAGTCCCCCACTTTAAACCGAGGACCATCAGTCCTATGCCGGTTAGCAAACCGCTGGGCCTTCTCCTGAGAGAGGGACAACCTCTCCACTACCTGGTCCCAAATCTGTTGCATACGCTCCACAACAGAGTCAACACCTGGACAGACAGAAGCCTCCGTCTGTCCTGAAGAAAATCGAGGGTGAAACCCAGAATTACAGAAAAACGGAGACATCAAAGTGGCAGAGCTAGCCCTATTATTAAGAGCAAACTCAGCCAAAGGCAAAAAAGAGACCCAGTCATCCTGATCAGCAGACACAAAGCATCTTAGATAAGTCTCCAATGTCTGGTTTGTTCTCTCAGTTTGACCATTGGTCTGAGGATGAAATGCCGAGGAGAAAGACAATTGAACACCCAGTTTAGAACAAAAAGTCCCCAAAATCTGGAAACAAACTGGACTCCTCTGTCAGACACAATGTTCTCAGGAATGCCGTGTAAACGAACCACGTGCTGAAGGAACAACGGCACCAATTCAGAGGAGGAAGGCAACTTAGGTAATGGCACAAGATGTATCATTTTGGAAAACCTATCACAAATTACCCAGATGGTGGTCATTCTCTGAGAAACAGGAAGATCGGAAATGAAATCCATAGAGATATGGGTCCATGGTCTCTTGGGCACAGGCAATGGCATCAACAAACCACTAGAGCGAGAGCAAGGCTTGGAGCGAGAGCAAGTCCCGCAGGACTGCACAAATTCCCTGACATCACGAGACAAGGTAGGCCACCAAAAGGACCGGCTAACCAAGTCTCTGGTACCAAAAATTCCGGGATGCCCAGCCAATGCGGAACAATGAATCTCAGACATTACACTCTTTTTCCATTGGTCCGGGACAAATAATTTTCCAACAGGGCAGCGCTCGGGCCTATCCTCCTGACACCCCTCCAGAGCAAGTCTCAAATTGGCGAGATGGCGGAAAGAACTACACCCTCTTTCAAAATAACAGAAGGATCAGATAACTCAGGAGAGTCCGCAAGGAAACTCCTCGAGAGGGCATCCGCCTTAACATTCTTAGTGCCAGGAAGAAAGGAAACCACAAAATTAAAACGTGTGAAAAACAAGGCCCACCTGGCCTGTCTAGGATTGAGTCGCTTGGCAGATTCCAGATAGACCAGATTCTTATGGTCCGTAAGGACCACCACCTGATGTTTGGCTCCCTCCAGCCAATGTCTCCACTCTTCAAAAGCCCACTTCATGGCCAATAACTCCTGATTACCTACGTCATAATTACGTTCAGTAGGAGAAAATTTTCGAGAGAAAAAGGCACAAGGGTTACTTTTAGAGGTCTCTGGATCTTTTTGGGACAAAACGGCACCTGCCCCAATTTCAGAGGCATCAACCTCCACCTGAAATGGCAGAGAAACATCAGGCTGCCGTAGAACAGGAGCAGAAGTGAATCTCTGCTTAAGTTCCTGAAATGCAGAGACTGCCTCAGGAGGCCAATTCACCACATCAGAACCCTTTCTGGTCAAATCAGTTAATGGTTTAACAATAACCGAGAAATTACCAATAAATTTACGATAAAAATTGGCAAAACCCAAAAATCTCTGAAGAGCCTTTAATGAAGTAGGTTGGACCCAATCACAGATGGCCTGAACCTTGACCGGGTCCATTTCAATAACAGATGGGGACAAAATGAATCCCAGAAATGAGATCCTCTGTACGCCAAAAAGACACTTTGATCCCTTCACATACAGAGCATTCTCTCTCAAAATCTGGAATACAGTTCGAACATGTTTCACATGAGAGTCCCAGTCATTAGAAAAAATCAAGATATCATCCAAATAAACAATCAGAAATTTGTCCACAAAATCCCTGAAAATGTCATTCATGAAGGACTGGAAGACGGAAGGAGCATTAGTGAGCCCAAAGGGCATCACTAGGTACTCAAAATGCCCTTCAGGGGTATTGAATGCCGTCTTCCATTCATCCCCGTGCTTAATGCGAATAAGGTTATACGCCCCCCTAGGTCAAGCTTGGTAAACCAAGTAGCGTTTTTCACCCTGGAAAACAGGTCAGAAATCAAGGGTAACGGGTATTGATATTTCACAGTAATATTGTTCAAGAGACGATTATCAATACACGGCCTTAATGAACCATCTTTTTTGGCCACAAAGAAAAAAACCGGCACCTAAGGGTGAAGAGGATGGTCTGATATGACCCTTCTCCAATGATTCCTTGATATAAGACCGCATAGCGATCATGTTCAGGTACAGACAAGTTAAAAAGGCGACCTTTAGGGAATTTACTACCCGGCACTAATTCAATAGCGCAGTCATAGCTCCTATGGGGAGGCAAGGATGCAGATTTACTTTCGCTAAACACATCAGAAAAATCAAACAAAAAGTCAGGAACATCCTGAGCCTGGGGGGAGGCAGAAAAAACAGGAGTGTTGGTATTAACACATTGGCAGCCCCAACTGGTTACAGACACAGATTTCCAATCCAAAACAGGATTATGAGACTGTAACCAAGGGAAACCCAGCACGATAATGTCATGCAGATTATATAGAACCAAAAATTTGCAGCACTCCTGGTGATCAGGTTCAACCCTCATTATCACCTGAGTAGAAAACTGGGGTTTATTCTCAGCCAAAGGGGTAGAATCGATCCCCAGTAGGGGAATAGACTTCTGTAGGGGTATCAAGGGAAACCCACAACGTTTAGCAAAATCATAATCCATCAGGTTAATAGCTGCTCCAGAATCAACGAAAGCCTGAGCAGAAAATGAGGACAGAGAGCATATCAGAGTGACAGTTAATAAAAACTTATTCTGAACACTACCCAAGACAACTGAGCGTGCAAAACGTCTTCCCCGCTTAGGGCAGACTGAAATAGCATGAGAGGCATCACCACAGTAGAAACATAACCCATTGCGCTTTCGAAACTCATGACGCTGTGCCCCAGACACCACTCTATCACACTGCATGGGTTCAGAAGCTGGTTCACAAGGCAGCACCATTCCACGCATACTTCTCCGCTCACGCAAACGTCTGTCAATTTGAATCGCTAATGACATAGAATCATTGAGACCAGAGGGGACAGGGAATCCCACCATAACATCCTTTACATTATCTGACAGACCCTTCCGGAAAAGGGCCGCCAAAGCGTCGTCATTCCATTTGGTCAGGACTGCCCACCTACGGAATCTCTGACAGTATAACTCAGCGTCATCAAGCCCCTGATTTAATGCCAACAAGGTTTTTTCAGCTTGATCAGTGACATTAGGCTCATCGTACAATAACCCCAAAGCCTGAAAAAACGCATCAACATCACTCAAAACAGGATCCCCAGGTATCAGGGAAAAAGCCCAATCCTGAGGATCGCCGCGCAGGAGAGAGATGATAATTTGAACCTGCTGCGCTGCGTTTCCTGAGGACTTAGATTTTAAGGCAAAAAACAATTTACAATTATTTTTTAAATTCTGAAACTTAGCTCGATCCCCTACAAAACAAATCTGGCATGGGGATCCTAGGTTCTACAATAGCAAGATATGCAGCAATACTCTGAACCTCAGTGGCAAGCTGATCCACACGGCCAGACAACTGTGCAAACTCCATTGGGAGAAAAGATCCTCCCCAGCACCCAGAGATACAGAGGAAAAAAAAAAAAATGCAACAAACAGAAAAATACCTCTGACAACTCTGACAACCTTTTATCTTTCACAATATTTTTTTCCCTTCTGTGAGTACCATACAATTTTCAATTTTTTGGGCCGGTGATACTGTTATGTTTCGGTAGCTGAGGAGTGCAGGTAAAAAAGGCAATACACCAGAGCAGTTGGAATCTATGAGATTGCAGTACCCTGACTAACCACCACAACTAGAGGCAGCCGTGGAGCGTTCCCACGTTGGTCCTAGACGCCTCGTCACAGCCTGAGAAACTAACTACACCTAAAGATAGAAATAGGAAAGCTATCTGCCCCGGAGCAGAACCCCAAAGATAACAGAAAGCCCCCAAACATGTAATGGCGGTTAGACAAGAGGAGATACTGACACAGAAAGAAAATAGTATGAGCAAACGCTGGGGCCCAAACTATCTAAATAGAAAAGGATAGGAAGGGTACTTACTGCAATCCCAGAAAACCCTGAAAAGCACCAACTCTACTAATTTCAAAATCACCTGAGATCACACGACCTCTACCACCTAAATTAGTTCTCTGGTGTAACAAAATCAAAACAGCAGCCACTGAAAAAAGTGGAAAAAGCAAAAGAACAAAACTCAGTGGCTGAACTAAACTGAGAGGGCAGAAGCCCCCGGAGGGGACCCTGAAGCCCCCAAAGAAGTGCAGGACAAAATGCAAAAATATAGCAAAAACACAAAAGAAGCAAAAGTCTTATCTGTAAGCAGGAGATGCAGACACGACACAGCAGGCTACAAGGGAAACTGGAATGAAGGATTAAGACCAGAACAATTGATCACCGGCAACCCTGATGGGAAAATGACTCCCTTATATAAGACCAGTCAGTAACACCTGATTCCCAGTCCTCACAATCCTCACTAGCACCGCTTGTAACCACGAGAGGAGCCTCTGCTCAGAACTCATCTCAAACCCATTCACAACAGTCTGTGTGTTATTCTGGAAATATATACGGAGATTTAAAATTACCCAACACTCTTACGCTGTAGCTTCTGATACATTACCTTTTTGCTTTTATATTCTGGTCTATCCATACTGAGCCTGTGACGTCTGTGTGTTACTCTGGAAATATATACGGAGATTTAAAATTACCCCAACACTGTATACAGTTGTACGCTTCTGATACATTACCCTTTTTCTGCTTTTTATATTCTGGTCTAATCCATACTGAGCCTGTGAGTTTCTGTGTGTTACTCCGGAAATATATACAGAGATTTACAATTACCTCTACCCTGTATACGCCTGGTATCTTCGGATAAATTACCCTGAATTGCTTTTTATATTCTGGTCTAATCCTCCTGAGCCTGTGAGCATCTGTGTTATTACCCATACACTGTATACACCTGGTATCTTCTGATACATTACCCTTCTTTCTGCTTTTTATATTATGGTGTAATCCATACTGAGCCTGTGAGAGTCTGTTTCTGACTCTGAAATATATATGGAGATTTACAAATATCCCTAGACTGTATACAGCTGTACGCTTCTGATTAGAGTTGAGCGAAACAGGTCGGTCAGATTAAAAAAAGACAGACTTTCGCCAAAGTCGGGTTTCGCCAAGCGAAACCCGACCATAGCGTGAGGTCGGCCATGCGTTTGGCGACCTGAGCGCCAAAGTCGGTTTTCCCATAATGCTTGAAGGGCCTTTTCTCAGCCAATGAGCAGGGACACACACTGTGGGCAATGCAAAGACATAGGCAGCGGCCACCACCATCTTAGAGAAGGGCATTGCAGTAATTGGCTTGCTTTGTGTGGCGTCACAGTGCCTAAAAAAGCCCTCACCGCCGACCGCCATTTTGCTTCTGCCAATCTTAGCGTAGGAAGAGGTTGCTGGCGCTGGTTCTCAGTAGGGAGAGCGTTAGGCAGTTGAAAAACTAATTCTGTGCTTATGCTGATAGCGATTAGCTGTACAGTTAGTGTGCAGTGACAGGGAAGGATTTTGTTGTGTGCAGCAGCGCTGGTCCTTAGGCTGCCTGCCAATGACAGGGGAGGAATTGCTTGTGTGGAGCAGCAGAGCTGATTATTAGGCTGCTGTTTGCCAGTGAGAGGGGAGGAATTTATTGTGTGCAGCAGCAGAGCTGATTATTTGGCTGCCTGCCAGTGACGGGAGGAATTTCTTGTGTGCAGCAGCAGAGCTGATTATTAGGCTGCTTGCTAGCTGTATTGCTGTGTGTACACTGCTGTGCAGAGTGCTTTTTAACACAGCACCTACACAGCACTAATACTTTTATTTTTTTCTGCACAGTTACCAAGCGTTCATTTTTCCCCACACCGTATAGAGCTGTACGCTCCTCACACTACCGTGTACCGGCTGGTATCACGGACAAATACATGCTGACTATCTGTGTATGACTCCGGAAATATATATAGTGAGATTTAATTTTCCCCAAAACCGTATACAGCTTGTATCTTCTGATATAGTTCCAGTTTTTCTGCCTTGTGTATTACGGTCAAATCCATACTGAGAGAGCGTCTGTGTGTTACTCCTCAAGTATATACTGAGATTCAAAATTACCCCAACACTGTATACAGCTGTACGCTACTGATACAGTACACTTTTTCTGCTTTTCATATTATGGTGTAATCCATACTGAGCCTGTGAGCGTGTGTGTTACTCCTGAAATATATACGGAAATTGAAAATTACCCTAACACTGTATACAGCTGTACTCTATTGATACAGTACACTTTTTATGGTTTTCATATTGTGGTGTAATCCATACTGAGCCTATGAGCGTGTGTGTTACTCCTGAAATATATACGGAGATTGAAACTTACCCAACACTGTATACAGCTGTACGTTACTGATACAGTACACTTTTTATGCTTTTCATATTGTGGTGTAATCCATACTGAGCCTGTGAGCGTGTGTGTTACTCCTGACATATATACGGAGATTTAAAATTAACCCAGCACTATATACGGCTGTACGCTTCTGATACAGTACACTTTTTTGCTTTTTATATTCTGGTGTAATCCATACTGAGCCTGTGAGAGTCTGTGTCTGTTTGTCACGCGGTCTTATGATATGTGTACGATGTCAGTAAACTATTCTTAAAAGAACAACACTCTATACAACATATAGATTAGCAACATCAGCATGTAAATATAAATAGATTTACCTGACCCGATATCCGTTGAACTCAGGGTTAATCTTGAGGACTTGATACACTGTCACAGGAAAGAGGAGGACCGGGGGTCTAACCTGACCCTAAACTGGGGTCCTAACTAAACCCTCACCTTGGAGGTACTGATAATGGTTCAGAGGTCCAAGTCTCCAGCCTAACCCTGTCTCCTATCAGTCCCTGAACCCTGTAATCAGTCCTAAGAAGGATTCTGATTACCACCAAAGGGATATGGGCTGATCTCTGCTAAATACACAGATTAGACATATAAGACAGACTGGAGAAAACACAGACTTGCATACACACTCAAACACAGAAGGAACATAAATGATCTGGGATATTAAACTCTAAGCAAGGTGAGCTTAAAACAACTAAGGAGCTCTTTAACTTAAGTCTATACAGATACAATCCTATCTGTGGTCTGCATGAAGAATTTCACTGGCAACTCCCAACACAGACAACCAGAGATTTAAAGGAAACCAATCAACAAATAATTAATTGCAGCCGGGAGAAAACTGCACCCAGTCCCAGAACTGAGCACAGACAGAATTAACTCCCTAACTGCCAAACACAAAGAAACAGCAACTCAGCTGTGAGAAGTCAGAATGTGCAACCGCGACGATCTTCGTGGCGATGCACACATGACAGTACCCCCCCTTCTACGAGGGGCCTCCGGACCCTCAGGGCCAGGTTTGCCCGGGTGAGTTCTGTGGAAGGTCCGCACCAAACGATCTGCGTTAATGTCAGACGCAGGAACCCACGTCCTCTCCTCTGGACCATACCCCTTCCAATGCACCAAGTACTGAAGGGACCGGCGATTCAGACGTGAGTCAATGATCTTTGACACTTGAAACTCCAAGTTACCATTGACCACCACTGGAGGAGGAGGTAGAAGTGATGGTATGACTGGTGCCACGTACCTCTTAAGTAATGACTTGTGGAACACATTATGAATTTTAAACGTAGGAGGGAGGTCCAGACGAAATGCCACAGGATTAATTATGGAACTGATCCTGGACGGCCCGATGAATCTGGGGCCCAGCTTCCAGGAGGGAACTTTAAGTTTTATATTCCTGGTAGACAACCATACCAGATCGTTCACATTAAGATCTGGACCAGAAACTCTCCTCCTATCAGCCATACGTTTATAACGGTTCCCCATAGCACTCAGATTATTCAATACACCTCTCCACACTGAAGCAAGTGACGACGAGAAACGCTCCTCCTCAGGAACCCCAGAAGGGCCCCCCCCCATTGAATGTACAAAACTGGGGATGAAAACCATATGCCCCAAAAAACGGGGACTTACCAGTGGACTCGCTCCGCCTGTTGTTAAGAGCGAACTCTGCCAGAGGCAAGAAAGAAGACCAGTCCTCCTGGTTCTCTGAGACAAAACACCAAAGATAAGTCTCTAAGCTTTGATTCAGACGCTCTGTCTGACCATTGGTCTGCGGATGAAAAGCCGAGGAAAATGACAATTGCATCCCCCGACGTAAACAAAATGCCCTCCAAAACTTGGACACAAACTGAGACCCCCTATCTGACACCACATCAGAAGGCAACCCATGAAGTCTCACAATCTCCCCAATGAACACCTGCGCCAGAGTTTTAGCATTAGGGAGGCAGGAAGAGCAATGAAATGTGCCATCTTACTGAACCTGTCAACAACCACCAGTATGACAGTCTTCCCTGACGACTGAGGAAGGTCCGTGATGAAGTCCATAGACAAATGAGTCCATGGACGCTCCGGAAGTTTCAAGGGTAAGAGGGTCCCAGACGGACGGGTATGAGGGGTCTTAGAGCGAGCACAAACCCCACAGGACGCGACAAAAGTTAAAACATCTTTATTAACGTTAGGCCACCAAAACCGGCGAGAAAGGAGATCTAAAGTAGCCTTACTCCCTGGATGTCCTGCTAAAGCAGAATTATGATGTGCCTCAATAACCTTTTGTCTCAACTGATTTGGGACAAACAGTCTCCCTGGAGGTCCTGCAGGGGCGTCCCCCTGAGCCTCTAACACCTCCTCCTCAAGCTCAGAACATACAGCCGACACTACCACCCCTCCTGAAGGATGGGAATCGGGTCATCCATTTTCCCGGCCCCTGGGAAACTGCGAGACAAGGCATCCGCCTTAACATTCTTAGATCCAGGGCGATAAGTGACAACAAAATTAAACCTGGTAAAAAACAACGACCATCGAGCTTGTCTGGAATTCAGACGCTTAGCAGATTCCAAATACAGCAGGTTCTTGTGATCAGTAATGACGGTGACCGGGTGGACTGCCCCCTCCAAAAAGTGACGCCATTCTTCAAAAGCCAACTTAATGGCCAAAAGTTCCCTATTGCCGATATCATAATTCCTTTCGGCGGACGACAATTTTTTAGAAAAGAAAGCGCACGGATGCCATTTACCAGGGGACGGACCCTGGGACAATATGCACCCACCCCTACGTCAGACGCGTCCACCTCCACAACGAACGGCTGTGATGCATCTGGTTGGATGAGAACGGGTGCCGAAGCAAAACATTTTTTCAAAGAGGAAAAAGCTTGGCAAGCTTTGTCCGACCATTTAGAAAAATCCGTCCCTTTTCTTGTCATGTCAGTGAGAGGTTTGACAACAGATGAGAAATTACAAATAAATTTCCGGTAGTAGTTAGCAAACCCCAGAAAACGCTGCAGAGCCTTAAGATCCTCTGGCTGATCCCATTCAAGCACTGCTCTCACCTTTTCAGGGTCCATACGGAAACCGGAGGCTGACACCAAGAAACCCAAAAACTGAAGTTCCTGTACGGCGAATACACACTTTTCCAGTTTGGCGTATAGTTTATTGTCTCGCAAGATCTGCAACACCTGTCTCACATGCTCCTGGTGAGACACAAGATCTGGTGAGTAAATTAAAATGTCATCCAAATATACGACCACAAACAGCCCCACCAGATGACGAAAAATGTCATTAACAAAATGTTGGAATACTGCTGGTGCAGTAGTCAGACCAAAAGGCATGACAAGGTTCTCATAATGTCCCTCCGGCGTGTTAAACGCCGTTTTCCACTCATCCCCCTCTTTTATCCTAATCAGATTATACGCCCCCCTGAGATCCAATTTAGAGAACCATTTGGCGCCAATAATTTGATTGAAGAGATCAGGAATCAGAGGGAGTGGATACGGATCTCGAACAGTAATCCGATTAAGTTCGCGGAAATCCAAGCAAGGGCGTAGGCCTCCATCTTTTTTCTTCACAAAGAAGAACCCCGCGGCCACTGGGGAAGATGAAGGTCTAATATGCCCTTTGGCCAGACTTTCCGAAATATAATCTTTCATAGCCTGCCTCTCAGGACCAGAAAGGTTATATAACCTAGCTTTAGGTAACTTAGCATCAGGAAGTAAATTAATAGAGCAGTCATACACGCGATGAGGAGGCAACTCCTGACACCCCTCCTCAGAGAACACATCCCCAAAGTCCTCCAAAAAAGGAGGCAAAGTACTAGGCACGACCGCACTGATGACTGTGTTCATGCAGTTACTTTTGCAAAACTCCCCCCATTGGCTTATATCTCTGGACTGCCAATTAATCACAGGGTTATGTTTAACCAACCAAGGAAGTCCCAACACAATAGGAGTAGGTAGACCCTCCAACACATAACAAGATAATAGCTCCCTATGTATTGCCCCTACCCGAAGGTCAATGTTATGAACCTCATGAACAAAGCTACCTTGGCCGAGAGGCCTGGCGTCAATGGAGAATATAGGGATCGGTTTGACCAATACACTCAGATGCATACCTTGAGCCTGAGCAAACTGAGCGTCAACCAGATTAGCCCCGGACCCACTATCAAGAAGAACAGAAAATCTCTCCACCTCGTACCAACCACCACCTCCACTGGTACAAGGAACTGAGAAGAACTAGCGGACGAAATACATACTCCCAGGTTGTCGTCCACCACACAACCTGGGATTAACAGTTTTCCGGCGACTTTTTGCTCAACAAGGCACGGGATGGACATCCCCCAACAAAATGTCCCTCTTTCCCGCAGAAGAAACACCTTCTAGTCCTGCGGCGTACCGCCAATCCCCTCCTACGAAATGATGTCCCTCCCAACTGCATAGGCTCCTCCGAACAGACAAGGGGAACCTCAACATAAGGGACTTTAGTAGTAGGTGGAGTAACAACAGGGGGCGGAGTTACCTCGCACCTCTCCCGGAGCCGTCTATCAGTACGGATAGCTAGGGCCATAGCAGCCTCCAGTGATGGAGGAGAATCATACTGAGCCAAAACGTCCTTTAATTTGTCAGAAAGCCCATGACAAAACTGGCTCCTAAGAGCTGGGTCATTCCACTGAGTATCTGTGGCCCATCTACGGAACTCAGAAGCAAATTCCTCCGCCGGACGATCTCCCTGCTGTATCTTACGTAATTTTGTCTCAGCAAGAGAGACCCGATCTGGGTCATCATATACCAAACCCAGGGCAGTAAAAAATCGATCTACTGACTGTAGAGCCGGGGATCCCGGAGGAAGGGAGAAGGCCCAGGATTGAGGGTCCCCTTGTAGGAGCGAGATAACAATTCCCACTCTCTGCTCTTCACTCCCTGATGATCGAGGCCGAAGCCGAAAATACAATTTACATGCTTCCCTGAAGGTAAAAAATTTGTCTCGCCCACCAGTGAACCTGTCCGGGAGAGCTACTTTAGGTTCAAATCTGGTTTGCTCCGAGGGAGACAAAACTTTGGACTTAATGTCCGTCAGCTCCATGGATAATCCCTGCAACTGCAGAGCCAGCTGGGCTACTGGATCCATGGCAACTGGGAATAATTTTATTGGCCAGTGAAAATGTCACGCGGTCTTATGATATGTGTACGATGTCAGTAAACTATTCTTAAAAGAACAACACTCTATACAACATATAGATTAGCAACATCAGCATGTAAATATAGAATAGATTTACCTGACCCGATATCCGTTGAACTCAGGGTTAATCTTGAGGACTTGATACACTGTCACAGGAAAGAGGAGGACCGGGGGTCTAACCTGACCCTAAACTGGGGTCCTAACTAAACCCTCACCTTGGAGGTACTGATAATGGTTCAGAGGTCCAAGTCTCCAGCCTAACCCTGTCTCCTATCAGTCCCTGAACCCTGTAATCAGTCCTAAGAAGGATTCTGATTACCACCAAAGGGATATGGGCTGATCTCTGCTAAATACACAGATTAGACATATAAGACAGACTGGAGAAAACACAGACTTGCATACACACTCAACACAGAAGGAACATAAATGATCTGGGATATTAAACTCTAAGCAAGGTGAGCTTAAAACAACTAAGGAGCTCTTTAACTTAAGTCTATACAGATACAATCCTATCTGTGGTCTGCATGAAGAATTTCACTGGCAACTCCCAACACAGACAACCAGAGATTTAAAGGAAACCAATCAACAAATAATTAATTGCAGCCGGGAGAAAACTGCACCCAGTCCCAGAACTGAGCACAGACAGAATTAACTCCCTAACTGCCAAACACAAAGAAACAGCAACTCAGCTGTGAGAAGTCAGAATGTGCAACCGCGACGATCTTCGTGGCGATGCACACATGACACTGTTGCTCCGCAAATATATACGGAGATTAAAATTTTTCACCTTCAGCTGTACGCTTCTCATTCAGTACCATATATCTGCTGATATTTTAGGCACATTTTCAGAAACATGAGGTAGTATGATGGAAGAGGCCGCGGACGTGGGCGTGGGGGGCCAACTGGTACTGATGGTTGTGGTGGTGCTTGGGCTGGTAGTGCCAAAAGCACAATAGCACCTAAGGCAGAAGGTGTTGAGCCTGCGTCATCATCTGGCTCCAGAAGGCCTGCAATGGGTCCCTTTTCTGGGACTACGTAAACCGCTTTTAAAGCCGGAGCATCGGGAACAGGTTTTACATTGCCGAAAAAGCCTCCAGCTCTATCACCTCCTCTTCTGAAGTTTCAAAAAATGCAAGCACTGAGTCGTCAGTGCAGGCTCCTGGTCAGGAACAACACCTTTCCTTGTGTCCTTCACCCCCCAAGGAAAAGTGAAGGATGAGGCAGGACACACTTCAGATTACTCCATGGAGTTCTTTTCACACACCATGCCTGGGTTATCAAGTCAAATCCTGAATTCCCCAGTACAAGATGAATCTGACATGGAGTGCACTGATGCACAGCCACTGCTGGATGATTCTGCTGGTACATTCACCCAGAGCACTACATTGCCCTCGCAGTCTACTGAGCCAGAAACTGACCCTGATGAAACTCAGGTGCCCCTTCCCGCATACTATACCACCTTACACGGTGACACAGAGGAAGGTGCAGATGAAATTGAAAGGAGGTGATGGATGACCCAGTTGTTGACCCGGATTGGCATCCATTGGGGAAGAGGGTGCCGCTGGCAATAGCTCAGAAGAGGAGAAGGATCCGCAGCAGGCATCGACATCGCAGCAGCGGTTATCTGGCAGGCCCATAGCAGTCCAAACATGTGTTAAAAAAACAAAAAGAGTTGCAGGACAGGTTGGCCAGATGGTCAAATTAGCACAGCGTGCAAGCCCTGAAAATTTATTCCATAGTAGGAAGAGTGCAGTGTGGCATTTTCTTGACCAAAATCCTATTGATAAGGCAAAGGTTATCTGTAAGAGGGAAAAATCTCCGAAAATTGAATACCAGTTGCATGCTTAGACATTTAATCAGCATGCACTTGCAAGCGTGGACGGACTACAAAACCTCAGATAGCACATGTGCACCTGCTCCGACTGAAGGTAGCCAGCAATGCTATATTGCTTCCCCCACTGAAGCCCACCGGTTAGCACACCACCAGCAAGAAATGTTGAGGTGTTGTCGCAAGGCTAAAGCAGTCAGGGAATCAATGTTTTTGCAACGAAAGACTGAATCTAGGCCATCACCACCACCACCACCATCACCATCACCAACCCCAACCCCTCTCAGTCCGTCATGTCCACCGCTAGTTCCCCCATATGCAGCTCTCAATTCCAGCTCACCCTAGCAGACACTCTGAGTAGGACAAGAAAGTACTCATCCTCTCATCCGCGTACACTGGCTTTGAACGCCTACATTGCCAAACTGATTTCATTAGAGATGATGCCCTTCCGTTTGGTTGAAAGCGCAGCGTTCCGAGAGCTCATGGCCTACGCTGTCCCACGCTATGACCTACCCAGTCGGCACTTCTTTTCTAGAAAATCCATCCCTGCCTTCCACCTGCATGTGAAAGACTGCATTGTCCATGCAGTCAAACAATCAGTGAGTGGAAAGGTGCACCTCACAACAGATGTATGGCCCAGTAGGCATGGCCAGGGCCGTTACGTGTCCATCACTGCGCACTAGGTTAATGTGGTGGATGCAGGGTCCACAGGGGACAGCGGCGGTGGGACAGTGCTGCCTAGCCCATGGTATAGGCAACAGTTGGCTGTAGGCATTCGACCCTCCTCCTCCTCCTCCTCCAGAAGCGAAAGCTCGTCGACAGAGCGCAGTCACATGAGCACTCCATCCGCAGCTGCAAGTGTTGCACACGAGGTGTCCCACTATCGAACAAATAGTGGTAAGCATCAGCAGGCTGTTTTAAAGATGATGTCTTTTGGTCGACAATAGACACACCGCGGAGGTACTGGCCGACTACTTGCAGCGAGAAACTGAGTCATGGCTGGGCAGTCTACATCTTGCGCCAGGCTGTGCAGTGATAATGACTGTAATTTTGTGGCGGCCGTAGCCCTGGCAAATCTCAGACACATACCTTGCCTGGCTCACACCTTGAACCTGGTGGTGAAGTGCTTCCTAAATAATTATCCGGAGTTAACAGCCCTGCTCCATAAGGTGCGAAGACTGTGCTCGCACATCCGTCGCTCGCCCATAGACTCCAGTCATATGAAGAGGCTGCAGCGATTACTCCACCTCCCCAAGCACCGCCTAATCATAGACGTTGCGACAAGGTGGAACTCCACCATGCACATGGTTGAGAGGCTTTGCGAACAGAGGGAAGCTGTAATGCATTTGTGGGAGGATACACAGGCAGGCAGTTTGAGGGCAGACATGGAGTTGTCGGGTGTGCAGTGGTCAAAGCTGAAAGACCTCTGTAAAGTCCTTCAGTGTTTTGAGGAATACACACGGCTGGAAAGCGCAGACGACGCCATCATAAGCATGAGCATCCCACTTATGCGTCTGCTCATGCAAACTTTGACGCACATTAAGGATCCGGCGTCTGCAGCGGAGGAGGAGGAGGAGGGTAGCCTTGATGACAGTCAGTCATTGACTGCTCATGGAACTGTCCTGGACGAGGTGGAGGAAGAAGAGGAGGAGGAGGACGATGAGGGGGATGATTATTTTGGGGAGGAGGATGCTTCTCAGGGGCAAGAGAAAATGTTGGCTTGCCAAGGTCAGGTACGCATGACTGGAGGGATGTGGATTTGACAGAAAGAGCTCCTCCACCCACCACTGGCAGTGCATCATTGACACCTGAAACTTTGGCCCACATGTGTGATTATGTCTTGCGGATCCTAAAAAGGGACCCCCGCAGTGCCAAAATTATGAAGGATGACGACTACTGGTTGGCCAGCATCCTCGATCCATGCTTTAAAGGCAAATTACAGAACATCATGCTGCAAGAGAACCTACAGCTAATATTGGTGAACAAACAAGCAACTCTGGTAAACCGTTTGTTAGAGGCATTCCCAGCACACAGCAGTGGTGCAAGTTCTACCACGAGCCATACTGGGCCAAATGGAAGAGGTGTTCGTGGTGCACACAGCCGAAGTGGCGTTGGAGACAGGGGTTTCATGACCATGTTGTGGACTGATTTCTCGAACAGCGCTCACACGACTGGTAATACTGAATCGATTGCAACAGACAGGAGACAGCAGTTGAAGTTGTTCAAAATTACCTCTCCTCCCCTATCGATGTTCTCCCTCACAGTTCATTCCCCTTTGATTACTGGGCCTGTAAACTGGACACCTGGCCTGAATTGGCACAATATTCCTTACAGGAGCTCGCTTTCCCTGCTGGTAGTGTGCTATCAGAAAGAGTCTTCATTGCTGCTGGATCAATCCTGACAGAAAGAAGGACTCAGCTGTCGACCCAAAATGTTGGTGATCTCACCTTCATTAAAATGAACCATGCATGGGTTTCAAAGGATTTTGTCCCACCTTCCACTGATGACACATAGGTTGCCAGCAAAATGGCTCACTTTGCCCTCCTCTTCCTCCGACTACTCCAATTCCTCCATTTGCAGCTGCTGAACGTCCTGCCTACACCACAACATATGCCAGTTTTTCCACCTCCCTAACTGGGCTGTACCCCCCCTGGGCCGGCTTCAGCACCTGGTGCACCTGGGCAAATGGCGGTGCCCTGAGCAGGTGGTGGGGCCCACTCATGGGCGGCAGCACTGGCACAGGGCCCCTCATAGTACGCCGTTAAGTTGGAGTGTTTTTTTTTTTGATTTGGCTATCTTAGGAGGATATCTGTTTGTGCAGGTAACTATTACTGTGCAGAATTATTTCGCAACTTAATAAAAACCAAATATATACCCATCTCACTTGTTTATTTTAACCAGTTAAAGCAATATAACAACACAAAATTTAGAAATAAACATTTCTGACATTCAAAAACCAAACAAAATAAAATCAGTGACCAACGTAGCCACCTTTCTTTACGATGACACTCAAAAGCCTTCCATCCATAGATTCTGTCAGTTGCTTGATCTATTTACGATCAACATTGCGTGCAGCAGCCAACACAGCCTCCCAGACACTGTTCCGAGAGGCAGGCAGGCAGCCTAAGAACCAGCGTTGCTGCACACAGCAAAATCTCTCCCTCTCACTGCACAGTCACTGTACAGCTAATTGCTATCAGCAGAAAGTAATTTTTTTTTAGGCCCTGCCTAACGCTCTCCCTGCTCAGACGCACTGCCAGTAACCTTCCCCTACACTGAGTTCGGCAGATGTAAAATGGCGGTCGGCGCTGAGGGATTTTATATGCACTGTGACGCCACTAAAAGCCAGCCAATCGCTGCAATGCCCTTCTCTAAGATGGTGCTGGCCGCTGGCTGTCATCCAGTTGCCCACAGCCTGCGTCCTTGCTCATTGGCCGAGAAAAGGCGCTTAAAGTGTAGGGGAAAACCAACTCCAGCAAAATGGTCGCCGATCACGTGACCGAACTCACTTCACGGTCGGGTTTCGTTTCATGAAACCCGACTTTGGAGAAAATGGGCGACTTTTGAAAATGAAATACCTGTTTCGCTCAACTCTAGTGATCATGCTTTAAAAGTTTGGCAATTTCAAGACTGCTGCATCCCTCTGCAAGACATCTCACCATTTTTGACATTTCAGAGTCGTTCAAATCTCTCTTCTGACCCATTTTGCCAAAGGAAAGGAAGTTGCCTAATAATTATGCACACCTTATGTCATTAGACCATACACCTCCTCATTACAGAGATGCAAATCACCTGATTTACATAATTGCCAGTTGGCTTTCAAGCCTATACAGCTTGGAGTAGGACAACATGTATAAAAAGGATGATGTGATCAAAATACTCATTTGCCTAATAATTCTGCACACAGTGTATAGGCCCATCATACACTGGAGCATCATATACGGGGCCCATTATACACTGGAACATCATCCATGGGGCCCATCATACACTGGATCTTCATCCGTGGGGCCCATCATATACTGGAGCATCATATGGGGCCCATTATATATGGAGCATTATATAGGCCCATCATACACTGGAGCATCATCCATGGGGCCCATCATACACTGGAGCATCATATGGGGCCCATTATATATGGAGCATTATATAGGCCCATCATATGGGGCCCATTATATATGGAACATTATATAGGCCCATCATACACTGGAGCATCATATACGAGGCCCCTTATACACTGGAGCATTATAATTGGGGCCCATCATACACTGGAGCATCATATACAGGGCCCATTATACACTGGAGCATCATCCATGGTGCCCATCGTATACTGGAACATCATATGGGGCCCATTATATATGGAGCATTACAGTATATAGGCCCATCATACACTGGAGCATCATCCATGGGGTCCATCATATACTGGAGCATCATATGGGGTTCATTATTTATGGGGCATCATATAGGGTACGGAGCATCATATGGAGCACATATGGGGCCTATTCTGTATGGAACATTTTATGGAGCCCATTCTGTATGGAGCAATATATGGGGCCCATCATATAATGTATGGAGCTTTATATGCGACTCATTATACTGTATGGAGCAATATGTGGGGCTCATTATACTCTATGGGGACCGTCCTATACTGTATAGCACATTATATGGTGACCATCATATACTGTAGCATTATGTGGAGCTCATCATATACTGTATGGAACATTATATGGGACCAATTATTCTGTATGGAGCAATATATTGGGCTCATTATTCTGTATGGCGTACTATGTGGTGACCATAATACTGTATGGAGGAATATACTGTCCGGTTTTTGAGCTATTGTAGAATTTAAAATAGATATCAGTCATGTAATGTAAGAAGTGAAGTATTTGTCATTGGACTATACCTATATTTCTGTGCCGTATCGGAGCATCATGAATTGTGGTATGTGTTAAAGGGGCCCACTGAGACTCTTTCGCCCGGGGCACACGAAAACCTGGAGCCAGCCCTACCCCCCCACAACTTTAGTCAAATAACCCCCAGTTTTCAATGCGAAACTATTATTATAAAGTTAATTAAGGTTGCCAAGCTTAAGTAATAAGAATTGATGTAGTTGGCATTGAAATGGGCACTGTAGGTGTGTTTACTGTCCTGCACTTACGGTCGACTTTGCTTCCCCATTGACTTGCATTGGGTTTTGTGTTTCAGTCAGACCTCCGACTTTTCCTGGTAGTCGGCCGATTTCGTTCGACTCGACTTTTGAGAAAGTAGGGTTTCACGAAACCCGACTTGACCCTCCAAAAGGCAAAGTCGCTCATCTCTAGTGTACAATATTAACCATAAAAACTTTAATGAGGTAGGAACTTGTAGAAATAAAATAAAAAAATAAAATGATCCTGGCCTCCACCTTCCTTTGTGGGAAGCTGGGAGTTAAAAAAAAACTTTCTTCAAAAAGTTTCCACGGTAAAACATTGTGCTGCGCGGATTCCGTGGCTTCTTCTGCCTGCGGGAGATGCGGAACAGTATCTACCAAACAAGTGACATTGTGCAACGGGCACTGTCCCTTTGTTACATCTGCGCAAGGATGCGGTGGTCCGACATTGTTTACACAGTGAGCTCTTCAAAAACTTCCGCCTTCTTTCACACACAAAAGAACAGCCACCGCAAAATAGCCCCGAGGGCAATACTCTTTGTAGTACGAGACCCAGTCTCCTTTCTTCAGGGACAGTCCATGTTTTATAGAGGACGCATTTACATAAATCTTGTTTATGGTGCCGTCCTCCTTTATGAACCCGTAACAGTGCTCCAGGTTAATGTAAACCAATAGCATCGCTCCTTCGCCCTTCTCATGCAGGAGCGCCCATATCTTCCGCTCCCTGGCCTTCTTTTCTTCGATGATCTCAGTGATCCACACGGAACGTTGAGTGGTGGAGCGAGAAGCGGATGAGACAGGAGAAGCCGAGCGGGGAACAGGGGTGCTCGACCGCGGGGACTGAGACCTTACATCCCCGCGAGGGTACATCGAGCGAACCGCAGGATCCTCCACCGATGGGGGTGGGATAACACTCACCCCGTTTGCCTCCGCTGCTCCGCCCGGGCCAACCTTCAGCTCCCCTTCGCCACACTCCAAGGAGCACGGAAGATCTTCCTCCGGGGGAGTAGGTGCTAATTCCTCCCAAGGTCTCGACAGCTGGTCCAGAACAGCAAGCAAGGATGCCTCCGCACTGTTGACGGGCTCCGGCTTCGCAGGCTCAAACATCACTGGCTCCGGCTCCATAGGCTTCAGCTGTACAGCTCCGGCTCTCGTTAAAACCTTCTCCTCGAGCAAGATCCAAGTCTCGCTGCTTCTCTTCCCATTCCTTGGTAAGACAGTCGTCCTCCTTTTCTTGGCGCCATTGCCACTCCGTTCGTCTGGCTCCCCTGCAACTGCACCTGTACATGTGTCTGTGACTCTGAAGGTCAATGATTTTCGTTCCACAACAATCAGAGCAGTCACCAGGGCCGCTCCTGTTCCAGGGTGAGGCTCTCGGCCTCTCCACCCATTTTCCAGCATTAGAAGGAGCGTACGTCCATCTCAGCATTCTCCTCCTCGCAGGGGCGGTCCCGACATTGTTGACAGTTCTCACTTGGCGCCACTGTGTCGCCGTCATGCCCACGAAGTGCAGCTTGTTGATAAGGACAGTTCTTTTTGGCGCCAGAATTCTCCATCTTGGCAGACGCCATCTTGGAATCTGTAGCATCTTCCTTCATCTTTTCTCTAGTCACGTCAGATATTCCAGACACATCCATCTCTCGGAATTTCTCAGAGCATTCCTCAATCTTCAGATACAGGGTAATAGCTTCCAATGTCGCGGCTCCCATGTACTTCATTCTTGTACGTGTCACTGCCAGATGGGGCAGTGAGATCCTGCTGACTATGCCACTTGTAAAGGGAAGGCCGCAGGGCCGATGCACTGGAAGCGTATTTTACCTCTTCAGTCTCCATTTGCCTGGGGTGTTCTCCTCCCGTGAGGGAGCGTACAGAGCAATTAGAGTCAGAGTCCCACATCACGTAAAACAGTTCTGCTTTAAGTTCATCTGGACACAGCACATCCAAAACACCATAAGCACATCTTAAACAATACCAGCAATACATTCTTCACAAGTCTGCTTCTTCTTCTCTGCTACACTAGAATGGACCACTAAGTATTGACGGGACGAGGAGCCCGGTGAAAACGGCACTCAATCTCTTCCCCTGAAGACACTTCAATCCAGCATAAGAAAGACACATCTATTAGGTCGTCCACCCCTCTCTGGTGATCCTGCCTGGATACTTCCAATGGCCCACTCACTGCTACGCCTCAGCACGACCACTTCTGCTGAGCGTTCACACAGTGATTCTTTCACTGGACTACTACTGCGTAAACCCACTCTTTTTGGGCTCACAACATTTGCTCTTCTCCATTCTTCTGTGACTTCTCCTGTTCTCCAAGAATTTTCAAAGATTATGGAGAGCAGACATTTGGGAACACAAAAAAAAATTAAATACGTTTTAATAGTCCTGATCATCCCTGATTTTGCAGCTGTTTTCCCTTATTCGCTGCTTCAGTCCACTGCAGAGATGCTCACATTTGTTTCTTCTGGATCATTGTATGTGAAATCTCTGCTTGCAGACCAATTGGGTCTTTATTCAGAATTTTCTCTGGGGATGTGCGCTTTCCCTATCACTCTCAGATGATGCTAAACACAGCTGGGCAGCTGATATAGCAGTCTATGAAGAAGCACCCAGTTGGACTGTGACACAGAGATTTCACATACTGTGCTCCAGAGTAAAAAACAATTGAGAATATCTCTGCAATTGATCGACTCATACAAAATGGAAAATAGCAACAGAATCAGGGGAGCTCAGAAATTATCGTACAGACTGGACACAAACACAAAGATGAATAGCTGGGTTTAAAAAATGGTAATTCCTCTTTATAATAGTAACATGGAATAAAAGATTGATTTGATCATAAAACAGTAATGATAAGAGTAATAGCTCGTTCTTGGCATGATAGGAAATTGTGTAATTAGAGACTCTAAGGTAAACTGTGGCACATTAGCAGCTTCAAGTCTGGTAGCTATGGGTATCAGTGACTTGGCTCTGGCTGCGCCTACACCACTCATCCTCAACCTTGTGATATCAGGGTTACTATTACCAGCTTTCCTTCTCAATTTGAATCCCACCTTGCTCCGAGGTGTAGTGCAGATTGCGTTTGTGCCACTCCTCTATTTCTTTGTGATGTCAGGTTTGCTATAATACTGTAACCTGTGATGCCTATCTATGTTTCCTGGGACCTATAATTATATTTGTCATTGTTCATTTTTGTATGCACTTGGTTACTATATTTTATTGTTAGGTTTTGTTATCATTAGTGTTGAGCATTCCGATACTGCAAATATCGGGTATCGGCCGATATTGGCTGTATCGGAATTCCGATTCCGAGTTCCGATATTTTCGTCTTATCGGATACCGGAATCGGGATTGTCACTGTCACTGTCACTGTCCGTCGGTCGGGTCTGTCAGGAGTCAGCGGCACTTACCTGGCAGAAGATCTCCGGCGGTCACGGCCTGGACTGCTTCATGGCCGCCATCTTCTTTCCCCGGCGGTCACATGCAGTTTCTCGCGATAACTGCAGTGACTGCTGGGTAATCCGGCCGTAAAGCAGTCAGTCCGATGACGTCACCGCCGGGGAAGCAGGTAATCAGCTGTGCTGCGTCGCGATGACAGGCTCTGCCTGTCATTGCGATGTAGCACAGCTGGATCGTCGTGGGACTGTCGTTACTATGGACTGCGTCGGACAGGTGGTATACTGTTGGTTTGTTTTTTTTCTTTTTTTTACAGGAGATCGATGGCGTCGCAGGAATGAGTGTATAATAAAATTAATGAAAACTGTGTTGTCTCTTTTATTTCATTAAAATACTTTTTTCTTGCTTTGTCTTTTTTTTATACATTTAATAACTTTGGGATTAATAATGGATCGGTGTCTTATTGACACCTCTCCATTATTAACCGGGCTTATTGTCACCGTGCAATCAACGGTGACATTAACCCCTTATTACCCCGCTTGCCACCGCTACAGGGCAAGTGGGAAGAGCCGGGTAAAGTGCCACAATTGGCACATCTTTTGATGCGCCAAATGTGGGGCTGCTGTAGCCTGGTATTATCAGGCTGTTGAGGGCCAAAATCCATGGGCCTTGACAGTCTTTTAATACCAGGCCGCAGCAGTCTGCATTTTACTTGGCTGGTTAACAAAAATAGGGGGGATCCCCACGCCGTTTTTTTTTCGAGGGGATCCCCTATTTTTGTTAACCAGCCAAGCTAAGCAGACTGCTGTGGCCTGGTATTATCAGGCTTGCAAGGTCCATGGATATTGGATCCTTACCAGCCTGAAAAACCAGGCCTCAGCGGTCTGCTTCATCTGGCTGGTTAACAAAAATAGGGGGGACCCCACGCCAATTTTTTTTTGAGGGGATCCCCTATTTTTGTTAATCAGCCAAGATATGCAGACTGCTGTGGCCTGGTATTATCAGGCTGGCAAGGTCCATGGATCTTGGCTCCTTAACAGCCTGAAAATCCAGGCCTCAGCGGTCTGCTTCATCTGGCTGGTTAACAAAAATAGGGGGGACCCCACGCCAATTTTTTTCGAGGGGATCCCCTATTTTTGTTAATCAGCCAAGATATGCAGACTGCTGTGGCCTGGTATTATCAGGCTGGCAAGGTCCATGGATCTTGGCTCCTTAACAGCCTGAAAATCCAGGCCTCAGCGGTCTGCTTCATCTGGCTGGTTAACAAAAATAGGGGGGACCCCACGCCAATTTTTTTCGAGGGGATCCCCTATTTTTGTTAATCAGCCAAGATATGCAGACTGCTGTGGCCTAGTATTATCAGGCTGGCAAGGTCCATGGATCTTGGCTCCTTAACAGCCTGAAAATCCAGGCCTCAGCGGTCTGCTTCATCTGGCTGGTTAACAAAAATAGGGGGGACCCCACGCCATTTTTTTTTCGAAGGGAACCCCTATTTTTGTTAATCAGTTCCCTCTGACGTCACTGATTGTGTCCCTGGCTGACCTGAAGTGAAAGTGGAAAGCAATCAATTAAGCTTTCCACTTAAGGGCCCGTCTCACATAGCGATATCGCTACCGAGATCGCTGCTGAGTCACTAGTTTTGTGACGCAGCAGCGAGCTCACCAGCGATATCGCTGTGTGTGACATTCAGCGACGATCAGCCCCCTGCCGGGTATCGCTGATCGTCGCTGAAATGTCAGGACCTTTTTTTGATCGCTGGTTTCCCGCTGACAGGCACACATCGCTGCGTGTGACAGGCGGGAGACCAGCGATCCGCTGGTAACCAAGGTACACAGCGGGTTTCCAGGCGCGGGGCTGTGCCTAGAAACCCGCTGTGTACCTTGGATACCAGCGCCCTGATGCAGGGAGCTGGTATCCAAGGTACACAGCGGGTTTCCAAGCGCTGCGCGGTGCCTGGAAACCCGCTGTGTACCTTGGTTACCAGCGGATCGCTGGTCTCCCGCCTGTCACACGCAGCGATGCGTGCCTGTCAGAGGGAAACCAGCGATCAAAAAAAGGTCCTGACATTTCTGCGACGATCAGCGATACCCGGCAGGGGGGCTGATCGTCGCTGAATGTCACACACAGCGATATCGCTGGTGAGCTCGCTGCTGCGTCACAAAACTAGTGACTCAGCAGCGATCTCGGTAGCGATATCGCTATGTGAGACGGGCCCTTAAGCGATGTTACCCGCAGTGTCGCTGTCCCAGATCGCTGCCTGAGCTGCCTGTTTGGCAGCTCAGCAGCGATCATGTAGCGATACACCAGCGATCCTGACAAGTGCATATCGTTGTCGGGATCGCTGGTGTATCGTTATGTGACACCCAGCCTTTACTCTCCTGTCAGGCAGGAGAGGAACTCATTCATTTGGGGTTTACTGTGAGGCTGCAGCATTAGCTGCGGTCCCTGCAGTAAACATTAACCCTTTCTGAAGGATTTCACCGTGGGACCTGACTGTGCATGGGATAGGTAAGAATAATTTTGCTTTATTATTTTATTTTTATTACAGGAAATGGTTTTAGCAGGAAAATAAAATATGGTCAAAAACTGTGTGATTATTTCATTAAACTTCTTTTTTATTAAAGTGTGTGTGTTTGATTTTTCTTTCATACAATAGGATTAATAATTGATAGTTGTCTAATTGACAGCTCTCAATTATTAACCTGGCTTAAAGTGACCTTTCAATTGCAAGGTCATTTTAACCCCTTATTAACCCATTCGCCACCGCTACAGGGCAATGGGAATAGACGGGCAAAGTGCCAGAAAGGGCAAATCTAATTAGAGATTTGCCCTTTCTGGGGTGTCTGGGGGCAGATGTTAAGTAGCCGGGGGGGGCCAAAAATAATGGTCCCTCTCTGGGCTATTATTATCTGCCCCACTCACTGGCTTTGTCTGTCTGGTTGCGAAAATAGGGCGGGAGCCCACGCATTTTTTTTCAGCAATTTTACACCTCATATATATATATATATATATACATGTCATTGAATTTGTGACACATATATATATATATATATTTATATTTGTAGTTCATACACTTCTACATTGTATAATAGCCGCTAATTCAATTGCCGGCTTTTGTGAAAATGCAGAACCCGACATGAAATGACACTTGGTGTACATAGGGTTAACCATGTCTTTTCATGTCCTTTGCTATCTAATTTGCACAAACAATTAAATCAGACTATGTGTGCAAAATTTCACACCTGTAGGGGTTAATTAAAGGTGTAAATTCGTAGCAAAAAAGTCCGTTTTTTTTACAACGAATTTACACCTTTAATTAACCCCTACAGGTGTGAAATTTTGCACACATAGTCTGATTTAATTGTTTGTGCAAATTAGATAGCAAAGGACATGAAAAGAAATGTTTAACCCTATGTACACCAAGTGTCATTTCATGTCGGGTGACCCGACATGAAATGACACTTGGTGTACATAGGGTTAACCATGTCTTTTCATGTCCTTTGCTATCTAATTTTCACAAACAATTAAATCAGACTATGTGTGCAAAATTTCACACCTGTAGGGGTTAATTAAAGGTGTAAATTCGTAGCAAAAAAGTCCGTTTTTTTTACAACGAATTTACACCTTTAATTAACCCTACAGGTGTGAAATTTTGCACACATAGTCTGATTTAATTGTTTGTGCAAATCAGATAGCAAACGACATGAAAAGACATGGTTAACCCTATGTACACCAAGTGTCATTTCATGTCGGGTGCTTCTGTCTTTTCACTGAAGCCGGCTTTACCCGGCAATTGAATCAAAGGATATTTTACTATGTAGAAGTGTATAAACTATACATATATGTATATATATATGTCACAATGACATGTATATATATATATATGTATTCTATGTGTGTATATTTAGTGTTTACAAGGAAAGAATGGGGTTTTTTTAGTTGCGATATTTTGTTCCCATAGACTTACATGGGACTTCCGGTATCGGGTATCGCCGATATTTTAGTGATATCGGCGATACCATTCCGATTCCGATACTTTAGCATATCGGAAAGTATCGCTCAACTCTAGTTATCATGACTTGTGGAGACACGGGGGTCAGTGGGTGCTCTCGTCCGCTAGCCCGAGATCACATGGACCAGAGATCATCCCACTGAACGCTAGTACTCCTTTCCTGTGGGCAGAATACTACTCAGACAACAAAGGGTGAAGGTAAAACAGAGTGGCAATACATTATTGAACCAACAAACACAATAATATATAGAACAGTCCCAGCAAAATACTCATGATGACGTAAGCTACAGAGTCTCACCCTTCTGCTGACTAGCCAGGATTAGAAAATCTGCAACTTTGGGCGTTCAAGGGCAATTACCCCCACTAATGGCATCCTGCTTTTGGTGGGCACCCACAGAGAGGAGGTAACGACAAGCTTAAGAAGCCATCGAATGCAGTGAGGTATGTGGCCAGGTGACCTGCTTGTCCAACCTTGGACTCTCCAAATGTCTTTGTTGGTTTAGTGATGGTCAAAAGAGCAGATTTGAATTCATCCAGCTAGGGTCGTGGTCCTTAATCCTATAGAATGTCAAATTTGTGTCCATCTTGATTGAGCCGTGGTGTTCTGGCAGCTGTCCTGTAGAGTGTTCCTGGTGGTGGTTTTGTAAATTGCCCTGATACAGAGGCAGATCCCTCTTTTATAGTTCACAGCTCTTATTCAGGCATTTTTCCACAGGATAGGGGGAAGGTGGCAGGGGCTTGTCCTCCATTATATGAGTATTTAATCAATTATCATTTTTTGTACTCCTCAGTTTTGCAGGTCAACAAACTACATGGCCTGTTACAATGTGTAATTAACATTAGCAGACATGATTGTTCAATGACCTTGCATCCCTGTCTTGCAAAAATAGCAGCAATAACCAGTAGGAGCGGATTTGAAAGATAAACAGCAGCCATTCAGTAATTTCATAAGCAACAATTCTAGTGTCAACATTCAGACTCATATGACAATAGAACATGTGTCTTGACCAACTGAAGAAAAACACATAAATTCAATAGCCAACTTTCAGACAATAGCCTACGTCTCCTGGCCTACTGAAAATAGATGTCTGGATAATTAAGATTAAATGCAGTGTCATCACATGCCTGTTATCCCTAAAACCACTGAACCAATGAGCATGGTGGTTAGCAATGTTGCTTTGCAGTGTTGGGGTCTTGGGTTCAAATGCCACCAAAGAGAACATCTGCAAGACGTTTTATATTCTTCTGTGTACTTCCTCTGGTTTCTCTGGTTTCCTCTCACATTCCAAATACATGCTGGTAGGGAATTTAGTTTGTAAGCCCCAATGGGGGCAGTAATGACAATATTTGTAAAGTGCTGTGGAATATGATGGTGCTATATAAGTAAGCATAATTAATAATGCCTCCCACCAGGTAGTCTTAGAAGTTTGGCACCATTTTAAATTGTATTTAAGGATTTTAAGCTGCTGTGGTCTCACATGTCTTTTTGTACTTGACTTGACTTTGGGGTCTGAGACTATCCAAATAAACAAGACATTTCAACAATATCTTGCTTTGTCTCCTCCCAATTCATTCATTTGGGACTATTGCACCTTAACCCCTCTCTGCCATCCGACGTACTATCCCGTCCATGAAACCCGGGACAATCTGACCATGGACGGGATAGTACGTCGAAGCGATCGGACGCGCTCCCGGGGTGAGCACGGCCGATCGTGGCCGGGTGTCAGCTGATTATCACAGCTGACACCCGGTACTATGTGCCAAACATGATCGCGGTGTACCGGGGGCACAGGGGAGAATCGGTCAGGGAGGGGGCTCCCTGCGTGCTCCCCTGAGACACTCAGAACAGCGTGACGTGACCGCGCTGTTCTGAAGGCCTCTTCCCTGCAGGACCCCGGATCCAAGATGGCCGCCGAGTTCTGTAGGGAGGCGGCTTCCTCAGTGCCTGCTGAGAGCAGGCGCTGAGGAAACCTGCAGACTGCCTGTGAGATCGCTGGTCTCACAGAGTGCTGTGCACTCTGTGAGACCAGCGATCTGATCCTATACTGTAATGTCCCACCCTAGGACAAAGAAAAAAAGTTAAAAAAAATAAAAATAACAAGTGGAAAAAAAAATTCCAAAATAAAGGAAAAAAAATATTCCCCAATAAATTCATTTCTTCCTGTAAATAAAAAAAACAAACCAATAAAAGTACACATATTTGGTATCGCCGCATCCATAAAGACCCGCCCTATAGAACGGTCCGACTAGTTAACCCCTTTAGTGAACCCCTTAAAAAAAACAAAAAAACAAAGCAAAAAATCAATGCTTTATCATCATACCGCCAAACAAAAAGTGGAATAACACGCGATCAAAAAGACAGATGTAAATAAATATGGTACCGCTGAAAACAAAAAACAAACCATGATACAGCATCATCAGCGAAAAAATAAAAAAGTTATAGCTCGCAGAATAAAGCGATGCAAAAATAATTATTTTTTTATATAAAATTGTTTTTATTGTATAAAAGCGCCAAAACATAAAAAAATGATATAAATGAGGTATCGCTGTAATCGTACTAACTCGAAGAATAAAACTGCTTTATCAATTTTACCACACGCGGAACGGTATAAACGCCCCCAAAAGAAATTCAAGAATTGCTGATTTTTGTTCATTCTAACCTCCCAAAAATCGAAATAAAAAGCGATCAAAAAATGACACGTGCTTAAAAATGTACCAATAAAAACTTCAACTCATACAGCAAAAAATAAGACCTCATATGACTCTGTGTTCCAAAATATGCAAAAATTATAGCTCTCAAAATGTGGTGATGCAAAAACTATTTTTTGCAGTAAAAAGCGTCTTTTAGCATGACAGCTGCCAATCATAAAAATCCGCTATAAAAAGTAAATCAAACCCCCCTTTATCACCCCCTTAGTTAGGGAAAAATAATAAAATTAAAAAAATTTTATTTCCATTTTCCCATTAAGGTTAGGGTTAGGGTTGCGCCTAAAGTTAGGGTTAGGGTTGCGCCAAAAGTTAGGATTAGGGTTAGGGTTGGGATTAGGGTTAGGGTGTGTTAGGGTTAGATTTGTGGCTAGGGTTATGGTTAGGGTTGGGACTAGGGTTAGGGGTGTGTTGGGGTTAGTGTTGGAGTTAGAATTGGGGGGTTTCTACTGTTTAGGCACATCAGGGGCTCTCCGAATGTGACATGGCGCCTGATCTCAATTCCAGCCAATTCTGCGTTGAAAAAGTCAAACAGTGCTCCTTCATTTCTGAGCTCTGCCATGTGCCCAAACAGTAGTTTACCCCATATCAGCGTACTCAGGACAAATTGCACAATAACTCTTGCGGTCCAATTTCTTCTGTTACCCTTGGGAAAATAAAAAATTGGGGACAAAAATATCATTTTTGTAAAAAAAAAAAATGATTTTTTTGTTTTTACGGCTGTACGTTATAAACTTCTGTGAAGCATTTGGGGCTTCATAGCGCTCACCACACATCTAGATAAGTTCCTTGTGGGTCTATTTTCCAAAATGGGGTCACTTGTGGGGAGTTTCCACTGTTTAGGCACATCAGGGGCTCTCCAAATGCGACATGAAGCCCGCAGACCATTCCATCTGCAATCCAAAACGTCACTACTTCCCTTCCGAGCCCTGATGTGTGCCCATACAGTAGTTTTCTCCCACATATGGGGTATCAGCATACTCAGGACAAATTGGACAACAACTTTTGGGGTCCAATTTCTCTGTCACCCTTGGGAAAATAAAAAGTTGGAGACTAAAAGATCATGCTTGTGGAAAAAAATATGATCTTTTTATTTTCATGCTCGGGCGTTATAAACTTTAGTGAAACCCCTGGGGGTTCAAAGTTCTCACCACACATCTAGATAAGTCCCTTGAGGGGTCTAGTTTCCAAAATGGTGTCATTTGTGGTTTTTTTTCACTGTTTAGGCACATCAGGAGCTCTCCAAACACGACATGGCGTCCAGCCAATTCTGCGTTGAAAAAGTCAAATGGCGCTCCTTCCCTTCCGAGCTCTGCCATGCACCCAAACAGTGGTTTACCCCCACATATGGGGTATCAGTGTACTCTGGACAAATTGCACAATAACTTTTGGGGTCTTGTTACCCTTGGGAAAATAAAAATTGGGGTGAAAAGATCATTTTTGTGGAAAAAATATGATTTTTTAATTTTACTGCTCTACGTTATAAACTTGTGTGAAGCACTTGGGGGTTCAAATTGCTCACCACAGATCTAGATAAGTTCCTTAGGGGGTCTATTTTCCAAAATGGGGTCACTTGTGGGGGTTTTCCACTGTTTAGGCACATCAGGTGCTCTCCAAATGCCACATGGCATCCAATCTCAATTCCAGCCAATTTTGGTTGGAAAAAGTCAAAGGTGCTCCTTCCATTCCAAGCTCTGCCGTGCGCCCAAACAGTGGTTCGCCCCCACATATGGGTATCAGCGTACTCAGGACAAATTGGACAACAACTTTTGTGGTCCAATTTCTCCTGTTACCCTAGGGAAAATAAAAAATTGGTGACTAAAAGATAATTTTTGTGGGGAAAAATAGGATTTTTTATTTTCATGCCCGGGCATTATAAACTTGTGTGAAGCATTTGGGAGTTCAAAGTGCTCACCACAGATCTAGATCAGTTCATTAGGGGGTCTAGTTTCTAAAATGGGGTCACTTGTGGGGGGTTTCCACTGTTTAGGCACATCTGGTGCACTGCAAACGGAACATGACCCCCATCAACGTCTACATTCCAAAACGTTATTACTTCCTTTCCAAACCCTGCAGTGCGCCCAAACAGTTTCCCCTCCCCCACATATGGGGTATCAGCGTACTCAGGACAAATTGGACAACAACTTTTGGGGGCCAATTTCCTTGGGAAAAGGCAAAAATTTGGGACTAAAAAATCATTTTTGTGGAAAATTGTTTTTTTTTTCTCACCCAGGCATTATAAACTTTTGTGAAACACTTGGAGGTTTAAAGTGCTCATAACAGATCTAGATAAGTTCCATAGGGGGTCTAGTTTCCAAAATGGTGTCACTTGTGGGGGGTTTCCACTGTTTAGGTGCATCAGAGGCTCTCCAAATGCGACATGGCGTCCAATCTCAATTCCAGCCAATTTTGGTTTGAAAAAGTCAAAAGGCGCTCCTTCCCTTTCAAGCTCTGCCGTGTGCCCAAACAGTGGTTTTCCCCCATATATGGGGTATTGGCGTACTCAGGAGAAATTGCACATCAACTTTATCTGTCCATTTTCTCCTTTTACCCTTGTGAAAATGAAAAAAAGTTTGTAAAAGTTCATTTTTGTGACTAAAAAAGTTAAATATTAATTTTTTCCTTCCATGTTGCTTCAGCTCCTGTGAAGCACCTGAAGGGTTAATAAACTTCTTGAATGTGGTTTTGAGTACCTTGAGGGGTGCAGTTTTTAGAATGGTGTCACTTTTGGGTATTTTCTGCAATATAGACCCCTGAAAGTGACTTCAAATGTGAGGTGGTCCCTAAAAAAAATGGCTTTGTAAATTTTGTTGTAAAAATGAGAAATCGCTGGTCAATTTTTAACCCTTATAATTTCGTAAGAAAAAAAATTTTGGTTCCAAAATTGTGCTGATGTAAAGTAAACATGTGGGAAATGTTATTGATAAACTATTTTGTGTGACACATTTCTCTGTTTTAAGGGAATAAAAATTCAAAGTTTGAAAATTGCAAAATTTTAACATTTTTTGCCATATTTGCGTTTATTTAAAAAATAAAATCAAGTTATACGTTGAAGCGTTCCAGAGTTATAACCTCATAAAGAGACAGTCGTCAGAATTGTAAAAATTGGCCCGGTCATTAACGTGCAAACCACCCTTGGGGTTAAGGGGTTAAGATGTCCTCATGCTTGCGTCAGTCTAACAACAAATTTAAGACTTTTTCTGGTACAAATATAATTTTGAATTGGATTTATTATTGGCTGAACTGATAAATCTATTTCTTCACTGCAACAAACAGAACATAATATAATAAGAATATAATTTAAACTAACAATATAATATATAATAAGATCATAATATAAGACTTGACATTATAGAATCCTGAGCCAGTGTTTAGCAGCATTAAATATTCCAGTTACATCTGAATGCTGTGATATTGTCTCTTTAGAATATTAGCAGTTATCTGTAAATGTTGCTTGGACCTTTTCATCAGCAGTTGGAGTCAAAATTAGGTATGCATGAATAAAATCTTCAGGGAAGCGGGGCAGAGAAGGCAAAAGGGTTATTGTCTGTTGGAGCACAGCATTTGATATGCTCACTCTCCATGGGTGACAGACACCTAGTTGGTATTTTCCACATCACAGCCATGAGCAAAATATATAACAAAGAGTAGTATTTTTTCATGGTAAGTAACAGTAGACAACATTATTAAGCAATTATATCATAATTTGAATGTTTTGTGTGTTATGGAGAATAAGGTTTTAGCCATTATTGTTGGTAAAATGAATTTACCGGGTTTAAGATTTTAACTGATTACTGGAAAAGGGAATATATAAACCTATATTCTTTGCTAGACATTATTCCCCACAGACCCCTGACTTGGTCTACAGTTGACATTTATTGCTTTATTTTTAAATTATTGCTTGATTGCTATGTCTTATGCTGTCTGTTACATGGATGGGAAGAAGAAATACAGATGTCCACAAATTACTTTTCTTGAATTGTGTTAGCCTAAAGTATTTGTCTTGATTAGAGATGAGTGGAACTATCAGCAGAGGTTCAAATTTGATTTCGAACATTTTAAGATTTGTTTGGCAGGTCACAAAAAAAAATTGCAAGGCACAATTTCTCACACTGCTGAAGCATTAAAGAGCATAGCATGCTAACGTTATATTGCGTTGCCGTGTGGGTCTCCCCATAATGTCCTGCAGATATAACATCTAGTGGATTATCATGCCTTGTACAGTGCAATCAGTACCTGGGCCTTCACAGATCAGTGGTTCAAAGTTGAGCACAGTTTGTACAAAAGTGACTAGTGATGGGCGAACCCGTGGATGTTCGGTTTCGGCGGGTTCGGCCGAACATCTAGAAAAGAAGTACAGTTCGGGTAGGGTACCTGAACCCAGACACCATCCAGATGAATGAGGAGCCCAAACATCCATTGAGAGTGTGGCAAACTCAGGCTCTGATCGGCGGTAAGATCATTACCACCAGCTGTCACTGATAACAGTGAGAGCAGGCACTGCTCATGGAAGTATTCATCAGCCAGTACCAGTGCTATAAATAAATAATAAGTAAAAAATGATGTGGGGTCTCTTTCATTTTTTATAAAAATGTAGGATAAAAAATGTTAGATTTTTTTTCACTGGTTGTTACCACAATGTGACACCAAATATGTATCCGTCTTTGAACATTTTTACTTTATTAAATCAAACAACACTTTACTTTGAAAAATTGTTTTTTTTCATATTTATAAATGTTTTAAAACATTTTTGGATATTCTGTTCCTTTTTTTTATTAGTTTAGCAGCGGGATATGAACATGTGATCCCTTTATTGCATTTATAATGCTCCTAAGGGTACGTTCACACAACCGATGTCTCATCATATGCGAAAAAACGGACCAATAGTTATTCTGATCAGACTTTGATCAGAGCAGCATCAGTTTTTCTCATATGTGGAGAGAAAAAAAAGTTTCTCCAACTTGTCCTTTATGTCAATCTGTGAAAATCAAAATACAGTCTTATGCCATTTGAGTGTGGGCTGATTTTTTTCACGGATCCTTAGATTTGCGTTGCCAATTTTGATCCAACCTCCTTGGATCAAAATCAGACATGCTTCCGATTTCCTCCGATGAACACTCGATCCGAGCAAAAGATTGGACATGTGCACAGCCTCAAAGATCATAGGTATGTCTGTCATGTACCGGGTGTGTTCCTCAGAATATCGTGAAGTTACTGGCAATAAAAAATGGATCCTGCATAGTTCACTCACTGTAATTAATTTACTTAGTTTTGTGGGTTACTCAACTAGAAAATAGACATCATTCAAAACGCTATACAAGCATTCAGCCGGGAGATACAGCGTAGCGCCCAAATATTCTGTACCTACTATACTTTCTATAAATCTACCTACTGGCATGACTGTCTAAACCAGCCGTCTGTTACCTGTTAACATGCGGAGAACTGGGACTATTATATGAGTGTAATGTACAGGTGTAAAGCAGGTAAAAGGTTGCACTAACACAGAGTAAGGGTTAACAAGGGTGTGGTTTACTTAACACGAAAGGGGTTCTCTTCACAGGGAGCCAACAAGGGGTTAAACAACTTAGTGTAAGGGTTATTTTAACTCAACAGTCTTTTTATCATGACTCCGCTGTCCTTTATACTCTTGCAGTCCGATGGGTGATGGTTTGCCGGTGGAGACTGGTGCTTCGTCTTCAATCTTCCCCGCCTAACACACAGTCCAATTTCTGGCAGCAGCGGGCAGTCACTGGTTTTGCACGCTGAGCCCTTAGTCCATAGAACTGCAGAGCCAAAGAGTGCAGCTCTGCACAAGTCTCTACTCGGCGTGTGCTTTCCTGTGCACCCTCCAGTATCTGAATGCCCACACCACAATGCTCCACTCGGCGTGTCTCTCTCTGTGCACCAGCCGATACCTGGACGTCCACACTGCAATGCTCTGCTAGGCTCGCGTCTCCCTGCACGCCCGCTGATACTCGTGAGTCTCTACCGTGCCCATCCTGGATCTATGCTCTGCGGCCGGGAGCCTTTTCCAATAAACTCCCGCTCGGCGTGCTCTGAATTGCACGCTCGGCGACGCTCCCTGGGTCCTTACTGCCCCCGACCCTTATCGCTGACATGCGACCTATTGCTGTTCACGGCGCGGCGCAGAACCTCACTCACTCAGCCCTCTGGTGGTAAGCCCCTCTCTTTTCCCGCACAGACCTCCTTATACTCTCCTGACTCACCATGCCCCCTCTCTGCAGGTCATGGGTCTCTTCCATCCTCAATTTCCTTCCACCCTGCAACAGGAGGCGGTTCCAGACCCGGTGTTTCAGCAGCACTTGCAGCCTGGTTCTCTCTTCTACACAGGCTCACCGGCGATACAGCTCCACAGTTTATTATCTTACAATCAATTACCTCTATACCCCAAACAAATATCCCTACCCTGTCCCGATGTGACTTCAATCAACTCAGAAGAATAGTCCGTCCCCCACTATACCGAAAATGCCCTAACAGTTAACAAACTTCAATGGCTATTTAGCTGGAAACAAAGTATATAGAATTTGAACCATTATCTTGTACTATAATGTTCCTCTGAAAGTATTTCCTTAAACAAAAATAAGTTCAAGTTTGGTGTAAAGTCCATTGCATGCTGTGTTGGCACCTAGGTTTGGATTAGGATTCTTAACTACGGAAGAAACAGGAAACATGGCAGCAAATCTGGAAGTTTCGGACACTGATTTTGGCAATAAACGTGACCTGAAACAGTCAATATGCCTATCTATCTAACTACAGGTTCTATCTCAGCTTTGAGTACTTTGGCACCAGAATGTAGTGAGGTACATGCACGGTTACCCACTGCCGCAGTGCCGTGGGCCTTAGTTTTCTTACCAAATTCTCCGGACAAACAATTGATGTACACACGAGGTCAAAATTGTTGGTACCTCTCGCTTAATGACAGAAAAACCGACAATAGTTACAGAAATAACTTGAATCTGACAAAAGTAATAATAAATCAAAAAACTATGAAAATAAACAGATGAAAGTCATACATTGCTTTTCAACCATGCTTCCACAAAATGTAAAAAAAAATTAAAAACTCATGAAATAGAACTGGTCAGAAATTATGGTACCCCTGAAAATAATGTAACAAAAGGGACATGTTAAATCACGGTGTGTCCACTAATTAGCAACGCAGGTGTCTACAATCTTGGAATCAGTGAGTGGGCTACATATACTCACTGTGCTGTTTGGTGACATGGTGTGTATCACACTCAACATGGACCAGAGGAAGCGAAGGAAAGAGTTGTCTCAGGAGATTAGAAATAAAATTATAGACAAACATGGTAAAGGTAAAAGTTATAAGACCATCTCCAAGCAGCTTGATATTCCTGTGACCACAGTTGCACATATTATTCAGAAATTTAAGCTCAATGGGACTGTAGCCAACCTCCTTGACGTGGCCACAGGAGGAAAATTGATGACAAATCAAAGAGACAGATAATACGAATTGTAACAGAAGAACCCAGAAAAACTTCTAAACAGATTAGAGGTAAACTTCAAGCTCAAAGAACATCAGTGTCAGATCACAACATCCTCCGTTGTATGAGCCAGAGTAGACTTCATGACAGACGACCAAGGAGAACACAATTGTTGAAAAAAACACATAAAAAAGCCAGACTGGAATTTGCCAAACTACATGTTGACAAGCCAAAGATTCTGGGAGAATGTCCTATTTACAGATGAGACAAAAATGGAACTTTTTGGCTAGGCACCTCAGCTCTATATTCACAGATAGAAAAATGAAGCATATCAAGAAAAGAACACTGTACCTACTGTGAAACATGGAGAAGGCTCTGCTATGTTCTGGGGCTGCTTTGCTGCATCTGGCACAATAAGTCTAGAATCTGTACTGCGTACAATGAAATCTCAAGACTATCAAGGGATTCTAGAGAGAAATGTGCTGTCCAGTGTCAAAAAGCTTGGTCTCAGTCGCAGGTCATGGGTCTTGCAACAGGATAATGACCCAAAACAAACAGCTAAAAACACCCAAGAATGGCTAAGAGGAAAACAGTGGCCATCTATGAGCCCTGACCTAATCCTATTGAGCATTTTTGGAAAGAGCTGAAACATGCCATCTGGAAAAGGCAACTGGAGCAGTTTGTTCTTGAGGAGTGGGCCAAAATACCTTTTGAGAGGTGCAGAAGTCTCATTGACAATTACAGGAATCGTTTGATTGCAGTGATTGCCTCAAAAGGTTGTGCAACAAAATATTAAGTTAAGGGTACCATCATTTCTGTCCAGGCCTATTTCATGAGTTTTATTTTTTTTTAAATTCTGAAGCATGGTTGAAAAGCAATGTCTGACTTTCATTTGTTCATTTTCATGGATTTGTTATTCATTACTTTTGTCAGATTCAAGTTTTTTCTGTGACCATTGTGGGTTTTTCTTTCATTAAACGAGGGGAACCAACAATTTGGACCACGTGTGTATATGGATGGATGTGGGGATCCTCCAGCAGATGAACGGTACTGTTGATAATTGTGAGTTAACTCCTTAGCAACGTTCAACACATCTCACACTAGGTGCCTTACCTTTTCCATCTCTCAGCAGCGTCTCTAGCAGAAATCTCCTCACATGTGGACAGGTACTGGACACGGGCATGATCAGCTCCACTCTGCCGCTGCTTTGGTCTCAATGAAATGCTTCCATAAGAGGATGTCATTGGATTCCCCTCCAGCACGTCCTCTCCCTGATCTCAATAACTGCAGACTGCCCTTAAGATGGCCGCACTTCCTCTTCCTGTGTTTCACATCATTTCAGATTGTAGCTTCACCTCTGACATTTAGTGTTGCATCTTTTTACAGTCTTTCGGTAATTCTTAGGCAACAGCGACATCTTTTGATGGAATAACAAGATTACAGCAAGAATCAAATCTATTTACAACAGGTAGAGTATTAAAGTGATGGAGATGCAGGTATACACATTTATACCACCCTGGTTAGCCGACACACATCTCACAGGTACAAGTGTTATCCATGAAAACCACAGATTTCACTCACATGTGAAAATTGTCCTGTGCACCTGTCCGTAGAATGTCCTTTTTAACTGCCTTCTAAAATGAGCGTACAGTGCATAATCACCCATCAGTGCCTAACTGACTATTTAGTGCGGCTGTTTTACTGTTGTCTAAAATTCTGTTATGTAGAAAAGTAAATGATCTGAAATAATATCAAATAAGAATCAAAAAAGGTTCTGAATCTTCCAGCATTACGGAACTGTTACAGATGCACAGCACGGAAATAGATACAATTACCTATTTTTTTCTGGATTATTACAAAAGTCTTATTGCATGTAGTAAACCCCAGGAATAAAAGTAAATTGAGCTAATTACCAGAACATAGCAGCCCATAAATCGCTGAACGTTTGATGCTATTTGTAGAATGTGTCCTTTAATACACTTTATTTATAGCACTGCTTGAGCCTGGAGACAATTGTGTGTGTGCATTAATGTTACATAAATAGTAGGCATCACATACACATGGGCAGTGGAGTTGTCGTTTGCAGAAAGCATATAA
>JARQOD010000003.1:459843133-459986787 GCA_033576555.1 Oophaga sylvatica | reverse complement strand
ACAGTGTAAGCTTTATGGTCAGTGGGGTGCCTCTCTCTCTCCTGTACAGTGTAAGCTCTTATGGTCAGTGGGTTCCTCTCTCTCTCCTGTACAGTGTAAGCTCTTATGGTCAGTGGGGTCCTCCTCTTCTCTCTCTCTCTGTACAGTGTAAGCTCTTATGGTCAGTGGGGTGCTCTCTTCTCTCCTGTACAGTGTAAGCTTTTATGGTCAGTGGGGTCCTCTCTCTCTCTCTCCTGTACAGTGTAAGCTCTTATGGTCAGTGGGGTGCTCTCTCTCTCCTGTACAGTGTAAGCTCTTATGGTCAGTGGGTCCTCTTCCTCTCTCTCCTGTACAGTGTAAGCTCTTATGGTCAGTGGGGTCCTCTCTCTCTCTCTCTCTTCCTGTACAGTGTAAGCTCTTATGGTCAGTGGGGTCCTCTCTCTCTCTTCTCTCTCTCCTGTACAGTGTAAGCTCTTATGGTCAGTGGGGTCCTCTCTCTCTCTTCCTGTACAGTGTAAGCTCTTATGGTCAGTGGGTGCTCTCTCTCTCCTGTACAGTGTAAGCTCTTATGGTCAGTGGGTCTCTCTCTCTCTCTCTCTCCTCTCTCTCCTGTACAGTGTAAGCTCTTATGGTCAGTGGGGTCCTCTCTCTCTCTCCTGTACAGTGTAAGCTTTATGGTCAGTGGGGTGCCTCTCTTCTCCTCTCTCCTGTACAGTGTAAGCTTTTATGGTCAGTGGGTCTCTCTCTCTCTCCTGTACAGTGTAAGCTCTTATGGTCAGTGGGTTCTCTCTCTCTCTCCTGTACAGTGTAAGCTCTTATGGTCAGTGGGTTCCTCTCTCTCTCTCTCCTGTACAGTGTAAGCTCTTATGGTCAGTGGGGTCCTCTCTCTCTCTCTCCTGTACAGTGTAAGCTCTTATGGTCAGTGGGGTCTCTCTTCTCTCTCTCCTGTACAGTGTAAGCTTTATGGTCAGTGGGGTCTCTCTCTCTCTCTCTGTACAGTGTAAGCTCTTATGGTCAGTGGGGTGTCTCTCTCTCTCTCCTGTACAGTGTAAGCTCTTATGGTCAGTGGGGTGCTCTCTCTCTCCTGTACAGTGTAAGCTCTTGATGGTCAGTGGGTTCCTCTCTCTCTCTCCTGTATAGTGTAAGCTCTTATGGTCAGTGGGTCCTCTCTCTCCTGTACAGTGTAAGCTCTTATGGTCAGTGGGGTCCTCTCTCTCCTGTACAGTGTAAGCTCTTATGGTCAGCGAGGTCCTCTCTCTCCTGTACAGTGTAAGCTCTTATGGTCAGTGGGGTCCTCTTTTCTCTCTCCTGTACAGTGTAAGCTCTTATGGTCAGCGAGGTCCTTTCTCCTTTACAGTGTAAGCTCTTATGGTCAGGGGGTCCTCTTTCTCTCTCTCTCTATCTCCTGTACAGTGTAACCTCTTATGGTCAGTGGGGTCCTCTCTCTCTCTCCTGTACAGTGTAGGCTCTTATGGTCAGTAGGGTTCTGTATCTTTCTCTCTCCCCTCCCCACATCTATTTCACAGACAATAACAAGCTTTCAGCATTGCATTGCCTTTGTTCACAATGTGATCTATTACAGATAGTCAGTGTACATAATATTTCTGCAGCCTTCCTGTGTAAATAGATATTTAATGACCGACGATGAGTGAAGGTTTACCAATCGGCAGTCATTTAGTGCCACTATCGGATCTATGTAAACAGACCATAAGATTACACTTACTAAAAAGTTTTTGTAAATCTGTGACTCCTTAGACAACTGTACATGCATAGTAATGTGGTATTCCTGTCACAAGAAGTTATCAACTCTCCACAGAGTAGATGATAAACTCTAGATCAGAGGTGGTCTGACCAATTGGACCCCATCAATTGGCAGAATAGGGCACTTTCCTAACTGGGTAGTACAGTAATATGCATGCTCGACGCTGCTCCACTCGTTCTCTATTAGACTGGTGGAGAAAGATGAATTCGGCATGTGACTAGACAACTAGATCCAGAGACTATTGTGAGGAAGATTACACTTTTCATTACTAAGACTTTACAGTATATTTTTTATTATTATTATTATTATTATAGATTTTTATAGCGCCATTTATTCCATGGCGCTTTACATGTGAAGAGGGGCAAATATAGACAAGTACAGTAAACATGAGCAATACAAGGCACACACAAGTACAGAAGGAGAGAGGACCCTGCCCGCAAGGGCTCACAGTCTACAGGGATGGGTGAGGATACACTAGGAGAGGGAAGAGCTGATTGTGCAGTGGTTCAGTAGACTGATGATCACTGCAGGTTGTAGGCTTGTCGGAAGAGGTGGGTCTTCAGGTTCTTTTTGAAGGTTTCCATGGTAGGCGCGAGTCTGATGTGTTGGGGTAGAGAGTTCCAGAGTATGGGAGAGGCACGGGAGAAGCTTTGTATGCGGTTGTGGGAAGAAGAGATAAGAGGGGAGTAGAGGAGGAGATCTTGAGAGGATCGAAGGTTGCGTGTGGGTATGTACCCGGAGACCATGTCACAGATGTATGGAGGAGACAGATTGTGGATGGCTTTGTAGGTCATGGTTAGGGTTTTGAACTGGAGCCTCTGAACGATAGGAAGCCAATGAAGGGCTTGGCAGAGAGGAGAGGCTGGGGAATTGTCACGCTGTCTCTGCGTACCGAGGTTAGGGGCCTAAGCTGACCCTAAGCTGGGGACCTGACTAATCCCTCTACCTGGAGGTACTGTTAAAGGTACAGAGGTCCAGGCCGCCAGCGTAATCCCTACCTCCTGAGGATCCCTGAACTTCAGTGATCTAGTCCTGAGAAGGACCCCGATCACAACAACAGGGAACGGGAAATTATAAGCCCACACACAGTACAAGACGAACGAGACAGTACAAGGGGAAAATCAACAACCACCTTGCATACAAAACTACATCACAACAACAGAGGGAACACCAACGGGTAAGGAGATAAATGATAAAGCGAGGAAGGGAAAAAACCACACACAAAGTACACTTCCCTCCAAACTCCAAAATACCACAAGCCGCTCTGTTTGTCTGCCAGGAATGCTTTCACCGACACTTCCCTAGCAGACTGGCAGGTATTTGAAGGAATCCCATTACAGCAACATTAATTGCAGCTGGGCGAGGCTGGCTTCGTCTAGCACAGAGAGAGGGAGAATTAACTCCCTCTCTGCCGAAAAACACCCAGCACCAGAAACTCAGCTGTGAGAAGTCAGGCTGTGTAATCGCGACGATCTTCGTAGCGACACACCCGTGACAGTACCCCCCCCTTCTACGAGGGGCCTCCGGACCCTCAGGGCCGGGTTTATCTGGGTGAGTAGTGTAGAAGGCCCGAATTAATCGGTCTGCGTTAATATCCGACGCAGGAACCCACGTCCTCTCCTCAGGACCATACCCCCTTTCAATGAACCAGGTACTGAAGGGACCGGCGATTCAGACGTGAATCGATGATTCTCGACACCTGAAACTCCAAGTTACCATTGACCACCACAGGAGGAGGAGGTAAAGGTGAAGGTATCACCGACGCCACATACCTCTTAAGCAACGATCTGTGGAACACATTGTGAATTTTAAATGTAGGAGGGAGGTCAAGACGGAATGCCACCGGATAATTATAGAACTGATCTTGTATGGCCCGATGAACCTGGGACCCAGTTTCCAGGAGGGAACCTTAAGTTTTATATTCTTGGTAGACACCCCAGAAGAGCCCCCCCTATTGAAAGTACAAAACTGGGGGTGAAAACCATATGCCCCAAAAAACGGGGACTTACCAGTGGACTCGCTCCGCCTATTATTAAGAGCAAACTCCGCCAGAGGCAAGAAAGAAGCCCAGTCCTCCTGGTTCTCTGACACAAAACATCGGAGATATGTCTCCAAGCTCTGGTTCAGACGCTCCGTCTGACCATTGGTCTGCGGATGAAAAGCCGATGAAAATGACAACTGCATCCCCCGCCGTGTACAAAATGCCTTCCAGAATTTGGACACAAACTGAGACCCCCGATCCGACACCACATCGGAGGGTACCCCGTGAAGCCTTACAATCTCCCCAATGAACACCTGCGCAAGAGTCTTAGCATTAGGAAGAGCGGGAAGAGCGATAAAATGTGCCATCTTGCTGAACCTGTCCACTACAACGAGTATGACTGTTTTACCCGAAGATGGCGGGAGGTCCATAATGAAGTCCATAGACAGATGAGTCCACGGACGCTCTGGGATCTTCAAAGGTAAGAGGGTCCCAGACGGACGGGTATGTGGGGTCTTAGAGCGCGCACAAACCTCGCAGGACGCGACAAAAGTTACACCTCCCTATGTAAGTTAGGCCACCAAAACCGGCGCGAGAGGAGATCCTCAGTTGCTTTACTCCCTGGGTGTCCTGCTAAAGCTGAATTATGGTGTGCCTCGATCACCTTTTGTCGCAACTGATTTGGAGCAAACAGTCTCCCTGGAGGTCCTACAGGGGCGTCCCCCTGAGCCTCCAATACCTCCTCCTCAAGCTCAGAGCATACTACCGACACCACCACCCCCTCCTGCAGGATAGGAACCGGGTCCTCCGTATTCCCGGCCCCAGGGAAACTACGAGATAAGGCATCCGCCTTTACATTTTTTGACCCAGGACGATATGTGACGACAAAATTAAACCTGGTAAAAAATAATGACCACCTAGCTTGTCTGGGATTCAGACGTTTTGCAGACTCCAGATATAGCAGGTTCTTGTGATCGGTAAAGACAGTGACCGGATGGACTGCCCCCTCCAAAAAATGGCGCCACTCCTCAAAAGCCAACTTAATGGCCAAGAGTTCCCTATTGCCGACATGTAATTCCTCTCAGCGGACGACAGTTTTTTAGAGAAAAATGCGCACGGATGCCACTTACCAGGGGACGAACCTTGTGACAATACTGCTCCCACCCCTACCTCGGAAGCGTCTACCTCTACAATGAACGGCTGTGACGCATCAGGTTGAATAAGTATGGGTGCCGAGGCAAAGCATTTTTTCAAGGAGGAGAATGCTTGACAAGCCTTGTCAGACCACCTAGAAAAATCCGTCCCCTTTTTTGTCATGTCTGTGAGAGGTTTAACCATGGACGAGAAATTACGAATACATTTCTGGTAATAATTCGCAAACCCCAGAAACGTTGTAGAGCCTTAAGATTCTCTGGCAGATCCCACTCAAGAACTGCCCGTACTTTCCCAGGGTCCATACGAAAACCGGACGCTGAAACCAGAAAGCCTAAAAACTGGAGTTCCTGTACGGCGAATACACACTTTTCCCATTTGGCGTACAGTTTATTATCCCGCAAGATCTGTAACACCTGCCTAACATGCTCCTGATGAGACACAAGATCCGGCGAGTAAATTAAGATATCATCCAGATATATGACCACAAACTGTCCCACCAGGTGGCGAAAAATGTCATTTACAAAGTGTTGGAACACCGCCGGGGCATTAGTCAGACCGAATGGCATGACAAGGTTCTCATAATGTCCCTCTGGAGTGTTAAACGCCGTCTTCCACTCATCCCCCTCCTTCATCCTAATCAGATTGTACGCCCCCTGAGATCCAACTTAGAGAACCATTTGGCGCCCACGATCTGATTGAAGAGATCGGGAATAAGTGGGAGCGGATACGGATCTCGGACCGTAATCCGATTAAGTTCACGGAAATCCAGGCAAGGGCATAGGCCTCCATCTTTTTTCTTCACAAAGAAGAACCCCGCGGCCACCGGGGAAGATGAAGGACTAATATGCCCCTTTGCCAGACTTTCAGCAATATAATCCTTCATGGCCTGCCTCTCAGGACCAGATAGGTTATATAACCTAGATTTAGGTAACTTGGCATCAGGGAGCAGTTTTACAGAACAGTCATACACGCGATGAGGAGGTAGTTCCTGACACCCTTTCTCTGAGAATACATCCTCAAAGTCCGCCAGAAATGGAGGTAAGACCCTAGGAGTGACCGCACCGATGACCGTATTCATGCAGTTTTTATTACAGAATTCACTCCATTGGCTAATCTCTCTGGATTGCCAATCAATAACTGGGTTATGCTTAGTTAATCAAGGAAGGCCCAACACTATAGGAGTGGGAAGACCCTCCAACACGTAACAAGACAACAGTTCTTTATGTATCGCCCCCACTTGAAGTTTTACGTTATGCACAGCTTGCAAAAAACTTCCCTGACCGAGAGGTCTGGCGTCGATCGAGAATATGGGGATGGGTTTAGCCAACACACTCAATTGCATACCTTGAACCCGGGCAAACCGAGCGTCCACCAGATTAGCCCCGGCCCCACTATCCAGAAGAACAGATATCCTCTCAGTTCTCGTACCCACCACCACCTCCGCCGGTACGAGAAACTGAGACGAACTTAGGGACGAAATACTTACTCCCAGATTGCCGTCCACCACACAACCTGGGATCAATAGTTTTCCGACGACCCTTTACTCTGCAAAGGACGGGATGGACACCCCCCAATAAAATGTCCCTTTTTCCCACAGAAGAAACAACTTCCTGTTTTGTGGCGCCCCGCCGGTCCCCTCCCCCGAAATGATGTCCCTCCTAATTGCATAGGCTCCTCTGGACTGACCAGGGAACCTCCATATAAGGGACCCTTGAGGAAGGTGGAGTCATCACAGGGGGCGGAGTTACCCCACCTCTCCCGAAGCCGTCTGTCAATACGAATAGCAAGGGCCATAGCGGCTTCCAGTGACGCGGGAGGGTCATACTGTGCCAATACATCCTTAATTTGTCAGATAAACCTTGACAAAACTGGCTCCTAAGAGCCGGGTCATTCCACTGGGTGTCCGTGGCCCACCTACGGAACTCCGAACAGAATTCCTCCGCCGGACGATCTCCCTGCTGGATCCTACGTAACTTAGATTCAGCAAGGGAGATCCGATCCGGGTCATCATATACAAGACCCAGAGCTGCAAAAAACCTATCCACTGACTGGAGAGCCGGGGAGCCCGGGGAAGAGAGAACGCCCATGATTGTGGGTCCCCTTGTAGGAGCGAGATGACAATTCCCACCCTTTGCTCATCACACCCCGATGACTGTGGCCGCAGCCGAAAGTACAATTTACATGCCTCCCGAAAAACAAAAAACTTATCCCGCCCCCCAGTGAACCTGTCAGGGAGAGCTACTTTAGGTTCTGGTCCGGCTTGCTCCAGGGGGTACAAAACCTTGAACTTAACGTCTGCAGCTCCATGGACAAACTCTGCAACTGCCGAGCAAGACTGGCTACTGGATCCATGGTAGCTGGAGAGAATCTTTTGTCGGTCGGTGAAAATGTCACGCTGTCTCTGCATACCGGAGGTTAGGGGCCTAAGCTGACCCTAAGCTGGGGACCTGATAATCCCTCTACCTGGAGGTACTGTTAAAGGTACAGAGGTCCAGGCCGCCAGCGTAATCCCTACCTCCTGAGGATCCCTGAACTTCAGTGATCTAGTCCTGAGAAGGACCCCGATCACAACAACAGGGAACGGGAAATTATAAGCCCACACACAGTACAAGACGAATGAGACAGTACAAGGGGAAAATCAACAACCACCTTGCATACAAAACTACATCACAACAACGAGGGAACACCAACGGGTAAGGAGATAAATGATAAAGCGAGGAAGGGAAAAAACCACACACAAAGTACACTTCCCTCCAAACTCCAAAATACCACAAGCCGCTCTGTTTGTCTGCCAGGAATGCTTTCACCGACACTTCCCTAGCAGACTGGCAGGTATTTGAAGGAATCCCATTACAGCAACATTAATTGCAGCTGGGCGAGGCTGCTTCGTCTAGCACAGAGAGAGGGAGAATTAACTCCCTCTCTGCCGAAAAACACCCAGCACCAGAAACTCAGCTGTGAGAAGTCAGGCTGTGTAATCGCGACGATCTTCGTAGCGACACACCCGTGACAGGAATAGCGGGGAGACAAGTGTATTAGTCGTGCAGCAGAGTGCAGGATGGATTGGAGTAGTGCCAGAGTGCTAGAGGGAAGGCCAGAGAGTAGGAGGTTGCAGTAGTCGAGGCGGGAGATGATGAGGGCATGCACTAGTGTTTTTGTAGTTTCATGGTCAAGGAATGCACGGATCCGGGAAATATTTTTGAGTTTGAGATGGCAGGAGGAGGTTAGGGTTTTGACATGTGGCTTGAAAGAGAGGGCAGAGTCGAGGATCACTCCGAGGCACCGAGCGTGCGGGACTGGGGAAAGTGAGCAGCCATTGATGTTAATGGACAGGTCTGGTGGGGGGGTAGAGTGAGATGGGGAAAGATGATGAATTCTGTTTTGTCCATGTTCAGTTTTAGAAAGCGAGCAGAGAAGAATGCAGAAATAGCAGACAGACATTGTGGGATTTTGGTCAGTAAGGAGGTGAGGTCAGGTCCAGATAGGTAGATCTGCGTGTCGTCGGCGTAGAGATGATACTGAAGACCATGGGATTCTATGAGCTGTCCCAGACCGAGGGTGTAGATGGAGAAGAGTAGGGGTCCAAGAACTGAGCCTTGGGGAACACCGACAGACAGGGGGCGAGGTGAGGAGGTGGTGTGGGAGAGGGAGACACTGAAAGTTCGGTTTGTTAGATATGATGAGATCCAGGATAGGGCCAAGCCTGTGATGCCAAGAGATGAGAGAATCTGTAACAGGAGGGAATGGTCCACAGTGTCGAAGGCAGAAGACAGGTCAAGGAGAAGGAGGACAAAATAGTGACGCTTGCTCTTGGCGGTTAGTAGGTCGTTGGTGACTTTAGTTAGGGCAGTTTCAGTTGAGTGATGCAGTCGGAAGCCTGATTGTAAGCGGTCAAAAGGGAGCAGGAGGAGAGGTGGGAGGACAGTTCAAGATGGACATGCTGTTCCAGTAGTTTTGAGGCATAAGGGAGAAGAGATATCGGGCGATAGCTAGACACAGAGGATGGGTCAAGGGAGGTCTTTTTGAGAATGGGTGTGATCGAGGCATGTTTGAAGGATGAGGGGAAGACACCATTTGTAAGTGAGAGGTTGAAGAGGTGTGTTAGAGTAGGGGTGAAGAGGGTGGCGAGGCTAGGGATGAGGTGGGATGGCAGCGGGTCAAGCATGCAAGTGGTGAGGTGTGATCTTGATAGGAGGGTGGAAAGCTGATCTTCTGTCATGGTGGAGAAGTTGGCTTTGGAGGAAGAGGGTTGAGCAGCTAAGAGGGGCAATGGGGGCTGTGGGCCAAAGCTTTCTCTGATCGTATCGATCTTCTGCTTAAAGAAAGAGGCAAAGTCTCAGCAGAAATGAGAGGAGAAGGAGGTGCTGAATTGAAAGTGTTGAAGAGCTGTTTAGGGTTGTGAGACAGGGAGGATATGAGAGATGAGAAGTAAGTTTGCTTTGCAGCAGTGAGTGTGGACTTGAAGCTGGTGAGGGACTGCTTGTATGCGGTTAGGTGCTCGGCAGAGCGGGATTTTTTCCATCTCCGCTCAGCAACCCTGGAAGCCCGTCTCAGTTCTTTGGTGAGGCTGGTCAGCCAGGGCTGCCTGTTGATTGTACAAGTTTTGCTATGTGTGAGGGGGGCAGCCGAATCAAGTGCTGCTGTTATTGCAGTGTTATAAAAGGTGGCAGCAGAATCTGTGTCATGAAGTGAAGATATTGAAAAGAGAACTCGGCACTCAACTTAGCGAAAAGGGCAAACATCCATTGTAGTCCACGGCAGTGAAACGTCTCGGTCCCAAATTTCGGACCCCCATCAGCCACACCAAGCACCGGGAGGGGGCAGAAACACTCAATCCAGAGGCAAGCAGCAGACACCGCTGGGACCAGGCAGATCTCCAAAGCAAGGGCCAAAGGCGAGTATTTCATATATGAATATTTCATATATGAGCCAAAATGTAATGAAATAAAACAAAAGGTGAATATATCAACTAATCAAAAAGTTTCAACCTCTGCGTGACGCTTCCATCTGACTTTTGTGGCGCAATTGGTCTTTGTCTTCATGTACGGTATTTAACCCTCATAAAGCCAGATTTTTGGTCAAGTCCCACAATTCCAGCCAGGTCAGGGTTTTTGGAGGATGAATTATATTGGCTTGACTTGATCTTTTGTATATAAACAGAGAGAAGGACGACTCATGTTCCCCTCTCCATCACAATCCCTTTATATAGCAGTTTTCTCAGTGCTGATCCAGTTTCTATAAAGGTGACAGTCTTCTAATGCCACTTTTGGAATCTGCCATTGGTTTCCATGGAGACAAGGAATCTAAATATGTTCTTTCCAAGCAAACCCCACAGTTTGCCTCCTATTCTGAAGACTAATGAGAATGGATAGAAAAAAAAACAGAGGATTACAAAAAAAACCCTTTTAAAATAAGTAAAACCCTTTGTCTCTGTATTTAGTTGCGATTTGCTGTGGAACATTTAACATTTTCCATTAAATGTCATTGTCATTCATTTCTGTAGACCTAACTGATGTATATCAAATTAAAAAAGTTATTTTTTATCTAGTTTCAACTAAAAACGATGATGTAAAGAGCAGCACTCACTTGGTCAAAAGTGAAAAGTTTTGCTCTTATTTTATTCCCGTTACTCCTCTGCATTTTCCATTTTTTAAATCTACAATATGGTTCAAGAGTAAGAGACTTTTTATTTAGATCTTCTTTTTATGATCTTAACAAGGGGGTGTTTCTCATAAGGTTCTCTGGGGACATGACTCATAGGATTCTCAGAGGGGTGTCTTTAGACTCCCCTGCATAATTACCCTTTGAGACCCATCCCCTAGTAAAAACCATAAACTTTTGCACTGAATAAAAGCCCATATTTCTGAAAACCTATGGATTTAACCCCTTCAAGACCTTGCCTTTTTTCGTTTTTACGTTTCTGGTTTTGCTCCCCTTTTCCCAGGGCCATAACTTTTTTTTCTGTCAATATGGCTGTGTGAGGGCTTGTTTTTTGCGGGGCAAGTTGTACATTTGAATGACAACATTAGTTTTACCATATCGTGCACTCAAAAATGAGAAACAAATTCCAAGTACGGTGAAATTGCAAATAAAGTGCAATTCCTCAACGTTTTTTTTGGATTTTTTTTTACCGTGTTCACCAAATGTTAAAACTGACCTGCCATTATGATTCTCCAGGTCATTACGAGTTCATAGACACCAAACATGTGTAGTTTTTTTTTCATTAAGTGGTTAAAAAATAATTGCGACATTTTCCGAAACCTGTAGCGTCTCCATTTTTCATGATCTCGGGATGGGTGAGGGCTTATTTCTTGTGCGCTGAGGTGACCTTTTCTATTGATACCATTTTGGAGTAGATACAATCTTTTGATCGCCCGTTATTGCAATGAAATGCAACGTCGCGGCAACCAAAAAAACAAATCTGGCGTTTTGACTTTTTTCTCGACTACGCCATTTAGCGATCAGGTTAATCCATTTTTTTATTGATAGGTCGGGCGAATCTGAATACAGTGATACCAAGTATGTGTATGTAAGTATGTAGTAGAATTGCTGACTTGCTATGAGTGCCAACCATGCTATGAGCTCCTGCATTGTTATGCTATATAACTGCGATCAGTCTGCAGAAAGTGAAAGTTCCGCAGTGGAGCTAAGTAAAAAAGTAAAATCACAAAATAATATATATATATATATATATATATATATATATATATATATATATGTATATATACATATATATATATATAAATATATATTTTATGAAAAAAGCAAAACAATTGAAGTACACATATTTGGTATTGCCCCGTCTGGAACCACCCGACCTATAAAATGGTCACACTAGTTAACCCCTTTAGTGAACACCATAAAAAAGTAAATAAAAAAGAGGTAAAAACAATTCTTTATCATCATACCGCTGAACAAAAAGTGGAGTAAAACGCGATTAAAAAGACAAATGTAAATAAAAATGGTATAGTTGAAAACATAAATCTTGTCCCGCGAAAAAGCAAGCTGCCATGCAGCTCCATCAGCCAAAAATTTAAAAAGCTATAGCTCTCAGAACTATAAAATAGTTTTTATTGTATAAAAGCGCCAAGACATAAAAATAATTAAATGTGGTATCACTGTAATCGTACTGAACAGAAGAATAAAGCTGTCTAATCAATTTTACCATACATGGAATGACATAAAAAACAAAACAAAAAACAATTAATGAATTGCTGTTTCTGTTTATTCTGCCTCCCAAAAATCAGAATAGATAGCGATTAAAAAATGTCATGAGCCCGAAAATAGTACCAATGAAAAATGTTAACTTGTCCCACAAAAAATAAACTCTCACATGACCCAAAATACGAAAAAATATAGATCTCAATATATGGAGATGCAAAAATTAGCTTTTGAAAAAAAGCTTCCTTTAGTGTGTGACAGCAGCCAAACATAAAAAAATATAAATCTGGTATCCTGTAATTGCACAGACCCGAAGAATAAAGTGATCTAATTGCTTATACCGCATGATGAATGGCATAAAAAATAAATAAAATGTGCTGTTGATTTTTTTCATTCTGCCTCCCAAAGATTGCAGTAAGGCTCGGCTCACATTTATCCTGCACTCTACACTGAGCGCTTACATCAGGGTCTCCATGTAAATCTCTGAAATACATGATTCAGACGGAATCCCCAGCTGAAGATTCCCTATAGTGAGGCAGATGGAAGTTCATTGGATGCCATAGGACCTGTGATCCGGCAGTGTCTGTCTTTTTATTAGGGATGCATAAAAGTGTCGTCCGACACAGTTTTGTGAACCTCTGCCGAAAAGGACACATCTGAACAGAGGCCAGACAGAGTCCAGAGTAACTCTGCTGCCTCACTGTAGTGAATTGATCCCTCGGGGGTTTCATCTGAATCATGTCTTTTGAAGATTTAGATGGATGTAAGTGCTCAGCGTAGAGCGCTGGATAAACATGATCCCAACTGTTATGTAAAATATTCCCATTCCCAAGTAAAATATTCCCAAGCAAGTCCCCATTCAGATGTATTATCTGCTAATGGAAATATAGGAGAGCTTCCATGTTACTGGTAGCACAAAGGCTCTGGAAAAGCGAAATGGTCCTCACCCACCCCCCCAAGAGAAATTCAGCATTTATGTGTTCCCATATGCAAATGCCCCCCTTCCCTTCTGGGCCCTAGTGTGCCTAATACACATTTAGCATCCACATATTTGGCATTTCTGTAGCGATGGAGCCTGCTTAATTTACAGGTGCATGAGCTTGGCACAACTAACTGGTCACTATAACAATTTTAACTCAGCAACATTATCTGCTGCTTGTTTCTGGAAAACACCCATAGAGTCAAAATCATCGCTACACCTTTAGATAAATTCCCAAAGGGGTATAATTTCCAAAATGGGGTCACTTGAGCGGTGATTCTGCTCTTCTAGCACTTAGTGGCTCTGTATATGGAGTCCGCACACTATTATAGAAAATTCTGCACTCCAGGATGCCTCTTTTATAACAGTACTGCTTAGCCGTATAGTGAGACTCAGGAGGGACGGAGGACTATTTGTCAATGTACAGCTGCATATTTCTACATTTAGCAGAAATTGTTGGCCAAATTTGGGACCATTTTTATCCATTTACTAGTGTGAAGATGTAAAATGTGGGGTTAAAAAAATATTAATTGTAAAAATGTAATTATTTTTTTCTTCATTGCCCCATGGTATAAAATTCTGTGACCCACCTGTGGTGTCAATATGATCACTGCACTTTTAGGTGAATTCATTGAGAGATACAGTAAAGATGTGTATCTTTGTACCGTGTTAGCCAGTAGATAGAAAAATATTTAGAGTTGAGAGTCCTCAGTGGTTGATACCTTTTAATGGCTAACTGAAAAGATGGTAACAAATTGCAAGCTTTCGAGACTACTCAGGTCTCTTCATCAGGTGTAGACTAATACAAAATCTGAAGAATCACATATTTATACACATATTTGTGCTGCTTTGTGTATAAATATGTGATTCTTCAGATTTTGTATTAGTCTACGCCTGATGAAGAGACCTGAGTAGTCTCGAAAGCTTGCAATTTGTTACCATCTTTTCAGTTAGCCATTAAAAGGTATCAACCACTGAGGACTCTCAACTCTAAATATTTTTCATTGAGAGATGTAATTTGTAAAATGGAATCTCTTATGGGGGATTCTGCTGTTCTGGCACCTCAGGGGATGGCATGCTTAAGCAAGTCCAACAAAAGGTCAACTCCAATATGGCGCTTCTTCCCTTTTGAGCTTTGCATTGTGCATTAAAATTAGTTTTAGGCCACATATTAGGGATTTGGCGCAGGAGAAAATTGCACAAAAAAATGTTGGGTTCATTTTGTCTTGCTATCCTTGTGAAAATAAACAAATTGTGGCTAAAATAACATTTGATGGGAAAAAATGTGATTTTTTTTATTTTCACGGCTCTACGTTATGAAATTTTGTGAAGTAGCTGGGGGTTCAAGGTGCTCACTACACATCTAGATACATTCCTTGAGGGGTTTAGCTTCCAAAATGGTGTCACTTGTTTGGGGTTTTCACTGTTTAGGAAAATCAGGGGCTCTCCAAATGAAACATGACACCAGCAGACCATTCCATCAAAGTCTACCTTCCAAAACATCACTCCTTCTTTCCTGAGCCCTGCCGTGAGTCCAAACAGTAGTTTACCCCCACATTTGGGGTATCGGCATACTCAGGAGAAATTGTCCAACAAATTGCATGGTGCAAATCCTCCTGTTACCCTTGTGAAAATGCAAAATTTTGTGCTAGACAAAATTTTTGTGTGGAAAATGTTATTTTTTTTATTTTAATGACTCAACGTTATAAACTTCTGTAAAGCACCTGTGGGTTCAGGGTGCTCACCACACATCTGAACAAGTTCCCTCAGGAGTCTAGTTTCCAAAATGGTTTCCACTGTTTAGGGATATCAGGGGATCTCCAAATGCAACATGCCATCCGCTAATTATTACAGCAAATTTTACATTCAAAAAGTCAAATAGTGCTCCTTCCCTTCCAAGCCCTGCTGTGTGCCCAAACAGTTGTTTTCACCCACATATGGGGTATCAATATACTCAGGAGAAATTGTACAACACGTTTTTGAGTCCACTTTTCGCTGTTACCCTTGCAAAAATAAAAAAGTTTGGTTCTAACGTAACATTTATGTGACAAAAAGTTAAATGTTCATTTTTCCTTCCACTTTACAAAAATTCCTGTAAAGCAGCAGAAGGGTTAATAAACTTCTTGAATGTGGTTTTGAGCACTTTGAGGGGCGCAGTGTTTAGAATGGTGTCACTTTTGTGTATTTTATGTCATTTAGACCCCTCAAAGTTGCTTTAAGGCCAGAGTCACACTAGCGAGAAATACGGACTGCCATTAGGTACTGAGATGAAATCCTCAGACCCCTTGTGAGACCATATGCTGGTGCGGTTGGCCCTGGGTTCCTCCTAATGCAGGACAATGCCAGACCTCATGTGGTTGGAGTGTGTCAGCAGTTCCTGCAAGATGAAGGCATTGAAGCTATGGACTGGCCTGCCCATTTCCCAGACCTGAATCCGATTGAGCACATCTGGGACATCATGCTTCGCTCCATCCACCAACGTCACGTTGCACCACAGACTGTCCAGGAGTTGGCGGATGCTTTAGTCCAGGTCTGGGAGGAGATCCCTCAGGAGAACATCCGCAACCTCATCAGGAAATGCCCAGTCATTGTAGGGAAGTCATACAGGCACGTAGAGGCCACACACAATACTGAGCATCATTTTGACTTGTTTCCACTTTAATTTTGTTTTGCTTTGATTTTCATTTTGACTTGTTTCCACTTTCATTTTGGGGGTCTCTCCAAATCCAGGCCTCCATTGGTTCAAACATTTAATTTCCATTGATGATTTTTGAGTGATTATGTTGACAGCACATTCAACTTTGTACAGAACAAAGTATTCAATGAGAATATTTCATTCATTTAGATCTAGGATGTGTTATTTGAGTGTTCTTTTTATTTGCTTGAGCAGTGTATATACATATATATATATTATAATATATATATATATAATTCTATGTGTATATATGTATTTTTACTTTTGTGATTCATAACCTGTAATTTGGATCCATTATATGTCGGTTTTGCAAGCTGGCGAGAAAATCTCGCCATACGAATGGCATACGGATGACATACGGATATTTTGATGCGAGTAATTCTGACACTGTTTTCTCGTGACATACTGTACTTCATTATAGTGGTAAAATTTATTTTATATGACTTGTGTTTATTTGTGAAAAAATGGAAATTTGGTGAAAATTTTTAAAATTTTGCAATTTTCCAACTTTGAATTTTCATGCCCTTAAATCACAGAGATATGTCACACAAAATACTTAATTAGTAACATTTCCCACATGTCTCCTTTACATCAGCACAATTTTGGAACCAAAATTATTTTTTGTTACGAAGTTATAAGGGTTAAAAGTTAACCAGCGATTTCTCATTTTTACAACACCATTTTTTTTTAGTGACCACATCACATTTGAAGTCACTCTGAGGGTTCTATAAGATAGAAAATACCCAAAAGTGACACCGTTCTAAAAACTGCACCCCTTAAGGTGCTCAAAATCACATTCAAGAAGTTCAGGCGCTTTACAGGAATTTTTAGAATGTTTAAAGGACAACAGGAGAAATTGGACCCCAAAAGTTGTATAATTTGTCCTAAGTTTGCTAATCCCCCTATATGCAGGTAAACCACTGTTTGGGCGCATGGCAGAGCTCGGAAGGTAAGGCGCGCCATTTGACTTTTCAGTGCAAAATTGGCTGGAAATGAGACTGGGCGCCATGTCACTTTTGAAAAGCCCCTGATGTGCTTAAACAGTGAAAACCCCCCACAAATGACACCATTTTGGAAACTATACCTCCTAAGGAAATTATCTAGATGTGTGGTGAGCACTTTGAACCCCCAAGTTCTTCACAGAAGTTTATAACGTAGAGCCGTAAAAAGAAAAAATCATATTTATTTCTCAAAAATGATTTTTTCGCCCCAATTTTATATTTTAACAAGGGTAACAGGAGAACTTGCCCCCAATTTGATATTTTAACAAGGGTAACAGGAGAAATTGGACCCCAAAAGTTGTTATCCTATTTGTCTTGAGTATGCCGATACCCTATATGTAGGGGTAAATCACTGTTTGGGCACACACCAGAGCTTGGAAGGGAAGGAGCACAGTTTGACTATTTCAACGCAAAATTGGCTGGAATTGAGATCGGACGCCATGTCACATTTAGAAAGCCCCCGATGTGCCTGAGCAGTGGAAAAAACCCAATTCTAACTCCAACCCTAACCCCAACACACCCCTAACCCTAATCCCAGTCCTAACCATAATCCAAACCTTAACCCTAACTTTAGTCCCAATCCTAACCCTAATGGGAAAAGGGAAAATGGAAATAAATAAATTTTTTAAATTTTATTATTTTTTCCTAACTAAGGGGGTGATAAAGATTTAGTATTTATAGCAAGTTTTTATGTTTTGCAGCTGTCACACGCTAAAAGACGCTTTTTATTGCAAAAAATAGTTTTTGCATCACCATTTTTGAGACCTATAATTTTTCCATATTTTATCCTACAGAGTCATGTTGGGTCTTGTTTTTTGCGGGACGAGTTGACGTTTTTATTGGTACCATTTTCAGGCACATTACTTTTTTGATCGCTTTTTATTATGATTTTTGGGAGGCAGAATGAACAAATACCAGTAATTATGAATTTTTTGGGGGGGTGTTTATACCGTACCAGGTGTGGTAAAATTGATAAAGCGGTTTTATTCTTCGGGTTAGTACTAATCGTACCTCATTTATAGCATTTTTTATGTTTTGGCGCTTTTATACAATAAAAACTATTTTATATAAAAAATAATTATTTTTGCATCACTTTATTCTGAGAGCTATAACTTTTTTATTTTTTCGCTGATGATGCTGTGTCGTGGCTCGTTTTTTGCAGGACAAGATGACATTTTCAGTGGTACCATGTTTATTTATATCTGTCTTTCTGATCACGTGTTATTCCACTTTTTGTTTGGCGGTATGATGATAAAGCTTTGTTTTTGTTTTTTTGCCTTGTTTTTTTATGGGGTTAACTAAAGGGGTTAACTAGTGGGACAGTTTTATAGGTCGGATCATTACGGACGCGGCGATACTAAATATGTGTGTTTTATTGTTTAGATTTTTTTACTTCAAACATTTTTTTATTGATAGAATAAATATTGATTTTTTTTAAAATATTTTTACTGTTGTTAAAAAATTTTTTTTTAATTCAATTCTTACTTTTGCACTGTGTCCCACTATGTGACACTCATTTTCTGTAGGCTGATTGCTTATATGGCAGACTCCCATCAGCCCTATTGATCGGCTGTTATGTGGTCTGGTAGTGGTTGGATGTAAACAATGTGCAAACTGTTCTGGCTCCATATATTATTTAATGTCCATTAACTATTCAGGGGAGTGAGAGATAATGAGCAGCCTCTGTGGGAGATTGAACAGAAGCAAAAGCAGAGACCAAAGTTGCATACGTTGACCTCCATTTTATTGTACTCAATGCCTCATTCAGTCATCAAAGTAAAGGCTAAACCCAATGTGGACATCTCTTAAGCTATAATTACAGAAACCTCATGTATCCCAACACATGAACAGAACTGGTTTGTCTCCTATCCTAAATTTTGATGGGTGCACAGGTGGCTACTTTCCTCATTTATGAAATCTAAAAAAAGATGGAGATGTTTGATTCATGATAATTCTACTGTTCTCTAATAAAATTCTGTGATCTAGAGTTTTTTTGACAAAGCTTTTTTTAAAATGTAAGTCACTGATTGGTTCACTTAAAGTTGACAAGATACAAAACTAATACAGTGAGTTTAGCATAACTTCTCTGAGTTCAAAGATTTGTATTTTCTGTGTTGAGGCTATTGCCTCACGCTGGTTTTAACATTATATTGATTATCAGTATCATTGGCTTATGTGTGACTCATGATGTCCCTTCCTCACAGAACGTGTATATCAAAGCAATGGTATTTAAGTATTTTCAGATCAAAGTACTTGGCAGCAGATTTAAGCATCCCAGTGCACTGCTTTTGCTGGTACAGACAGTGAGACATTGGCATTGTACACTGCGTATCATCCCCCACGGAGATGGGTTATTTGCTTGATATGCCAATTAAGGAGGGTTAGGAAAAAATTGCAATAGGGTGGAGATCTAGCAATGGGTTGAGAAAAATATCATGGGATGTCTGCCAGAAAAATCCATTGTTACACCACTACAGTTAAAGCACTTGTAAAATCAGACGCTTGTTCATAGCTGTGTTGCTTTCATTTTCGACTTAATTTATTAAAACTAACATTCTGTTTTCTTTATAAATGTGATTACAAAAATGTATTCAGTTATAAATTCATTGGTATGTTTCAAGAACCCACACCTCGCCACCCCACCTGACGTTACTATTACATCTGAAGAATCACGTAGTTCTGTCTCCCCACTTGCACCAATATAACATTCTGCACCCACTGGGGACATGTAAGGTCAGCTTGGTACAGTTTTGCCCAGATACCCCCCATTCACACGGGCCGAGGGAGGCACAGGGACTAAGAGGATATGACTCACGCAATCCCTGGGGTGGCACCACACTCGCCACAACCCTGACAGTCTGAGTTGCCCCTTTCACTAGCACCAGTGAAACAGCACCTGGTCAGCCCAGTAGGAAACTGGCACCAGTTCCTCGTAAGCTATAAGCCCAGTCCTTTAACAGGATTTTATCGGTCCAGAAACCAGCCCGATAGCATGGAATGTTAAGCCAAGAATACGGACGTTTTGGATTTGTTGATTGAATTAAAAGAGTAGCCCAAGGTTAAATTATATACATTTAATCACCTTAATGGCACTCTAGACAATACACTATATTCACAATGGTTACACAATGGTCAGATATGCAAATACAGGTGAAGTACAAAATATATAAGCAGATGAATCCAGTACATTACCGGCTTGATGTTTGATCATGGGTGCGCTAGGCCACAGGAGGCATGGGCCGTCAGCTGGTTCCCAGTTCCATCAGCAAACTAGAGAGAGAGCACATCGTTTTACCCAAGCCTTTATCCCCTTGGTTGGTCACACTCTTTTCATTCTCAGGAGGGTCCTTATTCCCCTCCCTGAATGTTTTTAGCTCCATTTCCCAAAACCTATGAAATATCATAACATCCCAACAGCAGGTCCTAGGGCGTTGGTAGGGGTGCTATCGGATCTGGATGGGCCCCTGTTATTCTCGGAGAGCAAACAGGGCTTGGCTACATGGCTCCTACTAGCCATTCTATATTTCTTCCCACTCTGGCGTGCTAGATCGGATCGAGACCCTGGAAGTTGTTCAGCCCATTCCAAAGATCTAGAAAATGTAACAGGTGTGTGGCAAAGATGTACGATAAGTCCATATTTTCCTTACTAAATTATAGCTGACTCAACAAAGCAGTTAGACCACATGGTATACACAGGGGGTATTACTGTAGGAGCTTGGATCCTAGCTAGCTGTTGGGGGTGTGAATTTTTCTCTGAAGCTTAGAAGGTTGGACCCCCCCTGCCAGGTGTTCTGTTACAGCTGCACAAAGGAAGGGTATTTTATAATCTCATGCCAAATGTGACACAAATGATTGACATTAAATTATATCTCCAATATTCTTCACAGTAGGTATTTGCAAAATATGCACATAGGAAATATAAAGCAGCACAACATGACTATTAAACTAAGCAGTGGGCAATAAAAAGTTGGGTAAAGGACACATCACAGCTGATGGCAAAACAGATGCAAAAATGTATCAGTTGAAGAAATTAGTGGATCAGGCAAAAGTCAATTTATTTTTATCCCGGAAAATTCGAAAATTATTCTCTGCAAATTTTGTGTACCTTAATATGCTGTGGAGTCTGTCTAGACACCAGAGCAATGCTAAATGTAATATGAAAAAATAAAAAAAATCCTTATACTCACCACTTACTGTTACCTGTCCGCACCTCATCTTACTCGTTTTGAAATTCCCTGGGCTCTCACAATGAGCTGGCATTTCTGCCTCTGTTGAGGATTGGGGGGATTATGCTTAAGCATACAAAATTTCATGATGCTGCCGGCCATGACCTTGCATGCATATGGGCATGTCTAGTCACTCATTAGAGTTGAAAGTACCTGTTCAGTATGAGAGGTCCAGAGATATCAGCATGTCCACAGAGACCAGAAGATGCAATGAGGATCGGACAGATGACAGTCAGAAGTGAAGGGGACAGAAAAGTGAGTATGGATATTTTTTTTTTTACCTTTTGATGACTAACAGGTAGTGTTGAGCGATACTTTCCGATATCGGGAAATATCGGATCGGTATGGATCGGACCGATACCCAAAAAGTATCGGATATCGCCGATTCCGATACTGGAAACCAATGCAAGTCAATGGGACAGAAATATCGGAATTAAAATAAACCCTTTCTTTCCTTGTAGGTTAATTCTACATGAAGGAAAACAACTAAGAATAATGTAGAATGTATTGGGGGAGATGGAGGAGACATTAAAGGCATAGAGGTTTAGCCCAATCAAATGGAATAGCAGGAATAATTTTATTTTTTTAAGACATTCGGAGTTAGGGCTGATAACCATTTGTGGAAAAAAAAAACGGTCCGTTTTCTGGATGGAAAAAACGGTCCGATTATATGCAATTGTCATGCGATTTGTATGCGATTTTTAGTCGCACCATCCGTTTTCCATCCTTTTTGCATCTGTATGCAATGCTATTTTAACATAGTTTTACATAGAGCAGTTCTCTCTATGTAAAAACTCATGTAAAAATCACATTGTAAAAAAAAAAATGTACACAAAAAGCAAATAATTATATGTATACAGTCATGGCCAAAAGTTTTGAGAATGACACAAATATTAATTTTTACAAAGTCTACTGCTTCACTTTTTCTAATGGCAATTTGCATATACTCCAGAATGTTATAAAGAGTGATCAGCCTAACAGCAATTACTTGCAAAGTCAATATTTGCCTAGAAAATGAACTTTATCCCCAAAACACATTTCAACATTATTGCAGCCCTGCCTTATAAGGACCAGCTAACCTCTTTTCAGTGATTGCTCCATTAACACAGGTGTGGGTGTTGATGAGGACATGGCTGGAGATCAATCTGTCATGATTAAGTAAGAATGACACCACTGGACACTTTAAAAGGAGGCTGGTGCTTGGCATCATTGTTTCTCTTCTGTTAACCATGGTTATCTCTAAAGAAACACGTGCAGTCATCATTGCAATGCACAAAAATGGCCTAACAGGGAAGAGTATCGCAGCTAGAAAGATTGCACCTCAGTCAACAATCTATCGCATCATCAAGAACTTCAAGGAGAGAGGTTCCATTGTTGCCAAAAAGGCTCCAGGGCGCCCAAGAAAGACCAGCAAGCGCCAGGACCGTCTCTTAAAAGTGTTTCAGCTGCGGGATCGGGCTACCAGCAATGCAGAGCTTGCTCAGGAATGGCAGCAGGCAGGTGTGAGTGCATCTGCACGCACTGAGGCGGAGACTCTTGGAGTAAGGCCTGGTCTCAAGGAGGGTAGCAAAGAAGCCACTTCTCTCCAGAAAAAACATCATGGACAGACTGATATTCTGCAAAAGGTACAGGCAGTGGACTGCTGAGGACTGGGGTAAAGTTATTTTCTCTGATGAATCCCCTTTTCGATTGGGACATCAGGAAAACGCCTCATTCGGAGAAGACAAGGTGAGCGCTACCACCAGTCTTGTCTCATGCCAACTGTTAAGCATCCTGAAACCATTCATGTGTGTGGTTGCTTCTAAGCCAAGGGAATCGGCTCTCTCACAGTCTTGCCTAAAAACACAGCCATGAATAAAGAATGGTACCAGAATGTCCTCCAAGAGCAACTTCTCCCAACCCTCCAAGAGCAGTTTGGCGATCAACAATGCCTTTTCCAGCATGATTGAGCACCTTGCCATAAAGCAAAGGTGATAACTAAATGGTTCAGGGAACAAAACATAGAGATTTTGGGTCCATGGCCTGGAAATTCCCCAGATCTTAATCCCATTGAGAACTTGTGGTCAATCATCAAGAGACGGGTGGACAAACAAAAACCTAAAAATTCTGACAAAATGAAAGCATTGATTGTGCAAGAATGGACTGCTATCAGTCAGGATTTGGTCCAGAAGTTGATTGACAGCATGCCAGGGAGAATTGCAGAGGTCCTGAAGAAGAAGGGTCAACACTGCAAATATTGACTTGCTGCATTAACTCATTCTAACTGTCAATATAAGCTTTTGTTACTCATATGTTTGCAATTATTATATTTCTGTCTGTGATAAAAACATCTGTCAAACACACATAAAAACCAGAGGGCAGCAGATCATGTGAAAATATAATATTTGTGTCATTCTCAAAACTTTTGACCATGACTGTATATATATATATGTATATATATACTAGATGGTGGCCCGATTCTAATGCATCGGGTATTCTAGAATATGTATGCGGCCGACACAGCAGTGTTTAAGTTTAGTGGCAAGATCGTTGATTGGTTGCGGTGAAAGACCGCGACCAATCATCGAATTGTATTGTGAGGACCGGAGAGCGCCGCTGCCTATGCGGCTACTTCCGCTGCGAGAACCCGGGACATGATCGGGCGCTCGCAGCAGAAGTATCCCGACCCGCAGCGCCGCTCCCGGTCCTCTCTTGACATCCTAGCCGCATGGATGTCAGCGCCGCTGCCTGTGCGGGTACTTCCGCTGCGAGAACCTGGGACATGAGCGGGCGCTCGCAGCAGAAGTATCCCGACCCGCAGCGCCGCTCCTGGTCCTCTCTTGACATCCTAGCCGCATGGATGTCAGCGCCGCTGCCTGTGCGGGTACTTCCGCTGCGAGGACCCGGGACATGAGCGGGCTCTTGCAGCAGAAGTATCAGGGCCTGTGCACATGTTGCGGATTCCTAGCGGTTTTGCCAAAACCGCTTACACAATACAACTCATTATGGCCTATGGGTTTCCGCAATGCTGTGCACATGCTGCGGGTTTTTCCGCGGCGGAATCGCATCGCAGGAGAATCCGCAGCATGCTCATTCTTTTTTGCGGAACCGTGGCGATTCCGCCACCATAGGAATGCATTGAACCGATTACTTTCCGCATGTAGCTGTGCCCACCATGCGCAAAGTAAGCGGTTCATGTGCGGATGGTACCCAGGGTCTGGGGGACAGGAGACTCTCCTCCAGGCCCTGGGTATCATATCCATGTAAAAACAATAATTACCGTATATACTCATGTATAAGCCGACCCGCGTATAAGCCGACCCCCCTAATTTTGCCACAAAAAACTGGGAAAACTTATTGACTCGTGTATAAGCCTAGGGTGAAAAATGATTATGCCCCCATATGATGCTCCACAGATTATGCCCCCATATGCTCCACAGATTATGCCCAATATGCTCCACAGATTATGCCCCCATATGCTCCAGATTATGCCCCCATATATTCCACAGATTATGCCCCCGTATGATCCACAGATTATGCCCCCATATGCTCCATATTATGCCCCCATATGCTCCAGATTATGCCCCATATGTTCCACAGTTTATGTCCCCATATGCTCCAGATTATGCCCCATATGTTCCACAGCTTATGCCCCCATATGCTCCATATTATGCCCCCATATGTTCCAGATTATGCCCATATGTTCCACAGCTTTATGCCCCCATATGCTCCATATTATGCCCCCATATGCTCCAGATTATGCCCCCATATGTTCCACAGCTTTTGCCCCCATATGCTCCAGATTATGCCCCCATATGCTCCAGATTATGCCCCATATGTTCCACAGCTTTTGCCCCCATATGCTCCAGATTATGCCCCCATATGCTCCAGATTATGCCCCATATGTTCCACAGCTTTTGCCCCCATATGCTCCATATTATGCCCCCATATGCTCCAGATTATGCCCCATATGTTCCACAGCTTTTGCCCCCATATGCTCCATATTATGCCCCCATATGCTCCAGATTATGCCCCCATATGCTCCATATTATGCCCCATATTCTGCACAATTATGCCCCATAGTATTAGGCCTCATATGCTGCTGCTGCTGCAAAAAAAAAGACATACTCACCTCTCGTCGCTGGGGGCCAGGTGCCGGTGTCCTGAGCAGGCGGGGTGTGTCACCGCTCGCTCAGGACCCCGGCACCAGAGATATTTACCTGTCCGTCGGTCCACAGCAGCGCACTGCTCCCTAGGTCCGACTCCTCTGTGTGTAAATGATCTGGCAGGGGGCGGGGCACGCACTAACGACGTCATCGCGCCCTCTGCCTGATCATTTACACACAGAGGAGTCGGACCAAGGGATTAGTGCGCAGCGGTGGACCGAGGGACAGGTAAATATCACTATACTCACCCCTCCGCCGCGCGTCCCTGCAGTGTCTCCTCTTCTCCCGGCGCTCTCCGCAGCGCTTCAGTCCTGCAGCGGTCACGTGCTACCGCTCATTAAAGTCATGAATATGTGCATATTCATGACTTTAATGAGCGGTGCCATGTGACAGCTGCAGGAAGGAGCCGGAGATCGTGGGAGAAGCAGGGGGGCTGCAGAGACCGCGCCCGTGGAGGGGTAAGTATGATCCGACACCCCCGCTTCCCCCCCCCGCCGACCCCCGTATATGACCCGCGTATAAGCCGAGAGGGGGACTTTCAGCCCTAAAAAATGGGCTGAAAATCTCAGCTTATACATGGGTATATACGGTAAAATTAAAAAATAGTGATATTCTTACCTTCCGGCGGCCCCCGCAGCTTTCCCGCCTCTCAGCGACGCTCCCGGCCAATCCCGTTCCCAGTAATGCATTGCGAGAATCACCCCAGATGACGTAGCGGTCTCGCGTGATGCTACGTCATCGGGGTGATTGTCGCAAAGGACGCCTGGGAACGGGATTGGCTGGGAGCGTTGCTGAGAGGCGGGAAAGCTGCGAGGGCCGCCGGAAGGTGAGAATATCATTATTTATTTTTTTTTTATTATTTTTACATTAGATCTTTTTACTAATGATGCGACATAGGCGGCATCAATAGTAAAAAGTTGGTCACACGTGTCTGCGGGACGGAGGTCAGCGGCGAGGCAGCGGGGAGATGTCCGGCGCGAGGCACTCATCTCCTGGCTGCTAGCAGCAGAAGGACCTCAACCGACGGCGCCACTGACCTCCGTCCCGCAGATGAGCCGCTAACGGCCGCCATTTTTTTTATGAAATCCCGCGGCGCTGATTGGCCGCTGCCGGACCAATGAGCGACGCGGGATTTCCTAGACAGACAGGCAGACAGACCGACAGACAGACAGACGGGATAACACAATTATATAGTAGATATATATAGTTCATACACTTCTACATAGTATAATAGCCGCTAATTCAATTGCCGGCTTTTGTGAAATTACAGACCCGACATGAAATGACACATGGTTTACATACAGTTATCCATGTAATTTCATGTAGTTTGATATATGTTTTTCACTAACAATTACATGAGTGTATGTGTGCAAAATTTCATACAGCTAGTGGTTTAAACGTTTGTGCACAATGTGTCGTTCTTGAAAAGTAAGTGCAGTTTAGGAAAAGAGGCATAGTTTTGTGTTGACCTCTCAAAGTGCCATAAATTATAGCAGAAATCCTGCTTACGAGTATATATTCTGACACTAGCACGTAATCAGCCAAAAGATAAGCTCAAGTATTGAATTTGGCACATCTTATTCCAGTAGAATCTGGATCAAGACTGGCGCACTGATGAATGCTTTATAGTTTCCATCGAACACACAAGCATTTTACATGCCATCAAGTAATTAATAACCACTCTTAACATATTCTCAACAGGATCCTTATGACTTCTTGAAGCATCTTGTCTGATGAAGAGTTTATTGATGCAAAACTTTGCATTTAATGGATAAGCTACAAAAGTTATGCCTTAGTTCGATTTGGAATATTTCAGTTAATCTATAGTTGAGGCAAGGCTTTATGACTTTGGAGTGCTCTTCTGCTTTTCGTTACATATATACAGTAGTTTTAACTAAAATATCTATTGGTATATGATGGATTAACTAATCCCATGATTTGTAATTAGATCATTTACACCTCTTCAGTGCATCAGTTGGACAGGTTCAGGTTCTGATCAGGTGGCTGGATCACATTTCATGTAACATTGTGATCCAGATCAGTGATCTGATGTGATCTGGAGTGAAATGCTGAAAAATCCTGATAGAATCTTATTACAGAAGAGCAATTATAGGTGAATCGAGGTGAATTGAATTTAACTCTAAATTTATAAAAATCTGCAAGTTCCAAAATGCTATTTTTTAGGAAATTTGTTTCCGAATGAGTTAGCCAAATGGCGCCTGTTAGTAGTGTTGAGAATTCCGATACTGCAAATATCGGGTATCGGCCGATATTCGGGGTATTGGAATTCCGATAATGAGTTCCGATACTTTTTGCATATCGAATACCGGAATCGGAAGTTCCCATAATGCTGTGACATATATATGTATATATTTATAGTTCATACACTTCTACATAGTATAATAGCCGCTAATTCAATTGCCGGCTTTTGTGAAATTACAGACCGACATGAAATGACACATGGTTTACATACAGTTATCCATGTAATTTCATGTAGTTTGATATATGTTTTTCACTAACAATTACATGAGTGTATGTGTGCAAAATTTCATACAGCTAGTGGTTAATTAAAGGTGTAAATTCGTTGAAAAAAATGCGTGGGCTCCTGCGCTATTTCCTCAACAGACAGGGAAAGCCAGTGAGTGAGGGCAGATAATAATAGCCTAGGGAGGGTGCATTTATTTTGGGCCCCCACTGGCTACTAACATCTGCCCCCAGACACCCCAGAAAAGGCAAATCTATAATTAGATGCGCCTTTTTCTGGCACTTAGCCCATCTATTCCCATTGTCCTGCAGTGGTGGCTAATGGGTTAATAATGGGTTAAAGCCACCTTGCTATTGGAAGGTGACTTTAACCCCTTCATGACCCAGCCTATTTTGACCTTAAAGACCTTGCCATTTTTTGAAATTTTGAGCAGTGTCCCTTTATGAGGTAATAATTCAGGAACGCTTCAACGGATCCTAGCAATTCTGAGATTTTTTTTCATGACATATTGGGCTTCATGTTAGTGGTAAATTTAGGTCGATAATTTTTGCGTTTATTTGTGAAAAAAATAAAAATTTGGTGAAAATTTTGCAATTTTCAAATTTTTAATTTTTTTTCTGTTAAACCAGAGAGTTATGTTACACAAAATAGTTAATAAATAACATTTCCCACATGTCTACTTTACATCAGCACAATTTTGGAAACAACATTTTTTTTTGTTAGGAAGTTATAAGTGTTAAAAGTTGACCAGTGATTTCTCATTTTTACAGCAAAATTTACAAAACCATTTTTTTTAGGGACCACCTCACATTTGAAGTCACTTTGAGGGGTCTATATGGCAGAAAATACCCAAAAGTGACACCATTATAAAAACTGCACCCTCAAAACTACATTCAAGAAGATTATTAACACTTCAGGTGCTTCACAGGAACTAAAGCAACGTGGAAGGAAAAAATGGGCATTTTAATTTTTCCAACAAAAATTTTATTTTAGCATCAATTTTTTCATTTTTGCATGGTCAACAGGATAAAATGGATCCTAAAATTTGTTGGGCAATTTCTCCTGAGTACACAGATACATCATATGTGGTCATAAACCACTGTTTGGGCGCACAGTAGGGCTCAGAAGGGAAGGAGCGCCATTTGACTTTTTGAATGGAAAATATGCAGGAATATTTAGCTGTTGCCATGTCGCATTTGGAGAGTTCCTGTGTGCCTAAACATTGGAGCTCCCCCACAAGTGACCCCCTTTTGGAAACTAGACCCCCCAAGGAACTTATCTAGATGCATAGTGAGCACTTTCAACCCCCAGGTGCTTCACAGAAGTTTATAACGCAGAGCAGTGAAAATAAAAAAAAAATTTTTTTCCTCAAAAATGATTTTTTAGCCCGCTATTTTTTATTTTCACAAGGGTAACGGAGAAATTGGACCACAAAAGTTGTTGTGCACTTTGTCCTGAGTACACCAATACCCCATATGTGGGGGGAACCACTGTTTTGGCACATGGGAGAGCTCAGAAAGGAAGGAGCGCCATTTTGGAATGCAGACTTGATGGAATGTTCTGCGGGTGTCATGTTGCGTTTGCAGAGCCCATGATGTGCCTAAACAGTAGAAACCCCCCACAAGTGACCCCATTTTGGAAACTAGACCCCCCAAGGAGCTTATCTAGATGTGTAGTGAGCACTTTCAACCCCCAAGTGCTTCACAGAAGTTTATAAACAGAGCAGTGAAAATAAAAATATAATTTTTGTTTCTCAAAAATCATTTTTTAGCCCGCTATTTTTTATTTTCCCAAGGGTAACAGGATAAATTGGACGTCAAAAGTTGTTGTCCAGTTTTTCCTGAGTACACTGGTGCCCAATATGTGGGGGAGAACCACTGTTTGGGCGCACAGCAGGGCTCAGAAGGGAAGGAGCGCCATTTGACTTTTTTAATGGAAAATTAGCTCCAATCGTTAGCGGACACCATGTCGTGTTTGGAGAGCCCCTGTGTGCCTAAACTTTGGAGCTCCCCCACAAATGACCCCATTTTGGAAACAAGACCCCCTAATGAACTTATCTAGATGCACAATGAGCACTTTGAACCCCCAGGTGCTTCACAGAAGTTTATAACGCAAAGCCCTGAAAATAAAAAAATCATTTTTTTTTCTCAAAAAATTATTTTTTAGCCCCTTATTTTTTATTTTCACAATGGTTACAGGAGAAATTGGACCCCAAAAGTTGTCCATTTTGTCCTGAGTACGCTGGTACCCCATATGTGGGGGGGAACCACTGTTTGGGCACACGTCAGGGCTCGGAAGGGATGTAGTGACGCTTTGAAATGCTGACTTGATGGAATGGTCTGCGGTCATCTTGTTACATTTGCAGAGCCCCTTATGTGCCTAAACAGCAGAAACCCCCCACAAGTGACCCCATTTTTGTAAACTAGACCCTCCAAGGAACTTATCCAGATTGTGGTGAGCACCTGGAACCCCCACATGCTTCACAGAAGTTTATAATGCAGAGCAGTGAAAATAAAAAATATTTTTTTTTCCTCAAAAACTGAGTCTTTTAACCCGCAATTTTTATTTTCACAAGGGTAACAGGAGAAATTGGACCCCAAAAGTTGTTGTACAGTTTGTCCTGAGTACACTGGTACCCCATATGTGGGGGAACCACTGTTCGGGCACACCTTGGGACTCGGAAGGGAAGTAGTGACGTTTTGAAATGCTGACTTTGATGGAATTGTCTGCGGGCATCATGTTACGTTTGCAGAGCCCCTGATGTGCCTAAACAGCAGAAACTCCCCACAAGTGACCCCATTTTGGAAACTAGACACCACACGGAACTTATCTAGATGTGCGGTGAGCACTTTGAACCCCCAAGGGCTACACAGAAGTTTATAATGCCCGGGCATGAAAATAAAAAAATCATATTTTTTCCCCAAACATGATCTTTAAGTCCCCAATTTTTTTATTTTCACAAGGGTAACAGGAGAAATTAGACCACAAAAGTTGTTGTCCAATTTGTCCTAAGTATGCTGATATCCCATATGTGGGTGAAAACTACTGTATGGGCACACGTCGTGGCTCAGAAGGGAAGTAGTGACGTTTTGAAATGCCGACTTGATGGAATGGTCTGCGGGCATCATGTTAGGTTTGCAGAGCCCATGATATGCCTAAACAGTAGAAACCCCCCAAGTGACCCCATTTTGGAAACTAGATCCCCCAAGGAACTCCTCTAGATGTGTGGTGAGCACTTTGAATCTCCAAGTTCTTCACAGAAGTTTATAATGCAGAGCTGTGAAAATAAAAAATCATTTTTTTTTCCACAAAAATCATTTTTTTAGTCTCCAATTTTTTTTTTCCAAGGGTAACAGGAGAAATTAGACCACCAAAGTTTTGCAATTTTTCCTGAGTATGCTGGTACCCCATATGTGGGGTTAAACCACTGTTTGGGCACACGTTGGGGGCTCGGAATAAAGGGAGCACTGTTTGACTTTTTGAACGTGAAATTTGCAGGAATCAATAGTGGCGCCATGTCGTGTATGGACACCCCCTGATGTGCCTAAATAGTGGAAACCCCTCAATTCTAACTCCAACCCCAACACACCTCTAACCCCAACCTTAACCCTACACACCCCTAATCCAAATCCTAACCATAACCCTAACCCCAACACATCCTTAACCCTAAACCCAACTCTAACCATAACCCTAACCACAAGCCTAATCCCAACCCTAACCCCAAAACACCCCTAACACTTATCCTAACTCTAACCCTAACCACAAACCTAACCCTAATCCCAACCCTAACCCTAATTCCAACCCTAATTCTAACCCTAACCCTAATTCCAACCGCAACCCTAATTCCAACCCTAATTCTAATCCTAATTCTAACCCTAATGCTAACCTTAATGCTAACCCTAAGGCTAACCCTAACCCTAGTTCTAACCCTAACCCTTGTTCTAACCCTAACCCTAGTTCTAAGCCTAACCTTAAGGCTGGGTTCATATTGCGTTTTACCAGCCTGTTCAACACATAGCGTTGACGAGCTGGTAACGGTATAGCATAACGCGATCGCGTTATGCTATACTCGCTAGCGCAGATGAATCAGCAGATGATTCATCTGCGCTAGCGGTGACGGAGCCCAGACACTGCAGGCCGCGTCCGAGGCTCCGTCACTGAATGACGGCACGTCGCAAGCGTATGCCGCTTTACGGCATGCGTCGCGATGCGCCCGCAAATGGGGGTGAATGGCAGCGTTAACGGACTGCCTTACATCGCGTTATACCGCGGTGTAACACAGTCCGTCTAATGAACTGCCATTATGCAATATGAATACAGCCTTATAATCATAACCCTAATAAAAAAAATATATATATATTTTTTTTTTTATTTTATTTGGCCCTACCTATGGGGGTGATAAATGGGGTGTTTATTTACTTTTTTTTATTTTGATCACTGTGAGAGTTTATCACAGTGATCAAAATACATTTCTGGACTCTGGAGGGCGCACTGCACATGCGCTGGCCGGCGGGCGCACAGCACATGCGCCCGCCATTTTACAAGATGGCGGTGCCCATGAAACATCCCGGATGGACACCGGGACGGATCCAGGGACATCAGAGGACCGGGAGAGGTGAGTAGGGGGGGTCGGAAGGTAAGGGGGGGATCGGAAGGTGGGGGCAGCGGAGGCAAGGAGGAGGGGAGCAGTTAGTGACGGCGGTGACCAATCGCCGCCATCTATCGGTGGTGGCAGCCGATCGCCGCCATGACTCGGTGTGGGGGGGGTCGGATCTCGGTCTCCAGCCATGTCAGATGCTATTGCAGCTTCGGCCATGGCTGGATTGTAATATTTCACCAAATTTCAATGGTGAAATATTACAGATTGCTCTGATTGGCTGTTTCACTTTTAACAGCCAATCAGAGCGATCGTAGCCACGTGGGGGTTAAGCCAACCCCCCTGTGGTGAAGCACAAAGAGTCTTGTGCCTGCGGGTCGGGTGACCTTTCAGTGACCCCGATCACCCAACCCGCAGGAACGCGATCCTTTAATGACACAGGGCATGCGTTATAGGTCGGATTGGCACCGACTTTCATGACGCATACGGTGTCACAGGTCGGGAAGGGGTTAAGCCAGGTTAATAATTGAGAGTTGTCAATTAGACAACTGTCAGTTATTAATCCTATTGTATGAAATAAACATAAAACACACACACTTTAATTAAAAATCATTTTAATGAAATAATCACACAGTTCTTGACCTACTTTTATTTTACAGGTACTCCTTGCGAAGCCCTTGTTCTCCTGTAATAAAAATAAAATAGAAAAGCAACATTATTCTTACCTATCAAGAAGCAAGCAAGCAAGCAGCTAATGCTGGCAGCTCAGCTGTAAGCCCCCGAATGAAGGAGTTCCTCCCCGGCTGACAGGAGAGGAAGTGATTAGCTGGGAAGCTTAATTGATTGCTTCCCAGGCTAATCAGTTCAGTTCAGGTCAGCCGGGACTCCCTCTGACGTCACTGATGCTGTGCGGTATCCCCGGCTGACCTGAACTGATTAGCCTGGGAAGCAATCAATTAAGCTTCCCACACTAATCACTTCCTCTCCTGTCGGCCGGGAGAGGAACTCATTCATTCAGGGGCTTACAGCTGAGCTGCCAGCATTAGCTGCTCTGCTTGCTGTAAGCCAGTTAACCCTTTGTGAAGGATTACAGCGTGGGACCTGACAGAGCACCGGATAGGTAAGAATAATGTTGCTTTTTTATTTTATTTTTATTACAGGAGAACAAGTGCTTTCAAGGAGTACCTGTAAAATAAAAGATTGTCAAAAACTGTGTGATTATTTCATTAAAATGATTTTTAATTAAAGTGTGTGTGTTTTATGTTTATTTCATACAATAGGATTAATAATTGATAGTTGTGTAATTGACATCTCTCAATTATTAACCTGGCTTAAAGTCACCTTCCAATAGCAAGGTGGCTTTAACCCATTATTAACCCATTAGCCACCGCTACAGGGCAATGGAAATAGATGGACTAAGTGCCAGAAAGTGCGCATCTAATTATAGATTTGACTTTTCTGGTGTGTCTGGGGGCAGATGTTAGTAGCCAGTGGGGCCCAAAATAAATGCACCCTCCCTAGGCTATTATTATCTGCCCTCACTCACTGGCTTTCCCTGTCTGTTGAGGAAATAGCGCAGGAGCCCACGCATTTTTTTCAACGAATTTACACCTTTAATTAACCACTAGCTGTATGAAATTTTGCACACATACACTCATGTAATTGTTAGTGAAAAACATATATCAAACTACATGAAATTACATGGATAACTGTATGTAAACCATGTGTCATTTCATGTCGGGTCTGTAATTTCACAAAAGCCGGCAATTGAATTAGCGGCTATTATACTATGTAGAAGTGTATGAACTATAAATATATACATATATATGTCACAGCATTATGGGAACTTCCGATTCCGGTATTCGATATGCAAAAAGTATCGGAACTCATTATCGGAATTCCGATACCCCGAATATCGGCCGATACCCGATATTTGCAGTATCGGAATTCTCAACACTACTAACAGGCGCCATTTGGCTAACTCATTCGGAAACAAATTTCCTAAAAAATAGCATTTTGGAACTTGCAGATTTTTATAAATTTAGAGTTAAATTCAATTCACCTCGATTCACCTATAATTGCTCTTCTGTAATAAGATTCTATCAGGATTTTTCAGCATTTCACTCCAGATCACATCAGATCACTGATCTGGATCACAATGTTACATGAAATGTGATCCAGCCACCTGATCAGAACCTGAACCTGTCCAACTGATGCACTGAAGAGGTGTAAATGATCTAATTACAAATCATGGGATTAGTTAATCCATCATATACCAATAGATATTTTAGTTAAAACTACTGTATATATGTAACGAAAAGCAGAAGAGCACTCCAAAGTCATAAAGCCTTGCCTCAACTATAGATTAACTGAAATATTCCAAATCGAACTAAGGCATAACTTTTGTAGCTTATCCATTAAATGCAAAGTTTTGCATCAATAAACTCTTCATCAGACAAGATGCTTCAAGAAGTCATAAGGATCCTGTTGAGAATATGTTAAGAGTGGTTATTAATTACTTGATGGCATGTAAAATGCTTGTGTGTTCGATGGAAACTATAAAGCATTCATCAGTGCGCCAGTCTTGATCCAGATTCTACTGGAATAAGATGTGCCAAATTCAATACTTGAGCTTATCTTTTGGCTGATTACGTGCTAGTGTCAGAATATATACTCGTAAGCAGGATTTCTGCTATAATTTATGGCACTTTGAGAGGTCAACACAAAACTATGCCTCTTTTCCTAAACTGCACTTACTTTTCAAGAACGACACATTGTGCACAAACGTTTAAACATTTTAACATCCATTTTGTTTTGTAAAATGCATAAAGAAGCCCTCCCATCAAAGTTTTTATCCTCTTAATACTTGCAATCATTAGATTATATAGCACTGTGTACTTACAATTGTTCATTTTTCTCTTCTTACCCACTTAATTCTTCTCCACCGGGAGCATAGACTGAGAATTAGTCCATATTTTCTCCCGCATGGGCCTACCAAAGGAAATCCTGATGGACCAAAGAACTATGTTTAAATCCAAAGTGATGAGGGAGTTGTGTAAGGCTCTCCAAATTACACAACTCCAGACATCAGTGTACCATCGTAGACAGCCAGCCTGGTGGAGAGATTCAACAAGACCTTGAAGTCCATGCTTAATAAGGTAATGGAGAAGCTTGGCCGAGACTGGGATTGACTACTGACGTACCTGTTGTTCTCTATCAGGGAAGTTCCAGAGGCCTCTACGGGGTTTTCACCGTTTGAGCTGCTATACGGAAGGTACCTTTGGGGACTTCTGGATGTTGCAAAGGAGACCTGGGAAGCAGACGTTACACATCACCGGGGCATCATTGAGCATGTGGCCCCGATGCAGGATCGCAAAGGTGATGATGATTGTGAAGGAGAGCCTCCTTCAAGCACAAGTGGCCAAGGCAAGAGTCTACAATCAAGCAGCAAGACTAAGACAGTTTAGCCCTGGAGACCGAGAGTTGGTATTGATCCCCACGGTGGAAAGTAAGTTCCTGGACAAGTAGCAAACACCATATGAAGTGGTCAAAAAACTGAGTAATGTCCACTAACTAGGGAGAAGAAAGCAGTACCGTGTGTACCACATTAATCTGCTTAAACCATGACGAAACGGGACCAGTGGAAGTTACATGCCTGGGGGCCCATCCTGAAGCCAGAGTCAAGCATGTGACAGTGGCAGAGACATTTTCATTGGCCCTGAAGCAACAGTGCCAAGAGCTGCTTCAGCGGACCCGGGACCTTTTTTCAGAATTGCCAGGTTGCACGCAGGTTGTGGAGCATGAAATTCCTATGGAACCGCATGTGAGGGTGATCCAAAAGCCGTATCGGATTCCTGATGTCCACCTTGGGTGATTGTCAAGGAGGTGAGGAGAAGGATGAGCCTGGGTGTCATTGAGGAGTCAAAGAGCGGCTGGTCCAGCCACATTGCCCCGGACAGAGAGTGGCGGTTCTGTAACAGCGACAGAAAGCTAAATGAGGTGTCCAAATTTGACTCAAACTCGATGCCCTGGGTTAATGTCAATACACAGGGATGCTCTTCAGTCTGCAGGGCGCATTAGCTACCTTCCAGAGGCCATGGACCAGATCTTATGAAAAAATAACCGTGTGCACAACCAAGAAGGTGCCAGAGTAGGTTCCCACACCGTATCTAATAGAAAATGAACTCGGCACTCAACTTTAGTATAGTGAGAATAAAGATTTTTATTCACAGTAGTAACACGAAACGTTTCGGTCCTATATCATGGACCTTCATCAGTCACAGATACTACTGGGAAGGGGGTTGATCCACATAGGGAAGAAAGAAAGGGCTGGATATAGCCTGTATTGGTGGGTGAGATGAGGAAGAGGACAATGCCTCTATTGCACTAGTAACCTGTTGTGAAGGAGTCCGGCAGTGAGGATAGGTCTCTGCATTGGACGCGGTGTCCACCGCTAGTCTGAGCGCTCAGACTAGCGGTGGACACCGCGTCCAATGCAGAGACCTATCCTCACTGCCGGACTCCTTCACAACAGGTTACTAGTGCAATAGAGGCATTGTCCTCTTCCTCATCTCACCCCACCAATACAGGCTATATCCAGCCCTTTCTTTCTTCCCTATGTGGATCAACCCCCTTCCCAGTAGTATCTGTGACTGATGAAGGTCCATGATATAGGACCGAAACGTTTCGTGTTACTACTGTGAATAAAAATCTTTATTCTCACTATACTAAAGTTGAGTGCCGAGTTCATTTTCTAATGGACCAGATCTTAGTCTTTCATAAAAAGTACGCCACTGATTATCTAGATGATGTCGTGATTTTCAGCCCGGATTGGGGAAGTCACCTGCAGAAGTTCCAGACGGTACTGGATGCACCGATGGAGGCAGGGTTTGCCATAAACCCAAAGAAGTCTGCCTTTAGTAAGGAAGAGGCAAAGTACTTGGGATATGACATTGGGCAGGGAAAAATAAAGATGCAACTAAATAAGGTGGAGTCAATCCATATCTGGCCACAACCTATCTCCAAGAAGCAAGTTTGGGTCTTTCTGGGAATTGTGGGATACTATTGGTGATTTATCCCAAATTTCGCCATGAAAGCCCCCTCTGACTGATCGTATTAAAGAGACAAAGACATTGATGGACAAGTGGGCCTCTGAAACTGAGATGGCATTCCAGGAATTGAAGCTTTCCCTATGCAAACAGCTGGTCTTGGTCGCATCGGACTTTATTAAGGAGTATATGCACCAGACGGATGTCTCCGAGGTCGGTTTGGGAGCTGTGTTGTCCCAGGAAAGAGATGGGGATGAATATCCAGTCCTATACCTGAGTAGGAAACTCTCCTCCTGTGAAACAAACTATGCCATCGTAGAGAAAGAGTGCTTGGCCATCAAGTGGGCAATTGACACCCTGAGATACTACCTGTTAGGCTGGAAGTTCAGGCTAGTGTCAGATCATGCACCCCTGAAATGGATGAGGGAAAAGAAGGGGAAGAATGCCCAGGTGACTAGGTGGCTTCTAGTGATCCAGAAATTTAGTTTTCATGTGGAGAACAGATCCAGGAAGCTACATGGTAATGCAGATCCCTTGTCCAGACTTCCCTGTTTAGCGAGAGAATGTGCCAAATCCCCGGCTTTGGACAGAGGTGGGGAAATGTGACAAAGTCACTGACAAGGTGCTGGAGGTGAGATATGTTTTGCTAAGGCTATTGGCTTCAGTGATTTAAAACCCAGAAGTTTTCCAACAGCACATTAAGTGTTGTGAGGGGTTAATTATCCATTTTGTTGAAGGACTGAATTTCTGTGGACAACCAGAGAGGGGTGGGAGTTGGTCCACCTTATCGCCACTCCAGGATGTAGTGTGGGGCATAAATAGTTGGCCTCCAGAGACAGTCAGTGTTCTGTAGGGATGGACAGAGGAACTCCAGCGTTTTGTGTCCTGAGGAGAAAAAACTGAGCCTTTAGATGCTAAGTTCTCCAGAGTGGGCAGATCACTGCATCTTGTTTTGCTTTTCCTGTTTTGTACGAAGGGCTGTGTTTATTTTCACTTTGTGCTGGTTTATGCCGTCTGTATAATAAACCAACAGAAGATTTAAAGAGACAGTGTACCTGTGTCTACCTCTTTGTGCAATTGAGGGAGCCGATCTACCACACTACATAAAGCTTTGAAGGATTCAGCTAGTCTGTTTTTAATCATGTGATGTTATAGAACTAATGGAAAGCAGAAAAATTATCTGGGTAGAAAGGCAAAATGAGAAATTGTAAGTACACAGTGCTATGTAATATGATGGTTGCAATATATTCAGGGGATAAAAACTTTGATGGGAGTGCTTTTTTAATGAAAGGACCCATTTTTCTTTCATGGATCTAAATGCTTACGATAAACATGTAGCATGTTTCCCTATATGCCATAATATTTAGATTTACGGCATGTGCGAGATTGCTCCAAAAAGAGAGTAAGGTGACACATGCAGTACCTTTAGCTCCGCAGTATGGATCTGTAGATATACCAAAGATCTGTCATGTACATAGATCGTCTTTTTGTTAAAAAATAATGTTTTGACCTTTAAGTGACAAATACATTCAGGAGGGCTAGGTAGAAAATGTAATTAGGGTTATACAGGTTACCCAAAACGAAATTATGTTAAAAAATAATAGTGGTTGTTAGAGTTCCCAGAAATTCAGAATGGCAAATTTAATTTAACGAGCCTTTTCAGAGAACACCAGAAACCTGCAGTTACAATAATTTCACAGAGCAGCAAAATAAGAGATGTAAAGTTTGAACTTTTATTATGATTGTCAGTTGATTCTGCCAACATTAGAGGATTTGGCCAACTTTAGTATAATATGTACAGGGGCTTTTATTAACATTTTTGGCCCATGGCTTAACTAATAAGAAAAATATATCTTTGTACTGTGTTAGCCAGTAGATAGAAAATATCACTATTTGAGAGTCCTCAGTGGTTGATACCTTTCAATGGCTAACTGAAAAGATGGTAACAAATTGCAAGCTTCCGAGACTACTCAGGTCCCTGTTCCAATATTTACTGCAACAACTGTTTCTCCCCTTCTCATACTGATTCACATCACTTGTCTTATCTGTTGCATTATTCCTATGTCTTGTGCATAAATATGTAACTCTTCAGATTTTGTGTTATTCTATGCCTTATGAAGAGACCTGAGTAGTCTCAAAAGCTTGCAATTTGTTACCATCTTTTCAGTTAGCCATTAAGGGTAGGAGCTCACGGTCAGTAAGCGCTGCGGGTTGGATGCTGCGTAATTGCACAGAGTTAAACCCCCAGCGTCCAGATGTTACAGCATAGTGGATATGTGTATCATATGAGCGACCAAACAATCACAGATTCAAGTATACAAGAGTTTTAAAAGCTTTTAAACATATAACAAAAAAATACAAAATGTAAGATTCATTTCCCTTTACTTTGCTATTCATCATATAAAAAGCCTAAACAATAAATATGTCACTTGACTATTACCCAAAAAATTTAAAAAAAAGGGATAAAAAAAGCATTGCATGTAGGTCAAAATGGTAAAAATGAAAATTACAGCTCTTCCTATGAAAAAATAAACCCTTAAAGTGCTCTGTTGATGGAGAATCAACAATAAATAAAAACGAACAACAAAGAATAAAAATACATTTTTGGTCAAAACGCGACACAAACCAATTTAATTTTTTAACTTAGGTGAAGAACTTGGCACTCCAAAGTAGATACTAGAATTAGGATTAATAATCTCACACAGCAATCTACTGTATATACAGATTAATGTTTTGGCCTTTCGTCAGGACTTCATCAGAAACAGATTTCAGGGTTCAATCATGGAATCGATACAACAATGAATTGTGGTAACAGCCTTTAAGGTGTATGCAAGTTTCTGCTGAGAAGTGCCAAGTTCTTCATCTGTCTTATATTTGGAGTAGCATCTTTGAGCACCCAGCCATTAGGGGAGCAATGCAGCTGTATGTCCTTAACAAAAAAACATCATTATTTTGTTGCTACAATAACACAGATGTGCCGAATAAAGTTAACATGTCATTTTTACGTCAGAATAAATGTTGTAAAACTAAACTTAAAAAACAAACAGGAAACTTGTTTTATGTCAGTTCCAACCCACCTTTCCACAACATTTTTTTTCCATACAGTTTATGATAATTTAAAATTGTGTCTTTAACAGCATAATGTTCTGTCATCTATAAAGAGCACTTGACAATTGATTATCCATGAAAGATACATGTCACATTGATTACATGAATATTGCCTATGTACCCATGTGATGAGCTGCAGGAGGTTGACAATGTGTGCATAGATGGCTCATGCAGCAACTAAAGGGAGAACACAGATTCCTGTAGTTTAATGACTTAATCCTTCACGACTTATGACATATAAATACATCATAGGTCATGACCCGGCATTTGATGCAGGCTCCGGAACTGAGCCTGCATGTTTTCAGGCACAAGATAGCTGATCTGATCAGCTGTCATGTGTCCCTAACAGCCGCGGGTGGAATCACGACACATCTGCCGCTATTAACATCAAAACATCAGACTTTCACCAAGAACGGAAACCTTCAAGAAGAACCTGAAGACCCACCTGTTCCAACAAGCCTACAGCCTGCAATGATCCTCAGTGTACTGAACCATCGCACGACCAGCTCTACCCTCTCCTAGTGTATCCTCACCCATCCCTGTAGACTGTGAGCCCTCGCGGGCAGGGTCCTCTCTCCTTCTGTACTTGTGTGTCCCTTGTCTAGCACGTTTATTGTACCTGTCTATATTTTCCCTTTTCATATGTAAAGCGCCATGGAATAAATGGCGCTATATAAATGTGTAATAATAATAATAATAATAATAATAATTAACATGTTAAATACCATTGTCAATCTCTGACAGTGGCAAGGTAGAACCAGAAATTCGGGCTACATAGGGCATTTAGACATATACATATGCACAAGGGTCAAAAAGACACCTGAAATATTTTTAATAATGTATGTAATGAGTATACATGTTTTTTAATCCTTACTGGTGTCGATGTTCAAACCACTCGAATTGAAACGTGAAAATCAACACAAACAAGCGACTGAGAAGCGATTAAAATATATATTGAAATAACAGGACTAAAGATTGTATGTAAAACTGCCTTTATTGCATTAATATAAGGGCAAGTGGTGGCACAGAAGGCACTCACATATTAATTGTATATCAAATACAAAGATCCTAATTGCTAAAGGACCTGTCTGTTCACAGAGTGCTGTATCCAAGCATATTAATGGAAAGTTGAGTGAAAGGAAAAAGTGAGGTAGAAAAAGGTGCACAAGCAACCGGGATAACCGAAGCCTTGAAAGGGCTGTTAAGAAAAGGCCATTCAAAAATTTGGAGGAGATTTACAAGGAGTGGACTGCTGCTGGAGTCGTTGCTTCAATAGCCACCACACACAGATGTAGCAAGGACATGGGCTACAAGTGACACATTCCTTGTGTCAAGCCACTCATGACCAATAGAAAACGACAGAAGCGTCTTATCTGGGCCAAGGAGAAAAAGAACTGGACTGTTGCTCAGTGGTCCAAGGTGTTGTTTTCAGATGAAAGTAAATTTTGCATTTCATTTGGAAATGAAGGTCCCAGAGTCTGGAGGAAGAGGGGAGAGGCCACAATCCAAGCTGCTTGAGGTCTAGTGTGAAGTTTCCACAATCAGTGATGGTTTCAGGAGCCATGTCATCTGCTGGTGTAGGTCCGTTGGGTTTTATCATCAAGACCAAAGTCAGCACAGCTGTCTACCAGGAGATTTTAGAGCACTTCATGCTTCCCTCTGCTGACAAGCTTTTTGGAGATGGAAATTTCATTCTCCAGCAGGACTTGGCACCTGTACACACTGCCAAAAATAACAATGCCTAGTTTAAAAACAACTGTATTACTGTTCTTGATTGGCTAGTAAACTTGCTTGACCTTAACCCTATAGAGAATTTATGGGGTATTGTCAGGAGGAAGATGCGAGACACACAACCCAACAATACAGATGAGCTGAAAGCTGCTATCAAAGCAGCCTTGGCTTCCATGACACCTCAGCAGTGCCACAGGCTGATCGCCTCCATGCCACGCTGCATTGATGTAGTAATTGATGGTAAAGGAGCCCCGACCAAGCATTGAGTGCATTTACTGAGCATACATTTCAGTAGGCCAACATTTTGGATATTAAAATAATTTAGCTGGTGTTATAAAATATTCCAATTTACTGAGATAATGACTTTTGGGTTTTCATTGGCTGTAAGCCATGATCATCAACATCACCAGAAATAAACTCTTGAAATAGATCACTCTGTTTGTAATGACTCTATATAATATATGAGTTTCACTTTTTGTATTGAAAAACTGAAAAAATTAACTTATTGATGATATTGTAATTTAGTGAGAAGCACTTGTATATAGACATTCATCAGTAAAGTGTTACAGTTGTAATAGAAATGTACATGCAGAGCCTGATTGGCATAGGTACTAGAAATGATATTAGGATATATCGGCCATAGCAAAGAGCCATCCCAGATGGGTGATGTGCTGTGTTTGAAGTGTAGCACCAAACCCCGACGCATGTTTCAGGCCAGACCAGACCTTCATCAGACCTGCTATTTAAATATATAGTTTAATCACTGCTCGGTCTCTTGTTTGTGTTGGTTTTCTACATAGGGCATTTGTAGGGTGGAGATTTGGGAATATTCATAGTCAATTTGTTTTTGTTCTGTGTGTTCACCTTTGAGTTGGGTTGTTTTGTTTTAAAGATATCTAATAAAGCTAAGTTTTAAATGTTTTTTATGCATCTGATGTAATATCTAATGACCACAGGAAAAAGGCACTATTAATATAGAGAAGACACCTCCACAATATGTTTCACTCTTTCAGGCTTCATCAGGGTAAAGAAGAAAATGCAAACCAATATAGCGGAACAAATTGTTTATTACCTCCCATCTGACATCAGACTGACCTCATTATTTTGATTCCCAATCTTCAGCCAATCTGATATTCCACAATGTTGGCATGAGGTCAGAGATATACATCCATATCACATTTATGTTTACTAACCTATCAGCATGATCTGTTGTACGCAGCCAATACGGAGCAGGTTGCCATATGATCACATCATTAGAGTAAAGGAAACAAAATCATAATGATCTCCACGAAAATGGAGTCTGCTTCAAAATATGGGCTTAAAAAAGATGGCTGTAATGCTTGCACAGTGGTTGAAATGTGACTCAAACAAATCTTTAAGAAAATGGTGTTGGTCTTATACTCTGGACAAAATGGCCATGATTCATATGTAATGTGAAGAGATGTCAAAGGTCTCAAAAAATGTTGCAGGTCTTATACATTGAGCTTCTTAAAAATGGCCACAGTGCCTGCAAAAAAGAGTATAAAATATTAGAATAGACCTTTATTAGATAAAGAACTGAAGAATCATTTAAAGAGATAGCACCCACTTGATATAATCATCATTTAAAGTAATAGTGCCCGCTTATTAATTCTTGGAAGAGAGAGCACCCACTTAATATAACTATAATTTAAAAAGATAGTCCCTTCTACGCGACTACAGACTTGCATCATGCGCAAAGGGAGGATTCTCCGGTGCTTGCCATGTGACCTCAAAAATGTAATTTACATACCTCTGGTCACTTTCAGACTAAATTTGTCTTGCCTCACTCAACACATTTGCATTGAGCGAGGCTGTGCACGTCTAGTCGGCACATGACTATCACATACTTGTGGTCACGTCCCTGATGTTCCCAAGAGTGTGCAGTGTGAAAATTCACTAGTCTGCAGTCACACATAGAGAATGAAGACTTTTAGCTCTGAGGCAGGACAACCCCTTCAATTGCTAATACAATATACTGCATTACTCCTGTATTGCAGTGTATTATGTCTGTCATTGTGAGATTAAAGGAAACTAAAGGCCCGTCTCACATAGCGAGATTGCTAGCGAGATCGCTGCTAAACAGCGATCTCAGCAGCGATCTAGCTATGTCTGACACGTACCAGCGATCAGGCCCCTGCTGTGAATCACTGGTTGTGTCAGAAATGCCTGGACATTCTTTTGATCGCTGGTCTCCCGCTGGCCAGCACGCATCGCTGCGTGTGGCAGGCAGGAGACCAGCGATCAGCTGGTAACCAAGGTACACTTCGGGTTTCCAGGCGCGGGGCTGTGCCTGGAAACCCGATGTGTACGTTGGATACCAGCGCACTGCTGCAGGGGAGCTGGTAACCAAGGTACACATCGGGTTTCCAGGCACCGCGCAGCGCCTGGAAACCCGAAGTGATCCTTGGTTACCAGCTCCCTGCATCAGCGGGCTGGTATCCAACGTACACTGCAGGTAACTAGGCGACGTTACCTGCGGTGTAGCTGTCCTGATCGCTGCCTGTTTTGGCAGCTCAGCAGCAATCATGTAGCAACACACCAGCGATCCTGATCATTGTCGGGTTCGCTGGTGTGTCGCTATGTGAGACGGGGCCCTAAGAGTATAAAAGAGCCAAGCTGGGGTCATTAATTAGACCCTCAGCCTCCATAGGAAGTGGAACCCCATCTACACCCTGCGTGTTTCCCTCCTCTTTCCTAATCTCTTAAATAACAATAGGATCATTATTGACCACCAGGATTGGAGCAATATCTGATCACATCAGCTGCAGAAAAGTGTTAAATGAAATATACTGACACCTGCTGAGGACTGAGTGAGGGCATCAACTTCTGAGCCCATCTCATGCCGCCCTGTGCTTGGTGATGACTACGCAGTGCCAACATTGTGAGGGTGAATTTTGACGTTAGCAAATTGGTCTGAGATTGGGCTGCCATGTATGGACTGGACGCAAGTCTCCTGATCAGAGCGTGACAGCTTCACTTATTTCTGTGAAACTGTCGGGAGACCTGCACCCAGTCTGTACGTTGAGGTCCGATCTTAGACCGATTTGCATTGACATCTACATGCGCCCTAAATGTACAGTGGCTGTAAACAAAGGGTTAAACAAAGTAGAATCCACATAAATGACAATGTATTATTTTTGTATTGCATTTCTGTAAAATTAATTTGATCTTTCTTTTCAGTTTGCAGCTTTGTAGTACACAAACGATGTCATGAGTTTGTCACCTTCGAATGTCCCGGTGGCGGTAAAGGACCACAGGCAGATGTAAGTACTATGCGAATAGCCCGATGTTGGCTCTTTCCTGTAAGTGCCTGCCCACACAGTCTTTGACAAATATGGTGTAATCTGCTATGAGAATGACTGGTATCAGCAATCATCTGGTATTAACAAGTCACTTTTATGCTAATCCAGGATTATTTTTGTATTCTGAAATTTTCTTTAACAGTTTCCGTGCCAAACAGGTCAGAATTAGCATTGAAACCCATCTGGTGTTTGGAAATGAATTACCAAGTATAAGACAATGAAAATTGGCTTATTAACCTTTGTCTACTTTGATCAAATATACAGCAAGATGAGTAAGTGAGTAGGAATTTGTGATTGGCAATACGTGAGAACTTCTGACACCTAGAAATATAATATATATAATTCAGGAGCCAAGCATCCAGGACAAGCAAATTTGTGGTCTGTAGTAAAATTACAGTGTTTCAATGAAAGTGGTCCTTGTGAAAGCATTATTTGTAATGTATCTTTCTTCTATAGCAAGACATTTACATGGATTTTCATTTTTCCTATGCTTTATTAGAACATGTGCATGTAAAATAATGGGCTCTCTGCTCAGAACCCCTATTTATTACCCAGAACAGAAAATTGCTACAAAGACTGTGTTTCACCCTGGATGATACCTCATAGATCCTGCTCTCTACAGATGTCTTTTCAGAAATCACAATATCCTCACAGACAGGATTATAGTGACAGTTAAAATCCCTGTGCATGTCTGATAACACGGAATCCACCATTCACAAGTGGTGTCACCGCTCTCCATGCTCCATCTCCCATCACAATCACCTTTGTACATGCTAATTAGGTATTTAATTAAATGGAATAGGGTCTGAATCAGTCTATTGCTGCTAATGTACGTGTGAAGTTTCTGAAAAAACATGAGTCTAAAATAGCCCCAACGGCCCCTGTGAGAATTGCAAGAGTTTTCATTTTTATTCAATAAAGAAAATTATATACAGTACAGACCAAAAGTTTGGACACACCTTCTCATTTAAAGATTTTTCTGTATTTTCATGACTATAAAAATTGTACATTCACACTGAAGGCATCAAAACTATGAATTAACACATGTGGAATTATACATTACACTTTACAAAAAAGTGTGAAACAACTGAAAATATGTCTTATATTCTAGGTTCTTCAAATTAGCCACCTTTTGCTTTGATGAGTGCTTTGCACACTCTTGGCATTCTCTTGATAAGCTTCAAGAGGTAGTCACCGAGAATGGTTTTCACTTTACAGGTGTGCCCTGTCAGGTTTAATAAGTGAGATTTCTTGCCTTATAAATGGGGTTGGGACCATCAGTTGTGTTGTGCAGAAGTCTGGTGGATACACAGCTGATAGTCCTACTGAATAGACTGTTAGAATTTGTATTATGGCAAGAAAAAAGCAGCTAAGTAAAGAAAAACGAGTGGCCATCATTACTTTAAGAAATGAAGGTCAGTCTGAAAAATTGGGAAAACTTTGAAAGTGTCTTCAAGTGCAGTTGCAAAAACCATCTAGCGCTACAAAGAAACTGGCTCACATGAGGACCGCCCCAGGAAAGGAAGACCAAGAGTCACCTCTGCTTCTGAGGACAAGTTTATCCGAGTCACCAGCCTCAGAAATCGCAGGTTAACAGCAGCTCAGATTAGAGACCAGGTCAATGCCACACAGAGTTCTAGCAGCAGACCCATCTCTACAACAACTGTTAAGAGGAGACTTTGTGCAGCAGGCCTTCATGGTAAAATAGCTGCTAGGAAACCACTGCTAAGGACAGGCAACAAGCAGAAGAGACTTGTTTGGGCTAAAGAACACAAGGAATGGACATTAGACCAGTGGAAATCTGTGCTTTGGTCCGATGAGTCCAAATTTGAGATCTTTGGTTCCAACCACCGTGTCTTTGTGCGACGCAGAAAAGGTGAACAGATGGACTCTACATGCCTGGTTCCCACCGTGAAGCATGGAGGAGGAGGTGTGGTGGTGTGGGGGTGCTTTGCTGGTGACACTGTTGGGGATTTATTCAAAATTGAAGGCGTACTGAACCAGCATGGCTACCACAGCATCTTGCAGCGGCATGCTATTCCATCCCGTTTGCGTTTAGTTGGACCATCATTTATTTTTCAACAGGACAATGACCCCAAACACACCTCCAGGCTGTGTAAGGGCTATTTGACCAAGAAGGAGAGTGATGGGGTGCTACGCCAGATGACCTGGCCTCCACAGTCACCAGACCTGAACCCAATCGAGATGGTTTGGGGTGAGCTGGACCGCAGAGTGAAGGCAAAAGGGCCAACAAGTACTAAGCATCTCTGGGAACTGCTTCAAGACTGTTGGAAGACCATTTCCGGTGCCTACCTGTTGAAGCTCATCAAGAGAATGCCAAGAGTGTGCAAAGCAGTAATCAAAGCAAAAGGTGGCTACTTTGAAGAACCTAGAATATAAGACATAATTAATTCATAGTTTTGATGCCTTCAGTGTGAATGTACAATTTTCTTAGTCATGAAAATAAAGAAAAATCTTTAAATGAGAAGGTGTGTCCAAACTTTTGGTCTGTACTGTATATATATATATATATATATATATATATATATATATATAAAATACCAATTTTGTTTTCTAAAACGTAAAACATAAAAACCTGATTTAAAGAGCACGTGATTTTCTGACACCACATCCCCATTAAGACTAGGCAACTCCGATCATTACTTCACCTACATATTAATTTAATTTCTGTGGCAGAAAGTAACCACATTGTCCAAATCAAATTTATATGTTAAAAATAATTTTACATTTTTGGTGTTTTTTTTACTTATCAAAATAAAAATGCTAAAATTTGCAATTTTGAAACCGATTACCAAGCCAAGATTGCAGTGAAAGTTTACATATACTGTATATATATATATATAACATCTAGGCCATTTTTGTTATTTTTTCTGCTGATTTATCATTCAGAAATGGGGGACAAGGGGAAAACAATATATGTACACCTATTTATACCAAGAAGTATAAAGAGTAAAGATATTTATGAACATATAAAAATATCTTAGGCATGCATATTAACGAATAGTAATGCCAATCAGACAAGTCAGTACTGAACTACAGTATGTTACTATTTTCAATATATGATGTTTTTAGAACTTTATCTACATTTGGATGTTTGTGCATTCACTGTGCACCATTTTGATTCCTAATAAAGTACCGTATTTATTCCTTAAATTGGAATGAGCCATGGATAATTTATTCGGTTTTCTCTTCTAACGAAAGCTCAGGCAAAATGACCATAATCATAGACACATTTTGTAATAAAAATAAATAAATAAGAAAATAAAAACTGATAATAAAAGAATATTTCACTATCTGATTTTAATTATTTCATATTTCAAAGTGTTCCTTGAACCATTATACAGTGAAAAGAAGAAAAGTGAATGAAATGATGATATAAGACCTGAAGGCATAATAAACAAAAACAAATTAGATAGCGATAATGACATTTATATCAGATCATCATAATGGTAATAGTATAAAAATTTTAAGAAAATAAGTCCATGGGCCTGAAATGTGACTTTGTTATGTCAATTAGAATGTGAAAATCTAACCATAACGTGTGGTAAGGAGGGGACTAAATTGGACAAACCCCAAAAAAGAGTACTTTTTACAACCTGCTCTTTTTTTCCAAAATCAGAGCATAGAAGCCAACAAACAACAAGTTGAAAGAACAAAATAGAGAAGAAAGATAAAGGAAGAAAAAATGGTTTTAGTTATTGTAAAACAATATTACTAATACGGTAATACTTATATAATCAATGAACAGCATAAGATAATAAATGAATGATCTCTACAGACCCAGCTGCTGAGACCCTCTTTCATTCTGCGATCAAGGGGTCAAAATTGCTCTGTGTAAATGAAATGTTACTGAGCATGTGGAACCCCTGCTTTTCCATTAGGTCTATGATATCACGTGATTATAAAAACTGACTAGATGAATCGTGCTAAACTCTATAGAGAAATAGGAGCAGGAAACTAGCAGTGATTCAAGCAAGACCAGAAGGAACAATTGATAACCGGCAAGGCTGCTGGGAACTCAGGCCACTTATATCCTACCATTCAGCGCCAGCTGAAGGCCATTCAGTACTCAGTTCATTACCCTCAGCAACCACCGGAGGGAGCCCCAGCTCAGAAGCCGCCTCCAGCATATTCACAACAGGAGACACTGAGTCTGTTGTATATACATCACATAGGAAACACTGAGGCTGGTGTATATACAATACAGAGAAGATATTGAGATGTACATTACATATGAAACTGTTGTATATACATCAATTAGGAGACATGGAGATTATGGTATATGCATCAAATAGGATAAACTGAGACTGCTGTATGTAAATCACATAGGATATACTGAGGCTGATGCATATACAACACATAGGAGTTATTGAAATTGCTAAACCTACATTGAGACTTGAAACTGCTGTATATATATCAATTAGTAGATACTGAAACTGCAGTATATACATCACATAGGATACTTTGAGATTGTTGTAAATACATCTCATAAGAGACACTCAGACTCTGCTGTATACACATCACAAAGGATACATTGAGACTGACCTAGACCTGGAGATACAAAGCTACTGATCTTGATAGCAGTGGCGGGACAAGAGGGCAGAGCTCCAGTCTGTCCGCAAAGAACGTCCTGATGCTGGCACTATCCAGTGTCGGATTTTTGTTTACAATGGCATTCAGTACAGAACATGGCATGTGTGCGAATAATTATTTCCACAAAAATTAAAGGGTTAGACGCTGTAAAAACTTGCCTGTTGGCCTACTATGTATTTCAGCACCGTGGTCCACTGGAAATCTGTCTTGGGCCATATTAATAGCCATCCTTGGCTTGTGGACACCCCTGATCTAGGACCAAAATTACCAGGACTATATAGAATAATGATCAGTGCTTTTATTGTTTTGTTTAGTTGCAGCAATCAAATCTGCATATGGAAACTAATACTACGATCGTCATCATGCAGTTTACACATTTTTGGCAGTAAATTGTCTGCTTTTTGAGAGGATGTGATGACAATTCATGATGAATTTTAGGCCGCACTGAAGATGCAATCTACAGACAAGAGAGCTGATCTCTGTCATTTTTTATTATGACAATTATTGGAACCAATAGACCTCAAAGTTTTGGCTTGGCCTATCATAGGTCCTTGTAGAAGGGCCTTAATCAGGAGAACACACCATCTAGTCAGATAAGAAATAACAGAGTGATGCAGTCTTCATAGTCAGTAGAGATGTTAGTAAGAGAAGTGGCTATAAAACTGTGACCGATGTGGTACGATTTCATGCCCAGCCATTCAATATTACAGTCAAGTAGGTTTATGTGCCAAGAGCTGTTAAAGCTGAAGAAGAAACGGAAACAATTTATAATCAAGCAAGACTTACAATGACAATCCCTCTAAAGTATAACTGTCAACAATAGATTGGAATGGCAAGGTGGTAAATGTGTAGAAAAATATAAAGCAGGTCACGGCAGCTGAAATAGTAGGTAGTGTGCTGTCAGCGTGATTCAGTTACGTCTGGTATAAAGCCAAGGAGCCCTTTTATTTTCAGTATATTTACTGATAACGTTGTAAAGGGATGATCAAGTATGATTTCAATATTTTTTAATATTTTCAGATGATCTAAAACTCTGTAAAGTAATCAAGACAGAGGAAAAAAATATAATATTACAAAATGATGCAAGAAAGCTGGAGTATTGGGGAGAGAAAAAACAAATTATGTTTAAAGGGAGTCTGTTGACTTAATAGCCCTGAAGAAAATACTGTATACCCACTATAAAAATTGCACCTTTAGTCTTATAATTGTTGCCTCCCTTCTATAGAAACTGAATTTAATCAGGTATGCCACTTAAGGTGCTTGGCGCGCCTTTACTGTTATAATTGTTGCCTTCCTTCTGTAGAAACTGAATTTAATCAAATATGTCGCTTGGTGCACCCTTAGTATGGCTTAACACCTCAGTTCACCGTTCTGCCCACTGATTTTGCATTCTTTTACTTCCCTCACTGGTGATTGGCAGCGATGGCTTAACTTGAGCAATCACTACTTTCAAAGAAAACTCAGGCAAGTCGGTACTGTCAGTCACCAGTGAGGGAGGTGGAACATGAAAAACCAGTGGGTGGAATGGTGCTCTGAACCTCTTGGTCACAGTAAGGGTGCACCAAACACCAAACATCCTAAATTAAACTTCAGCTTCTGAAGAAAAGGTGCAGCGATAAGAACATAACATATCTAAATTTTGGGTGCATCTTATAGTAAGGTATGTTCTATAGTCAAAAAATTACAGTATATGTCCCCCTGCTCTGTGCTATACTACTTATTTCCCGGGCAAGATATCACAAGGGTATGAGGGGGTTGCATCATCTCAGGGAAGAGCCTATTCAAATGTCTGCTGTGGTGGCCCTGACACTTTCAATTACACCCTTGGAACACAGTGAACTTAATTTTCACAACTGTTGGCAAACAGCAACACACAAAGCAAAAAAATTATGGACTGCATCAAAAAAAGGTTGACATGCACATAACATAAAAACATGGTTCTGTTTCTCAAGAATTTACTTGTAAAAACATAAATTAGATTATTTTGTACAATTTTGGAAGGAGCGAAATTACAGTGGGTGAAGATGAGGACAAAAGTAATTAAAGGGTATGCCACACTAAACAGCGTCGCTAACGAGATCGCTAAAATACGTCACTATTTAGCAATCTCGTTCGTGACGCTAACGTGTGTGGCATGTAGCAACGACGTGGCCCCTGCTGTGATCTCGCTGATCGTTCACTAGAGTTCTGGACCGTATTTAGATCGTTGGCGTCCCGCTGGTGACGCTATATCGCTGTGTCTGGCACCTTTTGTGAGCGATGTGCGCTGTTTTTTACATCGCAATGACCGTTAAAGTCGTTAATGAGATCGCTAACCGCTTATGAGTCGTTAACGAGATCACTAAGTGTGGCAGCTACTAGCGACATTAAAACGATCACAAAAACGATCTCATTAGCTTGCGTCGTTATTGAGATCGCTAACGAGATCACTAAGTGTGGCAGTACCTTAAGAAACAAAGAATTACTGGTCTTTCCAATTAATGAACAAATAAACAATAATAGTCCTCACACTAATTGAACACCACTGATAAAATAAATGATCCACATTAGAGCAAGGGAAATGGGTTATAGATGGTATAAAGTAAAAATGTGAGTTACAAAATATCACTTTTATTATCATTTCATTAAAATATACATGTACATTATTTTTTATGAGTTATCTACAGCTATACATAAAACATATACACCCCAGCCTGGCAGTCCAACTGTGGTTCAATGTTAATAAAAAGGACCACTTGAGGGAAACTAGCTGAGATCTCCTAGAAAGGCTTGTATTCTATCCAGCAGAAAGCCCTGTGATGGTGCTCTGACAGAGGGGAAAAGAAAGGAAGAAGCTATTCATATATAGGAGAAAAATTAATTATTGATATAAGTGTATGCATAAGTACGGTAATACGGGAGCCATTAATTAAAAAAGTTAATGACGCTTATACCTCTGGTGTAAACAGAATATAGGTTTTAAAGAGAACCTGTTAGCATCATTTTTCTATGTACATTACAGAAAGGGCCGTATTAGCGCTGTAATACTGATTAAAATGATACCTATGGTGAAGAAATCTGTTTTGTGGTTCTTGTGTAATGAGTGATTAAAGTTTTGCCGTAATCATGTTTTCATGCATCAGGATAGGATTATGGGTAGTCTCTTTTCCTGTTGCTCCTGTTTGAATGACATGTCACTGACCCGCCTCCTATTTTAAATATTGCGCCTGTGCAGTACTTTATTTTGTCTCCAAAAAGCATTAAGTTTCCCACAAAATGGTGGCGGCGCATGCGCAGTCGCATCCAAAAGTCTACCCTACTTCTTAACACTAGAACTACTGATGGAGTCATTTTGACTCCTTTCGTTTTTTATTTCTCTTCTGTGACTACATTTTTCAGAATTCTGCCTTGAAACTCGGTGACTTTTCCTCAAATATGATGTGAAAAAAGATTTTGTGAGAATAAATAATTTTGGTGAAAAATTTGCGCGTTTTTTTTCAAAATTTACCAAGAACTACTGAAGGGAGTCATTTTGACTCCCTACTATATTTTGAGGTCCTTTTGTCACTAAATGTTGCTATAAAGTTTTGTGCATAATTTTTTCACTCTGTCTTATTTACCCTGATGTTCATATAGATGTAGTTCAATTTACATGTCAACTTTTCACATTTTCCTTGTGTTTTACCTGCTTGTATTACTGTGTAATGCTGAACAAAATAGCTTGTTTACTCTAGGCTCTTATCTTATGCTAATTTTTGATTCACATATATTGACACATATAAAGAACTGTACGCTTGCAGAATCATGCAGGAACAATAATTTACAGTTTACTCTATCTGATGAGGAGCTAGATGCATTCATTGCGATATTCTATGCTCGTGGAATATCTGGCACGAACCGTCACTCGATTAGCAGTATTTGGTGTAATGACTGGGGAATACCGTTTTGCAAAGCGACAATGTCTAGGGACCGCTTTGTTGAAATTATGAGGTTTCTCAGATTTGATGAGAAATCTACTAGATCGGAGAGACTGCAAACGGACAAGTTTGCTCTATTTTCTACTGTATGGGACAGGTTTATTGAAAATTGTATTGCGTGTTACAAACTTGGCCCATACATAACGGTGGATGAGCAACTTTTCCCAAGCAAAACTAGGTGTCCATTCACGCAGTACAAGCCTTCCAAACCAGATAAATATGGCCACAAATATTGGCTAGCTGTTGATAAGGAGAGCAAATATCTGGCAAATGGCTTCCCTTATCTAGGCAAAGATGACACACGCCGTGCTGAGGACCGTTTAGCTGACCATGTGGTAATGAAGTTATTGGACCCGTTTTTGAAAAAAGGTCGCAATGTTACAACCGATAATTATTTTACTTCAGTAAAATTAGCTAAACAGCTAAAAAGCAAAGGAACAACCATCGTGGGAACACTGAACAAGATAAGGCGAGAAGTGCCTAAAGAAATAAAATCCATGAAAGAGGAATTGTACAACACTAAAGTGTTTAGAAATGAAGACAATTTTACACTTACAGTATATCAAGGAAAGCCCAACAAAAATGTTGTCATTTTGAGTTCCGTCCATCCAGATGTTGTTGTTGCGTCTGATTCCGCTAAAAAAACTCCAGAAACGGTATAGTTTTACAATGAAACAAAATATGGAGTAGATGTAGTGGATCAGATGGCACGAAAATATACCACACGAACATGCACAAGGAGATGGCCTGTTCATGCATTTGAAAATGCCTTAGACTTTGCGGGTATAAATGCATGGATAATATTCAATGAGATAACCCACCAAAAAATGTCACGCAAGGCATTTTTGCAAACGCTGGTGAGAGAGTTGAGTGGTCCTTATGTCACAGATAGGGAAAAGGGTTCCACGTCCCAAGTTTCTACATGCTCAGAAGTGATGGTTCAAACAAAATTTTGCCAGATCAAAGAAAAGTGCAAGAAAAATAGATCTGTCGGCAATTGTAAGACTTGTGGTAAGTCTTTGTGTGGGCAATGTACTGCCATAAATCAAAGGCAATGCCTAAAATGCGAAACACCAAATGTTTAGAAGGTGAATTCTGCGCCATATTTTCATTTTTATGCTCCTCCACCTACATTTTCTCTGCTTTTTGTTCTTCAGTTGTTGTTTATATGTGTGCACTTGAATAAAAAAAAATGTTTGAAAAACGTCTATTATAATTATTGTTATTTTCTGTAGAAAAATAAGAAAAGCAGAAAAAAAACAATCAAAAGCATTACTGTTGGATCTCACAATAATAATACATTACAAAAAATATAATTATTAATAAATAACCACAAATAAAACTCTAAAAATAAACGAAAACAAGCAAGGAGTCAAAATGACTCCTTTCAGTAGTTCTAGGCGGGGTCACGAGTCCAGTAGTCCTAGTGTTAATCTATGCATGCGCCACTCACTGTGCCGCGGAAATTTCCGCGGCAATCCCGCACTTCTCCCGCGGGAAATATGCATTTTTTTTGTATGTGTATTCCCACCAGAAACTAGCGTTTTGCAAGCGTAATTAGCTTGCAGAATGCTAGCGTTTTCCTAGCGATCTGTAGCATCGCTTGGAAAACTGATTGACAGGTTGGTCACACGAGTCAAACATAGTGTTTGACACGTGTGACCAACTTTTTACTATTGATGCCGCCTATGCCGCATCAATAGTAAAAAGATCTAATGTAAAAATAATAAAAAAAATAATAAATAATGATATTCTCACCTTCCGGCGGCCCCCGCAGCCTTCCCGCCTTCAGCGACGCTCCCGGAAACTCCCGGTCCCAAGGATGCATTGCGACAAATCACCCCGATGACGTAGCATCAGCGAGACCGCTATGCCTTCTGGGTGATTCTCGCAAAGGACTCTTGGGACCGGGAGTTGCTGGGAGCGTCGCTGAAGGCGGGAAGGCTGCGGGGGCCGCCGGAATGTGAGAATATCATTATTTATTATTTTAATTATTGTTTTACCAGGGATATGGTACCCAGGGCCTGGAGGAGAGTCTCCTCACCTCCAGACCCCGGGTACCATCCGCACATGAACCGCTTACATTCCGCAAAATTAATGAACATGTTGCTATTTTTTCCGCGAAGCGTTTTTTTCGTGGAAAAAAACGCAACATGTGGCCAAAACATGCGGAATCAATTAACATGTATAGGATGCTTAATGCTTGCGTTTTTTTCGCGTTTTTACCGCTGGAAAATCGTGGAAAAAACGCGAAACAAACGCAAATATTCCTGAACGTGTGCACTTAGCCTTAACCTGTGACAGGTCTTCTTTAAATAACACTTAAAAATAGATAGAATTTTGCAATTCAAACTCTCTGTTATTTCAAATATTGTATTTTGCTGACATTTCAATAAAAAATTCTGGCAGTTGAATCAATAATTAACTTCATATTCTATCATTAAACTATTATTATGACTTTGTCTATGATTATTTTATATTTAATCCTGATATTCAGAAAAAAAAATGTTTCAACTTGTGCAGTGATCTTTCCCTGAGGAATCTTTGTCCCATTTCTAAAATCTATTATTAATGTTCAGAAGGAATGAAGAGAATACAGTCAGCACAGGTTCTTTGTCCCCTTTTTTATTGTGCCCTTGGCCTTTTTATTAATAGGGAAGACAGGTGCTTTGTAAAAAAAAACTCCAACTGAAGTGGAACATTACAGGGAACCAAAGAAAACCACAGTATATTATTTTTTTTCAAACAGGTCACTATCAAAGGCAGACATGCAATGAAATACACTATATAGAGTGGCATGTAAAAGTTTGGACACCCCTGGTCAAAGATACTGTTATTGTGGACAGCTAATCAAGTTGAAGATGAAATGATCTCTAAAAGGGCTAAAGAGAAACATGATACATTTCCCTTGTATTTTAGACAAATCTATATATATATATATATATATATATATATATATTGTAGCATTTCCAGGGGATATAGCTCTAGGATCGCTGTCTGGGTAGACAGAATGGCACGAAAACAGTTCATTCAGACAGCAGTTCTGGTGTAAAACTGGCCGCAACCAGCTTTATTAAAGTCCACAGCAAACAGATAAAAATAAAGCATAAACAGAAAACCTAGGCTTGTCTAGCCACTAATTACACATAGATCGATTTCCCTATTTATCCGAGTCCAGACTCTACCAGTCTGTGCCCAAAACAACACATATGATATAGTTTACCAGTATGGAGTTTCACAGATACTCCTCCTTGTGTCTGAAGGCCCCTTCAGCGTCCAGACTTGAGAGAGATCCACTCCTATTCAGCCGCTATTCGCACGGATTCGCACTGAGACTACTCCTGTGTCCGGGGTACTTCCTGCACCCAGACTGAGATAGCTCACACTCCCGGAGACTGCTTCTTGTGCCGGGACACCTTCCTGTGTCCAGACTAAGCCAGCTCCCACTCCTGGAGACTGCTTCTTGTGCCGGGACACCTTCCTGTGTCCAGACTAAGCCAGCTCCAACACTCCTGGAGACTGCTTCTTGTGCCGGGACACCTTCCTGTGTCCAGACTAAGCCAGCTCCCCTCTGGAGACTGCTTCTTGTGCCGGGACACCCTCCTGTGTCCAGACTAAGCCAGCTCCCAGATTGTGTTTGCAGCCACCTACTTCTGGTCTCCTAATTAACAGCTGAACGATTTCAGGCTTGAGCTGCAAGTGTGTGCTGAATGTGAGGTGTAGTGACCTTTCTCTACCACTAGGTTTACAAAGCCACACATTTCCCTTATACCTAGGTGAAATGTACACCCCATTCAACACATATTCCCTCACTGTCTCACAATATATATATTCATATTTTACAATTTCAAAATTACAAAAAGGAAACTGAGCAGATACAAAAGTGTGCGCCCCTGACTGGTCAGCAATGCACCTAGTAGCACACCCTTTTGCAAGTATCACAGCTTGTAAATGCTTTTTGTAGGCAGACAAGAGTCTTTCAATTTTTGTTTGAGGGATTTTCATCCATTCTTCCTTGGAAAATTCTTCCAGTTCTGTGAGATTCCTGGGTTGTCTTGCATGCACTGCTATTTTGAGGTCTAGCCACAGATTTTCAATGATGTTCAGATCAGGGGACTGGGAGGGCCATTGTAAAACCTTCAGCATGCGCCTTTTGTGGTTGTCTATTGTAGGTTATGACTTGTGTTTAGGATCATTATCCATTTGTAGAAGACATCCTTTTTTAAAAATTCAGCTTTTTTACAAACAGTATTATGTTTATTGATCCACCCCAATGCTTAATGGTTGGCGAGAAGTTCTTTTCCTGAAATTCTGTATCCTTTTTTCTCCACGCATACCTTTGATCATTGTGGCCAAAGAGGACTTGTTTCCAAAATGCATCAGGCTTGTTTAGATGTTCTTTTGCATACTTCTGACTCTGAATTTTATTGTGAGGAGGCAGGAGAGATTTTTTTCTGATGACTCTTCCATTAAAGACATATTTATGCTAGTGTCTCAGAACAGTAGAACAATGTACTGCAACTCCAGAATCTGCTAAATCTTTTTGAAGGTCTTTTGCAATCAAGCTGGGGGGGTCTGATTTGCCTTTCTAGTAATCCTACAAGCAGCTCCCACTGAAATTTTGCTTTGTCTTCCAGACCTTATCTTGACCTCCACTGTTGCTGTTAACTGCCATTTCTTAATCACATTTCAAACTGAGGAAAGGGCAACTTGAAATCACTTTGCTATCTTCTTATAGCCTTCTATTGCTTTGTGGGCCTCCACCATTTTCATTTTCAGAAAGCTAGCCAGTTGCTTAGAAGAACTCATGGCTACTATTTTTTGTCACAAGGTTAGAGGAGGCTGGGTTTTTATAAAGCTGGGAAATGTGTATCACTTGGCCTATTCTAATCATGATAGTGAACAAGCCATAACCTTAGCTGGCTAGTTAAGATCTGAAATCTTGATCAAAGTTATCTGAGCGCAGAAATCTCCAAGAGTGCCCAAACTTTTGCATTTGCCAATTTTCCTTTGGAAATGTGCAATCTTTAACTTTAGGCCTTTTATAGATCATTTCATCTTCAACTTGCTTAACTGTTCACAATAACAGTCATTTTAACCATGGGGTGTTTAAATTTTTTCATGCCACTGTGTATGCCCAAATACAGCTAAACAATGCAAAATACTACTACTATACTATTTGACCATGGAAAAACTGCCGAATATTGTCTAGAAAATGCTAACATATAGGGCCCAAATTCTTTATCGCATTTGCTTATTTTTCTTGTTGTCACCTTTTAATTTCCGCCTTTTTGGAGGTTTATTTTACCTGCCTTTTTTTTCATTTACCACTGTGGGCATGGTTTTAGGGTTTCTAGATGTTTTTACCTGATTATTCATTTGCAATTTCTCACAAAGTTCAAAGTTTCAAAAGTTTGTCACCAATGTACTCCTAACATAATTTTTTTACTTTTTTGTTCCATTTTGCAAAATGTTCAAATTTTTGAAAAGTGGCTAAAAAAACACACATGATGAATCGGGCGCATAGTGTCCATATAACGCTGCCACCTGTGTTTCCAAATACATTATGTGTACAATTATATTGGGACACACACCTCTTATATTTGTAGCTTCCAACTTTTTGAAAATGTCCTTTTCTGTCCCAGAATCAATCTCCATAAAGGCATGGTTAGGTGAGTTTGGTGTGGAAGAACCTGAGCTCAACCCCATCCACCACCTTGGGAATGAACTAGAATAGAGATTGTGAGACCGGCCCTCTCATATAATATTAGTGTCTGACTATAAGTACTATTCTGCAGTAATGTACAAAAATTTGAACAGCTACACGCCAAAATTTTGTAGAAAGCATTCCCAGAAAAGTTGAAGCTGTTATAGCTGCAAAATCGAGACCAACTACCAAGTAGATATTAATGCCTATAGATTTAGAATAGGATGTCATAAAAGCTCCTGTAGCTGTACTGTAATATACTTGTGTCCAAATAGTGTATAAATATGCAAATATATCTTCCATTTTAAATCAATGTTATGTGAAGACTAGAGCTAAGTGATTAAGTCCTTGCTGTCCAAGGACTGTGAAACAGTTATTTGTGTATTTATGATGGCAAAATAATCAGATATTATGGCAGAATATTAAGCTAGATAGTTTTGAAGACTACTTTTTTTTAATTATACAAGATTTCTAGAAGAAATCATGGATATATTTTTTCACCCCTTCACTCCAAAGGCCTGTTTTCACCTTCATGACCAGTGTCTGATCAGTGTCACTTTATGCTGTAATAACTCTGAAATGCTCCACTGATTCTGAGAAAGATTTTTCATAACATATTGTACTTCATCATAGTCGTAAAACTTATTGGATATGTTAAACTTTTAATTTTTATGCCCTTAAACCAGAGAGTGATCTCACAGAAAAAAGTGAATACATAATATTTCCCACACGTCTACTTTACATCAGCACAATTTTTGAAATATAATTTTTTTATTAGGAAGTTAAAATGGTAACTTCACGTTTGAAGGTACTTTGAAGGGTCTATATGACAGAAAATACTCAAAAGTGACACCATTCAAAAAGCTGCAAAATTCAATGTTCTCAAACCACATTCAAGAATTTCATTGATCCTTCAGGTGCTTCACAGGAATTAATGGAATGTGGCAGGAAAAAATTAACATTTAACTTTTTTTCACAAAAGTTTTAATTTAGTCTCAATTTCTCCTCAGTACGCCGATACCCCATATATGGGATAAGACTACTGTTTTGGCGCACGGAAGGGCAGGAGCGCCATTTGACTTTTTGAACGCAAAACTTGCTGGAATCATTAGGGGACACCATGTCTCGTGTGGAGAGCCCTTGATGTTAGGGGTCGAGTTCCCACTTCTGCACAAGGGGAATCTCGAACCATCCCTGCTGCGGTCTCCCATCCGTCTCCGGCCACAGTGGACTCTGCTCAGCAGAGACGTCGGTCCCAGCGCCTCGCCCAGTCTAACATTGTGCAGAGGATTACTGCTGCCTCTCCAGGTTCTGCTATTGTAGCCAGTACTGGTCAGTGGCGAGCAGATGTCTTTAAGACTAAGTCCTGCGTTTCTCCTTCTGAGCATGCCCAGGGTGAGATCTCTCATTGGAGATCAGGGGTCACATGCTCAGGTACTGCAGCAGCTCCAAATTGGTCCGCCAGGAAGGTCCTGAAACTACATGTGTTCTGGAACAGTTTCTCATTGGTCCTTTTCTGGCAGGTCCTGTAGTTGCTACTATAAAAGGGTTGCATGGTCCTGCGGCCATGCGCTAGTATCAATTGCATTATGTACTTTGCGCCAGTGTGATCATGCACGCATGTGGTTAGGGCTCGGCTGAAATAAGCCCCTAGAATACCGGCACCTCCGGTGAGGAGATTTGTATGCACGTGTTCAGGGCCTGGCTGAAATAAGTCCCTAGAATACCGGCTTACCTGGTGAGGAGTTGCTTGTTTGTGTTGCTGACTGCATGATCACAGACTGCTATCCGCACAGCTGTTATCTGTGTATCCCTGTGGTGTTAACAGGACACAGTCTCTATTTCTGCGTCTCTACCTCAGCGACTCTGTGGTGTAACAGAGTTCGCTTATACTGCCATATAGTGCTACAGCATCTATGTCTGCGACTCTGTGAAGTAACAGAGTTTGCTTATACCGCCATCTTACTAACAGCAGGCTCTGCCTGCAAGGTGGACCCTGGGCTGCGAACGCACTTATTATTTATATTTATTTTGTGCGTTCGGCCAGCTCTAACACCTTGATATGCTTAAACTGTGGATACCCCCACAAGTGACCCTATTTTGGAAACTAGACCCTTCAAGGAATGTATCTAGATGTGTGGCGTTCACCCTGAACCCCCAGGTGCTTTACAGAAGTTTATAAAGTTGAGCTATGAAGTGCAAAATCTTATTTTTCCCCCCAAAAATGTTCATTTAGCCCCAATTTTTTTACTTTCACATGGGTAACAGGATAAATTGCACCATACAATTTGTTGTTCAATTTCTCTTGAGTACACTGATTCCCCCTATATGGTCAAAACTACTTTTGAGGTACAGTGCAAAGCTGTAAGGCCATGACTATATATGATTAGGGTAAGGGGTCCTGCACCGTCCCTAGGACTGGGGCCGTAACTACTCCTGCTCCAAAATGTACTTCTAAAAGTGAGTATGTTTGGGCCATCAGCCTTACTGTTCTCCTATTATTCCCTAAGTTGTCCCCTCCCACTCTCCCAGGAGGCCTGAAACAGAAATGTTAATGTTTCAACACCTAAAGGTACTGCCACACTAAGCTATCCCGCTAGCGATCTCGTTAGCGTTGCATACTAATGAGATCGCTAGCGGGATTGTTTCTATATCGCTTAATGCGGCCACATTTAGCGATATAGTTAACGACGCTATCGCCGTTAGCGATCTTCTTAACGACTTTAGCGGTACAAAAGTACCGCTAAATCGCTAAGAAAAGGTGCCACACAGCGATTAGATACTTACCCAGCGGGAGCGCCAGCGATGAAATAGGGTCCGGAACGATTCCAGCGACGAGCGAGATCACAGCAGGAAGCTCGTCGCTGGAAGCTGCCGCACTGAACAATATCGCTAACGGGATCGCTAAATAGTGACGTTTTTTAGCGATCCCGTTAGCGATATTGTTTAGTGTGGCATACCCTTAAGACAAACAAAGATAACAGAAAGTCACAAACATACAAACACTCACCAGAGGTAGATAGGTATATCGAGAAGGATAGGAATGTGCCAACTAAAGGGGAATAGGGCAATGAAGAAAGCATACACCCCAAATAGCACACAACAATCTCCAGGAGCAATAACAATCTCCAATTCAGCACAGCGTCTCCAAGGAACTAGGAAGCAAAGCTTTCACTGGCAAGTAAGAGAAGGTCTGACAAGATTTTATAGGGAGAGGAAATGATCAGGTCAGGAACAGCTGCTAGATGAAGCTGTAAGTATGTAACCAGCATAGAAAGGGTCATTAACCTCTTCAGCATCAAAGTAAACAGAATCCATTTACATCCCCTGGCAAAAATTATGGAATCACTGACATTGGAGGATGTTCATTCTGCTGTTTTATTTTGTTGAAAAAAAAACAGATCACAGACATGGCGCAAAACTGAAGTCATTTCAAATGGCAACTTTCTGGCTTTAAGAAACACTAAAAGAAATCAAGAACAAATAATGTGGTAGTCTGTAATGGTTATTTTTTTTTAACCAAGCATAGGGAAAAAATTATGGAATCACTCAATTCTGAGGGAAAAAATTATGGAATCATGAAAAACAAACAATCAAACAAACACTCCAACACATCACTAGTATTTTGTTGCACCACCTCTGGCTTTTACAACAGCTTGCAGTCTCTGAGGCATGGACTTAATGAGTGTCAAACAGTACTCTTCATCAATCTGGCTCCAACTTTCTCTGATTGCTGTTGCCAGATCAGCTCTGCAGGTTGGAGCCTTGTCATGGACCATTTTCTTCAACTTCCACCAAAGATTTTCAATTGGATTGAGATCCAGACTATTTGCAGGCCATGACATTGACCTTATGTGTCTATTTTCAAGGAATGTTTTCACAGTTTTTGCTCTATGGCAGGATGCATTATCATCTTGAAAAATGATTTCATCATCCCCAAACATCCTTTAATTGATGGGATAAGAAAAGTGTCCAAAATATCAACATAAACTTGTGCATTTATTGAAGATGTAATGACAGCCATCTCCCCAGTGCCTTTACCTGACATGGAGCCCCATATCATCAATGACTGTGGAAATTTACATGTTCTCTTCAGGCAGTCATCTTTATAAATCTCATTGGAACGGCACCAAACAAAAGTTCCAGCATCATCACCTTGCCCAATGCAGATTCGCGATTCATCACTGAATATGACATTCACCCAGTCATCCACAGTCCACGATTGCTTTTCCTTAGCCCATTGTAACCTTGTTTTTTTCTGTTTAGGTGTTAATGATGGCTTTCGTTTAGCTTTTCTGTATGTAAATCCCATTTCCTTTAGGCGGTTTCTTATAGTTCGGTCACAGACTTTGACTCCAATTTCCACCCATTCGTTCCTCAATTGTTTTGTTGTGCATTTCCTGTTTTGGAGACATATTGCTTTAAGTTTCCGGTCTGGATGCTTTGATGTCTTCCTTGGTCTATCAGTATGTTTGCCTTTAACAACCTTCCCATGTTGTTTGTATTTGGTCCAGATTTTAGACACAGCTGACTGTGAACAACCAACATCTTTTGCTACATTGGGTGATGATTTACCCTCTTTTAAAAGTTTGATAATCCACTCCTTTGTTTCAATTGACATCTCTTGTGTTGGAGCCATGATTCATGTCAGTCCACTTGGTGCAACAGCTCTCCAAGGTGTGATCACTCCTTTTTAGATGCAGACTAACAAGCAGATCTAATTTGATGCAGGTGTTCGTTTTGGGAATGAAAATTTACAGGGTGATTCCATAATTTTTTCCCTCAGAATTGAGTGATTCCATAATTTTTGCCCTATGCTTGGTTAAAAAAATAACCATTACTGACTGCCACATTATTTGTTCTTGATTTCTTTTAGTGTTTCTTAAAGCCAGAAAGTTGCCATTTGAAATGACTTCAGTTTTGTGCCATGTCTGTGATCTGCTTTTTTTCAAGAAAACAAAACAACTGAATGAACATCCTCCAAGGCCGGTGATTCCATAATTTTTGCCATGGGTTCTAATATGAAACACAAATAGATAAGCTAAATGGAAGATCTGCGATTCACTATGCATAGTTATTTTTGGACCCCAGATCTCCCAGGAGGAAATTACTCACTCATGACAAAAGCTCAAAAGGAAAGAAGCATCATATGGAAGTTCAGATTTTGCTGGGCTGGTTTGAGGATCCCAAATGTCACATTGGCAGAACCTCTGAGATGCCAGAACAGCAGAAACCCCCCGCAAGTGACAACATTTTACAAACTACACCCCCATTGAATTCATCTACGGGTGCAGTGAGCACGTTGACACCACATGTGCCTCACAGAATTTTATACCATTGGCAGTGAAGAAATAATAATTAGATTTTTTCCTCTAAAATGTTGTTTTAGCCCCAAATCGGAGGACAGAGGGAGCCCCCTACCTCTGCCTGAATTCTAAATGTTGCATTTAGAGGGTTAAACTGCTTGGAGCGGAGTGGGTACCACTCCTGGCAGTGTGAGGTGTCAGCAGTCATATCAGCTGAACACCTGGCGGCGATCGCGCGCACAGCTCCTGTGCGGGAAAAATCGTCTGGATGTATTTATACGTCCAAGATCGATAAGAACTTTCCAACCTGGGCAGATGGATACATCCAAGGTCCAGAAAGGGTTAAGAAATTGAATTCAATTAAAAACATATCAGTGGTATTGTTTTGAATTTTAAAGGAAGTATTAAATAAAAGCTGGAGATGTTACCCACATGTGTAAGCCCAATTTAATTTTAATTATGGGAATATAGAAAGGTACACTCATCAAGACCTGACAGGAACAAAAACGCTTTTGGGCAGAGTGAAATTGGTGTACATATCTAATCATTAAGGAACTTTACTGCTTAGTTACAAAAACCATTAAACTTTAGGCATGTCCAAAAAATATGACAAAATGAGCCAGGCGCACTATTATACGTGGGACATTTATCATCATAATTAGGGCAGAATCTGTGCAGTCTTGTTGTACAGCAAAAGCTCTGTGGACTATAAAAATTTCGAAAGTTCATTGTGGCTAGAGGCAACTACATTTGAAGAGAAAATAGTCCTATTCCATTCACCTTCAAGTAAATCTCCCAGGCACCCCTGAGGGTTATGAGTAGAGATGAGCGGTGTTCGACTAGAACTGTTCGCCAATTTCAAATTCAAGCTGTTTTGGGCGGTGTTTGAGTCGTTCGACGAACCCGAACGATTTGGAAAAAATCCAGCTGTTCGAGGTTATGTTCGATAACTGGATTTTTTAACAGTTATGCTGAGAATCACTGTTAATACACATTTTGAGTGTCCAGCGTGGCGGGAAGGGGCATAGCATGGATCTCTGCAGAGATAATGAAGATCTCCATTTTTTTTCTCTTTCCCACATTTCCAGTGGGCGGTGCAGTCTGTCAGCCTATCAGCAGCGCTCACACGGAGCGAGGTGCTTTTTTTCACACAAGCAAGGGCATGTGTCATTGGCTGTGTATGTCACATGTCCTTGCCCTATAAGACCCAGCCATTTCCCCCCTCGCCACCATTTTCTCCGTGCTGTAGCTCAGTGTTAGATGGCACTGCTGCTGTTAGCGCTATATTGTGTGTGCATTGTGCAACAGCGACTTGCAAGCAAAATCGCTGAGAAATAGAGAGGAAGGTTTAGGGAGTAGGGACTAGTTCGTAATTGCAGCCCTTTTGAGGGCTATGTTACATCAGTTCCTAGCAGTTTTAGCAGGCAGGTCTGTGCTCACTCTTAAATAGACAGATAGGTCAACTTGGGACAGTGACTCTTTGTAATTGCAGCCCTTTTCAGGGCTAGGTTACAGCAGTTGCTATCACTTTTTGTCAGCTACACCAGCGTTCAAATCACTCCTAATTATTCGCTGCATGTATCCTGTTCAATAATTGTGTGCATAGTAGCAGTGTGTGCTACTCATTCTATTAGGGCATCTATACAAAGCTCCACCAACCTTAAAAAAAAAAAAAATTCTATCTGCATGTTGCCTGGACACTAATTTTGGGCATAGTAGCAGTCTGTGGTACTCATTGTATTAAGCCATCTCTACAAAGCTCCACCAGCCTTAAAAGACAAAAAAAAAATCTATCTGCATGTTGCTTGGACAATAATTTGGGCATAGTAGCAGTCTGTGGTACTCATTGTATTAGGCCATCTCTACAAAGCTCCACCAGCCTTAAAAAACAAAAATAAAATTCTATCTGCATGTTGCTTGGACAATATTTTTGGGCATAGTGGCAGTCTGTGGTACTCATTGTATTAGGCCATCTATACAAAGCTCCACCCGCGTTCAAATACTAAGAATTTTTTGCAGCCATCATTTTTTGTGGAAACAACTCCACAGTTGTCAATTAGGTAACCTCCAAAATGAGTGGCAAAAGGCCTGCTGCTGGTGGGAAGGGGAATAGGCGTGTTGTGAAGGGAAAATTTTTTTGTGTCCATGGGGTAGGTGTTAAAGCAACAGTAACATCTGCAGAAGAAAGACCATCTTCCAGCCAAACTAAGATTATTATTATTATTTATATAGCACCATTGATTCCATGGTGCTGTACATGAGAAGGGGTTACATACAAATTACAGATATCACTTACAGTAAACAAACTAACAATCACAGACTGGTACAGAGGGGAGAGGACCCTGCCCTTTCGGGCTTACATTCTACAGGATGAGGGATGGAGACAGCAGGTTGGGGGATTGCAGCAGTTCCGGTGTTAGTTGAGGCGATATCTCCGGTAGTGATGAGGAGGCAGTGTGGACATTACAGGCTGTAGGCTTTCCTGAAGAGATGGGTTTTCAGGTTACGTCTGAAGGATCTGAGAGTGGTTAATAGTCGGACGTGTTGGGGCAAAGAATTCCAGAGGATGGGGGATATTCGGGAGCAGTCTTGGAGGCAGTTGGGTGAGGAGCGAATAAGTGTGGAGGAGAGAAGGAGGTCTTGGGAGGACCGGAGATTACGTGAGGGAAGATATCGGGAGATTAGTTCAGAGACATATGGGGGAGACAGGTTATAGATGGCCTTGTAGGTCAGTATTAGTAATTTGAATTGGATTCGCTGAGGGAATGGGAGCCAGTGAAGAGATTTGCAGAGGGGAGATGCAGAGGAGTAGCGAGGAGACAGATGAATTAGTCGGGCAGCAGAGTTAAGGATGGACTGGAGAGGTGCAAGGGTGTTAGCAGGGAGGCCAGAGAAAAGGATGTTGCAGTAGTCGAGGCGGGAGATGATGAGGGCATGCACAAGCATTTTAGTAGATTGAGAGTTGAGGAAGGGACGGATTCTGGAAATATTTTTGAGCTAGAGGTGACAGGAGGTAGAAAAAGCTTGGATGTGTGGTTTGAAGGACAGGGCAGAGTCAAGGGTTACTCCGAGGCAGCGGACCTCCGGTACGGGGGAAAGCGTGGTGTTGTCAATTGTTATAGATAGGTCAGGTAAGGAAGATCTGTGAGATGGGGAAAAGATGATGAGTTCAGATTTGTCCACATTGAGTTTGAGGAAGCGGGAGGAGAAAAAGGAGGATATGGCTGATAGACACTCAGGGATTCTGGACAGCAGAGAGATGATGTCTGGGCCAGAAAGGTAGATCTGAGTGTCATCAGCATAAAGGTGGTACTGGAGTCCGTGGGACTTTTTGAGTTGTCCCAGGCCAAGTGTATAGATTGAGAAGAGTAGGGGTCCTAGAACAGAGCCTTGGGGGACTCCAACAGAGAGACGGTGGGACGAGGAGGTAGTGTGGGAGTGGGAGACGCTGAATGTGCGGTTGGAAAGGTATGAGGAGATCCAGGATAGGGCGATGTCCTTGATGCCAAAGGAGGAGAGAATCTGTAGTAGAAGGCAGTGGTCAACTGTGTCGAAAGCAGAAGACAGGTCAAGAAGGAGGAGTATAGAGTATTGTCCGTTAGCTTTGGCTGTGAGTAGGTCGTTAGTAGAGTTGAGCGATACTTTCCGATATCCTAAAGTATCGGAATCGGAATGGTATCGCCGATATCACTAAAAAATCGGCGATACCCGATACCGATACCGGAAGTCCCATGTAAGTCTATGGGAACAAAATATCGCAACTAAAAAAACCCCATTCTTTCCTTGTAAACACTAAATATACACACATAGAATACATATATATATATATATATACATGTCATTGTGACATATATATATACATATATGTATAGTTTATACACTTCTACATAGTAAAATATCCTTTGATTCAATTGCCGGGTAAAGCCGGCTTCAGTGAAAAGACAGAAGCACCCGACATGAAATGACACTTGGTGTACATAGGGTTAACCATGTCTTTTCATGTCGTTTGCTATCTGATTTGCACAAACAATTAAATCAGACTATGTGTGCAAAATTTCACACCTGTAGGGGTTAATTAAAGGTGTAAATTCGTTGTAAAAAAAACGGACTTTTTTGCTACGAATTTACACCTTTAATTAACCCCTACAGGTGTGAAATTTTGCACACATAGTCTGATTTAATTGTTTGTGCAAATTAGATAGCAAAGGACATGAAAAGACATGGTTAACCCTATGTACACCAAGTGTCATTTCATGTCGGGTCACCCGACATGAAATGACACTTGGTGTACATAGGGTTAACCATGTCTTTTCATGTCGTTTGCTATCTAATTTGCACAAACAATTAAATCAGACTATGTGTGCAAAATTTCAACACTGTAGGGGTTAATTAAAGGTGTAAATTCGTTGTAAAAAAACCGACTTTTTTGCTACGAATTTACACCTTTAATTAACCCCTACAGGTGTGAAATTTTGCACACATAGTCTGATTTAATTGTTTGTGCAAATTAGATAGCAAAGGACATGAAAAGACATGGTTAACCCTATGTACACCAAGTGTCATTTCATGTCGGGTTCTGCATTTTCACAAAAGCCGGCAATTGAATTAGCGGCTATTATACTATGTAGAAGTGTATGAACTACAAATATAAATATAATATATATTGTGTCACAAATTCAATGACATGTATATATATATATATGAGGTGTAAAATTGCTGAAAAAAAATGCGTGGGCTCCCGCCCTATTTTCGCAACCAGACAGACAAAGCCAGTGAGTGGGGGCAGATAATAATAGCCCAGAGAGGGACCATTATTTTTGGCCCCCCCCGGCTACTTAACATCTGCCCCCAGACACCCCAGAAAGGGCAAATCTCTAATTAGATTTGCCCTTTCTGGCACTTTGCCCGTCTATTCCCATTGCCCTGTAGCGGTGGCGAATGGGTTAATAAGGGGTTAAAATGACCTTGCAATTGAAAGGTCACTTTAAGCCAGGTTAATAATTGAGAGCTGTCAATTAGACAACTATCAATTATTAATCCTATTGTATGAAAGAAAAATCAAACACACACACTTTAATAAAAAAGAAGTTTAATGAAATAATCACACAGTTTTTGACCATATTTTATTTACCTGCTAAAACCATTTCCTGTAATAAAAATAAAATAAAAAAGCAAAATTATTCTTACCTATCCCATGCACAGTCAGGTCCCACGGTGAAATCCTTCAGAAAGGGTTAATGTTTACTGCAGGGACCGCAGCTAATGCTGCAGCCTCACAGTAAACCCCAAATGAATGAGTTCCTCTCCTGCCTGACAGGAGAGTAAAGGCTGGGTGTCACATAACGATACACCAGCGATCCCGACAACGATATGCACTTGTCAGGATCGCTGGTGTATCGCTACATGATCGCTGCTGAGCTGCCAAACAGGCAGCTCAGGCAGCGATCTGGGACAGCGACACTGCGGGTAACATCGCTTAAGGGCCCGTCTCACATAGCGATATCGCTACCGAGATCGCTGCTGAGTCACTAGTTTTGTGACGCAGCAGCGAGCTCACCAGCGATATCGCTGTGTGTGACATTCAGCGACGATCAGCCCCCCTGCCGGGTATCGCTGATCGTCGCAGAAATGTCAGGACCTTTTTTTGATCGCTGGTTTCCCTCTGACAGGCACGCATCGCTGCGTGTGACAGGCGGGAGACCAGCGATCCGCTGGTAACCAAGGTACACAGCGGGCTTCCAGGCACCGCGCAGCGCTTGGAAACCCGCTGTGTACCTTGGATACCAGCTCCCTGCATCAGGGCGCTGGTATCCAAGGTACACAGCGGGTTTCTAGGCACAGCCCCGCGCCTGGAAACCCGCTGTGTACCTTGGTTACCAGCGGATCGCTGGTCTCCCGCCTGTCACACGCAGCGATGTGTGCCTGTCAGCGGGAAACCAGCGATCAAAAAAAGGTCCTGACATTTCAGCGACGATCAGCGATACCCGGCAGGGGGGCTGATCGTCGCTGAATGTCACACACAGCGATATCGCTGGTGAGCTCGCTGCTGCGTCACAAAACTAGTGACTCAGCAGCGATCTCGGTAGCGATATCGCTATGTGAGATGGGCCCTTAAGTGGAAAGCTTAATTGATTGCTTTCCACTTTCACTTCAGGTCAGCCAGGGACACAATCAGTGACGTCAGAGGGAACTGATTAACAAAAATAGGGGTTCCCTTCGAAAAAAAAATGGCGTGGGGTCCCCCCTATTTTTGTTAACCAGCCAGATGAAGCAGACCGCTGAGGCCTGGATTTTCAGGCTGTTAAGGAGCCAAGATCCATGGACCTTGCCAGCCTGATAATACCAGGCCACAGCAGTCTGCATATCTTGGCTGATTAACAAAAATAGGGGATCCCCTCGAAAAAAATTGGCGTGGGGTCCCCCCTATTTTTGTTAACCAGCCAGATGAAGCAGACCGCTGAGGCCTGGATTTTCAGGCTGTTAAGGAGCCAAGATCCATGGACCTTGCCAGCCTGATAATACCAGGCCACAGCAGTCTGCATATCTTGGCTGATTAACAAAAATAGGGGATCCCCTCGAAAAAAATTGGCGTGGGGTCCCCCCTATTTTTGTTAACCAGCCAGATGAAGCAGACCGCTGAGGCCTGGATTTTCAGGCTGTTAAGGAGCCAAGATCCATGGACCTTGCCAGCCTGATAATACCAGGCCACAGCAGTCTGCATATCTTGGCTGATTAACAAAAATAGGGGATCCCCTCGAAAAAAATTGGCGTGGGGTCCCCCCTATTTTTGTTAACCAGCCAGATGAAGCAGACCACTGAGGCCTGGTTTTTCAGGCTGGTAAGGATCCAATATCCATGGACCTTGCAAGCCTGATAATACCAGGCCACAGCAGTCTGCTTAGCTTGGCTGGTTAACAAAAATAGGGGATCCCCTCGAAAAAAAAACGGCGTGGGGATCCCCCCTATTTTTGTTAACCAGCCAAGTAAAATGCAGACTGCTGCGGCCTGGTATTAAAAGACTGTCAAGGCCCATGGATTTTGGCCCTCAACAGCCTGATAATACCAGGCTACAGCAGCCCCACATTTGGCGCATCAAAAGATGTGCCAATTGTGGCACTTTACCCGGCTCTTCCCACTTGCCCTGTAGCGGTGGCAAGCGGGGTAATAAGGGGTTATTGTCACCGTTGATTGCACGGTGACAATAAGCCCGGTTAATAATGGAGAGGTGTCAATAAGACACCGATCCATTATTAATCCCAAAGTTATTAAATGTATAAAAAAAAGACAAAGCAAGAAAAAAGTATTTTAATGAAATAAAAGAGACAACACAGTTTTAATTTCTTTTATTACTCTCTCATTCCTGCGACGCCATCGATCTCCTGTAAAAAAAGAAAAAAAACAAACCAACAGTATACCACCTGTCCGACGCAGTCCAGAACGACAGTCCCACGACGATCCAGCTGTGCTACATCGCAATGACAGGCAGAGCCTGACATCCCGGCGCAGCACAGCTGATTACCTGCTTCTCCGGCGGTGACGTCATCGGACTGACTGCTTTACGGCCGGGATTACCCAGCAGTCACTGCAGTTATCGCGAGAAACTGCATGTGACCGCCGGGGAAAGAAGATGGCGGCCATGAAGCAGTCCGGGATGTGACCGCCGGAGATCTTCTGCCAGGTAAGTGCCGCTGACTCCTGACAGACCCGACCGACGGACACTGACAGTGACAGTGACAATCCCGATTCCGGTATCCGATAAGACGAAAATATCGGAACTCGGAATCGGAATTCCGATACAGCTAATATCGGCCGATACCCGATATTTGCAGTATCGGAATGCTCAACACTAGTCGTTAGTAATTTTGGTCAGGGCTGTTTCAGTGGAATGATGGGGGCGGAAACCAAATTGTAGATTGTCAAAGAGCAAGTTAGATGAGAGATGGGAGGAAAGTTCAGTGTGGACATGGTGTTCCAGGAGTTTGGAAGCAAGTGGGAGCAGCGATATTGGGCGATAGCTGGACATAGCGGTTGGGTCGAGGGTTGGCTTTTTGAGGATAGGCGTGATTGTGGCATGTTTGAAAGCAGAAGGGAAGGTACCAGAAGTTAGTGATAGATTGAAGAGGTGGGTTAGTGATGGGATAAGAGTGGTGGCGAGGTTGGGGAGGAGGTGGGATGGGATGGGGTCGAGTGCACAAGTGGTGAGGTGTGATTTGGAGAGAAGATGAGCAAGCTCCCCTTCTGTGATGTTGGGTAAGGAGGTTATGGGGTCTGGGCATTGGTCAGATATACAAAGGGGTTGTGGTGGTTGAATAATAAGGACTTGCCGTGTTTGGTCTATCTTGTTTTTGAAGTGCATGGCGAAGTCCTCAGCAGAGATAAGGGAGGTAGGAGGGGGCAGTGGTGGGCGGAGGAGGGAGTTAAAAGTATTGAACAATTGTTTAGGGTTGTGGGATAAGGAAGATACAAGGGATGTAAAGTAGGCCTGTTTAGCAGAGGTGAGAGCTGATTTGAATGCAAGTGTTGCTTATTTGAGTGCAGTGAAGTCGTCTTGTGAATGCGTTTTCTTCCAGCGCCGTTCAGCAATTCTGGATGCTTGCCGAAGCTTTTTTGTGGTGTTATTGTGCCAGGGTTGTCTATTGATTTGTCGCAGTCTGTTATGCATGACAGAGCGACCGAGTCGATGGCTGATGCAAGAGTGGCATTGTAGAAACTAGTGGCAGTGTCTGTGTCGTGGAGTGAGGATATGGATGCCAGTGGTAGAATAGAGTCAGAGAGTTTGTGGGTGTCTAGGTGTGCAAGGTTTCTGCGGGGGTGCGCATGTTGCTGGACATGGGTGACAGGTGAGGAGGACAGGGATGAGAAAGTGAGTAGATGATGGTTAGATAGGGGGAGAGGGGAGGTTGTGAAGTTAGATAGGGAGCAGAGGCGGGTGAAGACCAGGTCGAGTGTGTGCCCGTCTGTGTGCGTGGCTGAGGAGGACCACTGGGTAAGTCCAAAAGATGAAGTAAGGGATAGGAGTTTAGAGGCTGCCGACTGGTGGGTGTCAATGGGGATGTTGAAGTAACCCATGATGATGGTGGGAATGTCAGCAGAGAAAAAGTGGAGGAGCCAGGTGGAGAATTGGTCAATAAAGGCAGTGGTCGGGCCCGGAGGTCGGTATATGACGGCCACTTGGAGGTTGGAGGGAGAGTAATGCGGACAGAGTGGAGTTCAGAAGAGGGGAGGATAAGGGAAGGAAGAGGTGGGATTGGGTTAAAGATACAGTTAGAAGAAAGGAGAAGGCCCACACCTCCACCATGTCTGTTGCCGGGGCGGGGAGTGTGGGTGAAGTGGAGGCCGCCGTAACATAGTGCAGCAGGGGAAGCGGTGTCGGAGGGTGTCAGCCATGTTTCAGTGAGGCCAAGGAAGGTAAAATTATGAGAGGTAAAGAGGTCGTGAATCACAAGGAGTTTATTGCAGCCGGAGCGGGCATTCCAGAGTGATCCAGAGAGAGGGAGCAGGGTGGTGGGCGTCAAGGGCACGGATTTGAGGTTGGAAAGATTTCGGGTGTTAATACTGGGTTGGGAGCGATAGGAGGGGGTAATAATGGGAGGTATGAGCTGTGGGGGACCAGGATTGGGAGATATGTCACCATCAGTGAGGAGAAGCAGAGAGAGATAAAGTATGTGGGAGAAGGACAGTGGGCAGCTTGTTTTGTGTCTTATTAGGAGAGATCTGAGGTTGAGGAGCAGGTAAGCGGAGGAGGTTAGGTGTGGAGGCAAGAGGGAAGCAGAGATTAGTAGTTGGTTAGCGGGTGCTAGAGTTTGCGGATATGGAAGGAGAGTGAGGATTAATGGAGGCAAAACTGGTAGAGCGTATGTCAGCATGGTGGGAGTAAGTGTGGAGGAAAGAGGAAGAAATATAGTACATTTAATAACAAAAGTTACAGTTTACCTTGCTCTCTCTCCAGCCACGGCAGTCCAGATGAATTAGAGTCCAAGGAGACAATTGCTGTCCAACACCGAATAATGTTTAATGAACAGGGATGGAATAGAATGGAAAAAAGAGTACAACACTGGATTTCTGATCTTTCACTGACACTCTCCACAGCTGCACCCACAGCAGCTGTAGCTGACGAAGATTGACAGTGGTCCACGCACAGGAGTCCTGGGCACTTGAAACCCTTCCAGCGAGGGCCCTTCCAGAGTCCTGGAGTCCGTGTTACGGTCCTTAGTCCTGTAGACTTTTTGACCCTTCCTGAGTCCCTGGAGTCCTGGGAGTCTGGGGCAACAGATCTCTCCCATCTAGGGGAGTCTGGCAGTGCCCCGTCTGTAAAGCACATCTGCCCTGGCCAACATATCAGGCAGATCTGAGGAAGCAGAAGGGAACTCACATCACGGACCAATATAACACATCAATATAAGAGAATTTGATTTACATGGCATGAAAATATACAACACATGCAGAATACACTTATACAAGGTGCACAGGGGAGCCACACAGAGAGGGAGAGGGCGCAATTGAGTGGACCGGCCACCTCCTTACATAGCCCAGTATTAGGTCTGTAAGTGCAAGAATATCGTCAATGAATATACTCAACAAGGACTGATTAGAGCTAAGGAAGAGGACATGAAGTAGCAGAAGCAAAGCTGTCCAGGGGAATGTCCCAGGGCCAATTAAAGGAAACATGTCATCAGGATTTTGCTAACTAAACTAAAGGCATTGTCAGGTTAGTGCTGTTACACTTTTTTAAAATAGGAGGCAGGTCATTGAAGGACCTGTCATTAAAGCCCATACTGATGACAATACCAGAGCAGCACATAAAGCCCCACCCACTGCCTCGCCCCGGAGAACAAGCATCTCATTAACTCAGTACTGCAAACACAGATTAAACAAGAACCACAAGACGGATTTCTCCAACCCAGGTATCATTTTAATCAGTATGACAGCACGAACCTGACAGTGCCTATGGTTTACTTAGCAAAATCCTGATGACAGGTTTCCTTTAAAATTGTCAATGTGAACATCTAGGACAGATTTGCATGGATGTCTGAATGAGCCCTAATTCAAGAGAGCTGCTATTATGTCACCCACCATTTGAAAACGCTATCACCACTTTAGTGCCTTCTAAATATCCTGTGGTGCAATATATTGCATATCTTGGAATATTAAAACATGAAAACATGTAGAAATTATCACATTTTTTACACACCTTTATAAATCTGAAAATAAGGGAGGAAAAGAATGGAATGGAAGAACAGAGAAGAAACTGTGAAAAAAATAAAGGACAACATCTGCAAGGAGTTTGTATGTTGTCCCTGTGTTTGCGTGGGTTTCCTCCGGGTTCTCCGGTTTCCTCCCACACTCCAAAAGCATGCTAATAGACTAGACTATATTAGTGGGGAGAGTTCTGATAATATCAGTAATGCGCAGTGGAAATTAAAAGCGCTATATAGCTAAGTGAAGTTAACAAATATCATTAATATTGACATTTATGGAATATGGCCCATCACACGTCCTAGTGACCTTCTTTAGAGTCTTGGACTACATATGACTTGAACCCACGATTCATATTATTTGAGAGAAGTAGCTAAAGACTCAAGAGAAATTCAATTTGGACAATCCTTTATGTTTTTTTTCAAATGTTTCCGAAGTTATCTTTTCTTTTTCTCTATGTCTTTACATGTCCACACAAGTTCATACATCGGCTGCCTTTTTCTTTTCTCCGAGAAGCTATCTCTTTGAAGCAGATAACCTGTATGAAATGAGTGATTCTCTTGAGAAGTGCATAACAATTACTGTAGATAATTATTCATATCCCGGTACGGAGAACCCAAGAGCTTCATTCAAAAGATGTTCTACATTCTGTGAAGGGGACATTTATCATTGCTTCAGGGATATCTGTTCCATAAAAATATAAGTAGCTTCCACTTCTTCTGCTGTACTTTACTACTAATATGTTGTGTTAACAGTAATTTCAATTAATAAGAGTACAAGCGGCTGATACATGTTATGCAAAAGTCAAAGCCCAAAGCTAATCAGTTAAATTAATTCATTTCACAAGTAATATGTCCTGTGATTGCCTCACTAAATGCTTTTGATTTCTACAAAAGGTGAGAGACACTGGGGACATTTATTAACTTTTGAAACCTCTCAGGAACAATAGTCTTAAAAAATAAAATGCACTTTTTTGCATTAGGATGATGATTGGCATTTTTTTTATCAGTGTTGTCCATTATTGTGGCAAACCTTTATGGACATTCATTTATAAAGACTTGAAAGACAATCCCCGCTTTTGCTAGTGTAAAATAATGCTCAGGGTTGGTGATCTGGAGGCCTTTGAAGAGCATAAATATTATTGCAACTGAGGCTGTGGAGTCAGAGTCGTGGAGTCGGAGTGGGTGTCCATTTTGGACCGACTCTGGCTCCTAAAATATATAATGAATTGTGTACCGGAGTTGAGATGAATCTGTGCTGCACTATTATGCACGTGCTCAGTATTGAGACAGGGCTGTGGAGTCAAAGAAATTGAGGAGTCGGAGGTTCGACTTACCAACTACTCAGCCCTGATTGCAATGTAACGTCCTTGATGGCCATAATAGATTACACAGACTGCATATTTTCTATATGGCTCAGATAGGCAAGTGGTAGTTCTTATTATTTCACATGTGCAAGTAGGCACATACTGTATCTATGTCTGACATTCCTCTCCTGGTCCCAAACTATCACCAAGAACCTCTTATTTCCTCTAGTTAAACTCACAGCTCGGTGGTCCAAGGTGTTCTACGTCTATTCCCATAGCATCACTTTTGATAAAAAAATCTCATCTACGCCACATGTACCTCCTAATCAGACCCAACTATATTTATATATTCACTATACTTTTCATGTAGCGTGTGGACCATAATTCAACAATGTATGAATCTTCCTCAATGCCATCTTCAGATGGCCACGGCATCAAAAAAGGAAGAAAAACTGAGGCATTCAACACAAATTACTTTATCATGGTATGCACATTCACGTAAAGTGCGTACCATTTCAGCATAATTATCAATATGACTTATAAAGGAGGTTACGTCCACACCTTATATCAGCACAAACTTAAAGGGGTTGTCAAATAGATCCTGCGTAGCACGAGTTGTCAGTATTCTCCAGTGTCGGGAGTGGACGGTCATATGAATGCAAGTATGCAATAAGCATACTCCAGGACACATTCCAACTAGACGTATGTGGCCTTGCTCAATACTGGTATATTCAGCAAGACCACAAACATTTAGATGGAATGTGGCCGGTAGCAAGCATATCACATATATTACTTACTGACACATGACCACACAGTTTTGCCAATGTTACTTGAGAATTCTGACAGGGCGCACTGTGTATGATGTCTGCAGTCTTTTTTGCCCAACCATGACAACCTCTTTAAGCATTATGACAATTAATAGAATCTTGACAAAGACTAACGTCAAAGCGCATTGATCTGTCTCCATGAAGCTGTATCTGCCTATATGATCATGTGGAAAATTTTTCCCTTTTTTAAAGGGAATCTGTCACCCCATTTTGCCCTATGAGATGCGGCCACCGCCATCAGAGGCTTATCTACAGCATTCTGTAATGCTGTAGATAAGCCCCCGATGTCACCTGAAAGTAAAGAAAAACGAGTTATATTATACTCACCCACGAGCCGCGAGGGGACGGAAAGAAGAAGCAGGCTTCGCTGCAAGATGGGAGGTGCCTAACCGGACCGAGATGCCCATCTGATGGCGGACCGCCCCTGGGTGAGTATAATATAACTTGTTTTTCTTCTCTTTCAGGTAACATCGGGGGCTTATCTACAGCATTATAGAATGCTGTAGATAAGCCCCTGATGGCGGTGGCCTCATCTCATAGGGCAAAAATGGGGTGACAGATTCCCTTTAAGTAACTATGAAATAAAAGTTAATTTTTAACCATTTCATCCTATGCTGGATATTTTGGAATATTGTTTTAATAGAATGATAGTCCCATGCAGAAATCACTAATCTGCTCTCAACTCTAAATATTTTTTAATCTGCTTTATCAATTATGGAATGGCCTCTGTGGAATGCAAAAGTGAGCTGACTTTATCACTGGCTGCTGCACTTTGTTCATTGTGGTTGAATGTGCAAAGTGCAGCAACCAGTGGCCGGGTCAGCTTAGCTTCTGCTCTCAGTGGAGGCGGCGGTTGGGCTTCCATATCTTGGCTCACTAGATGTGGAGAGTCCATTGATTTCACTGCTGCGCTCTGGACACTGTAGACAACAGAATTCGTGAGTGGCCCCTCCATATGAGTGGGCCTAGGTCAGCTGCCCCCTTGCATTGTCTATAATTGTGGGACGAACATTATAGAATGAGCCTATCTAAATTTCCAGTGATAACTGCCAATAAGAATCATTCTATAGCTATAAATACATTTCAGAAATTCTTTGATCTCAGCATCACTCAGGAAAGTTATAAAGTTTTTTATTTTTTAAAGAGAAAAAAATAAATCTGTTCTCCTACACTATCTTAGAATAAGGTGTTCAGTGTATGAATGCTGAGAGACTGAAGTTTGAGAAGGATGTAGGTTAGGCCATGTCAGGAATGAAAGCTAAACATATAATTTACTTTCCTTCTTCCTAATCGGCTTGAATATTGCCTGCTTAAAATCTAGAAAACGCTATTGAATATAACTTACAAGTGAATACAACTTATTTCACTTCTTTCATAAGAACCAGTTATGAGAACAAAATTCCTGTTGAGAATGAGAACAACAGACACGCTAGCAGACACTAAACTCTCTGTCAATATGACTGTCAAAAAAAGCGGCGTGTTTTATCAGCTATCTACAATATGTCTATCCAATACATGTTAAAAAGAACAACAGAACACATGCATTGGTGCCACTTCATTCATATAAAGAGCACAGGACTCCTGTTCTCATGATTGGTGGGACCTCCAAGTGATCAGACATTGATCAGATATGTTGCAGATTGGTGGTTATTTGTAATTGATGGGCATCTTCACCAAAAGGTTAGTCTTTAACAAAAATTTTCAGTAGCACACTAGTCACCTGCCTCCTGACTTTTTTATTGCTTGAGGGTGGGCACTCCTACTGTTGAACTGAATGTTCTATGGTGACTGACATTGGGCTTGTTCCAAACTTTGCTCTGTTATCTGTACTTTTACATATAAAGATAATTGTGCCTTTGAACAAGCGGGCTGCTTATCAACATATGGAAAAATTGAGCAGTGGTTAGCAATTCAAGTAGCCAATAGGTGGGAGACATGGGCTTAAGATTTTTCAGGACTGATAGCAGCTCCTAGTGAGGAGCTGAAAGGCTTGGTGTGGTGAGACGCACTGTCAAACGTCTCTATAGAAATTGCTGAACTGAAGAGAAGTGACTGGAATCTCAGGAATTAACTTTCAGATCTCATCCATGTATGCAGCTACTGCACATGTTCAGCCATCCTTTGCTGGTCGGTCCCATTGCAATGAACTATGAACAATAAAAGACAAAAGAATAGTAGAAGAATGACAGCAGATTGAAAAACAAGTTATTTGTAACCTTGCTTATTTCCAAGATATCTGGAAAAACATGATGAGAACTCTTTAAAAGCAATCAGTCACCGGTTTATTATGCTTTGCTTTTAAAGCAACATCATATTCTGCAACGCTTTACATACATTATCATCGCTGTCCACATTGGGGCTCACAATCTAAACTTCCTATCAGTGTGGGAGGTATCCGGGCTACCCAAAGGAAACCAATGCAAACATACAAACTTATTGCAGATGATGTCCTTGATGGGATTTTAGCCCAGGATCTCAGCTCTTCAAAGCAACAGTGTTAACCACTGTGCAGCCTCATTTTTAAAGAGCATGTGAGAGCAAAATAATTTAGGGGCAGAGACCCTTATTTCAGTGATGTATTACTTACTAGAATGATTGCTGCTGTTTTGATAAAATCACCGTTTTATCTGCTGCTGATATACCAGTCCTCTGAATGCTGAGCTCTGTATAATCCCTCGCACAATACTGATTGACAGCTTACTGTGTACACTGTGCATAGGCAGAAATAAGCCTATCAGTGGAGGAGATGGGGTTATAAAGAGCTCATTAATGTGGAGGACTACATGGCAGCAGTTTTACTAGTTCTCTAGTGATAATCTCCTGCTGAGAGAACAATGAGTTTATAAAAAACTACAGCAAGCAGCCCATTAAGTGACCCATTACTGTAATAAGGGTCTCTATGTTCTAAGTTATTCTGCTTTTAAATTAGATTACAGATTACCATTATATTTAGACACTTGGAAACTTAAAATATGTTTTCTTTCTCTTAATAATATTAAAGGGGTGGTCCTAAGTCAAACTAATTTTTATTCTCAATCCCTATCTATTTAGTGCCATAATATAATCTATTTTCTTATAAACTTTGCAAGGTGACTGCTCGACACATAGTGAATGGGAAATATGTATCACAGAGGTGCATGTCCTCTGTGATGCAAAACTACAGTAATACTCTAGTGCACATAGTACTTAGAGGGGTTAATTGGCCATGTTAGGGCCAGGTATTATTGTGAGCATCTGAAGAGTTGGGATTGGATGACTAAGCACCATATCTCCACCCCATTGTAAAATGGGACCTGTTTATCTCACACAAGGTATTGTGTATGGAGGTAAGAAACCCTCCTAGATTGTGTGCCTTTGTTAAAGGACTAAGAATCTGGACTCTAACCGAAGTGAGTAAAGCAGCACTATTGTATGGACCTTTTGCTTTATGTTTTGCTTTGTGCAGGCCAACGGCTGTATTTAAGTTTTTCTGTGATGTGGTTTATGAGGACTGAAATAAATCAACCAGATTTTTAAATAGAAACTGTTCCTGTGATAACTCATATTGCTGTCAAGTGAGTAGTATTACCACAACTTGTATTAAAAATTCCCAACCATTCCCTAACTATACTATCTAACTACTATTTTGTTTTTTTCCTATTTCCTTTCTGATGACACTCTGAGAATCTCACTGCATGCTGCGATACTCAAGTAAAGAGTCATCGGGTGGTAGAGGCTGCAGTCACTGTCACAGCCTCTGCCACTTCCCTGAAATAAAGCGTCATCAATGACACTCGTTTCAGGGGCTGTGCTCATCCCTGCTATTTCCATGCTGTGTCCCCCCATGCGAGCTGTGTATTGTGCGATTTGCGCAGTGCCAGCGTCTGATCTGTTGTTGGCTCAGATGACTAGTCAGCCGGCAACAGAGCTGTGTCAGAATACCCGACATGCAGGTAACGAGTGACATCACTGTCCGGAGCGGCGCTAGGCTCCAGCATGCCGGATATTCTGACTCCCCTCTGTTGCCAGCTGATTTTTAATGATCTGATTATGGTACTAAATAGATAGCGATTTAGAATGCAATTTAGTTTGACTTTTGACAACCTTTTTAACTAACGGACTCTAAATTTAATAATAAACACCAAGGACATTAGGCTAAATACTGCTGATAATTACTTCTAACTGAAAAGAAGAAGAAAGCCCAAATAATAACAAAATGTATAAACTTTATGAATTATGTCAAAACTAGGGATGAGCGTACCCATGAATGGTTTCGACAAACTGTAGTCCAAAGTTCAGATTGTTTATCAAAACTTGACACGAACTTGACTCCGAACCCAAAAGACGTCAATGGTGACCAGAACTTTGGTGCTGTACAATGGCTGTAAAATGATCATAGTAAGGGCAATTGGGCTGCAAAAGGAAGAAAATGGAGGTAAGAGCTGGACAATTGCCCTTCAAACAAATGTGGATAGAAAAATTACTTAAAATAACACAAATTAAAAAATAATAAATTATAATCTTGAACCAGGATGTGGATGGACAAGTGGATGGGGAGGTTGAGGAGGAGATGGAGGTGGATGTGGTGGTGGAGGTGGAAGAGGCGGAGAAGAAGGAAGTCAACACTGTTTTTGTGTTTTGTTTTTTGATATTTATTTTTTTGGGGTACTCTAAAAATGGGCTCTGTGGGGGAACTCTGCATACAGGCACTTTAATAACGTGCTGGCCACTTTCTTTAGTCAGGCCTTGCAATACTCTGCACTTTTTTGAGATGCAAAGAATAAGTAGAGCATCAAATACCTGACATGGCCATGTTGCTTCAGGTGGTGGTGTAGCTGCTGCAGGGAGGGGGTTATAATAGGGAAATATTTTTCAGGCACAGTGCAAAGCTCAGAAGGCAAAGAGAATCAGATTTTACTGTTATGGTTTGCAGGTGCCATGACACACTGGGAGAGCTCATAAGCTGCCAAAACAGTAGAACCCCCCATAAGTGACCCCCATTTGGTGGGTAAAAATGGCACCAAAATTTGTCCTACAATTTCTACTGAACGTGGCAATACCCAATATGTGGCTGCACAGTACTGCTTAGCCATACGGAGAGACTCGGGTGAAATGGAGCCCTATTTGCCTCCTGGAGCGCAGATTTTCAACAGTTTGTTGACTCCATATACAGAGCCCCTAATGGCTAGAAGAGCTGAATCCCCTTCTAGTAACCCCATTTTGGAAACTATACCCTTGAGGAATTTATCTATAGGTGTAGTGATGATTTTGACTTCATGGGTATTTTCCAGAAACACGCAGCAATAAATGTTACCGGATGAAAATTGCAAACTGCCGTTGTAGTGACCAGTATGCTGTAGCGACCAGTATGTTGTAGTCACCAGTACGTTGTGCCCAGCCCATGCTTCTGGAGGCATGTACCCGTAAGTTAGGCGAGCTCTCATAGCTTCAAAAATGCCAAACGTCGACATAATATGTGGTTTCGGTACACTGTGTGGGTATCAGAAGGGAGGGAGTATTTGGATTTGAGAGCGGAGAATTTGCTGAATTTCTTTTGGCGGGTGAGGAGCCATTTTGCTTTTCCAGAGCCTTTGTACTGCCAGTAATGTGGAAGCCCCTATATTTCCGTTAATAGATGACAGACTTGAGTTGGGACTTGCTTTTTTTTGTGGATTGAGTTGAAGCTTTTATTGGGAACATTTTACATATTGTTATGAATCAAAGTTATCAGGCACTCTACACTGACCACTTACTTTGGTGTTTCTATCTAAATCTCTGAGTGATGTGATTCAGATGAAACCCCTGAGGAATCCATTCACTATTATGAGGCAGCAGAGTTACTCTGGACTCCATCTGGCTCCAGTTCAACGGTGTCCTTTTTTTCACAAGTGCACAAAACTGTGGCCGATGGCACTTTTATGCAATCCTAAAAAGACGGACACGGCTGGATCATAGATCAGACGGTGTCCACAGTGCCTCCATCTGCCTCATTATAGAGAATCCCACCAGAGGTTCCCTCTGAATCATGTATTTCAGAGATTTACATGGAAACCCTGATGCAAACGCTCAGTGCAGAGCGCAGGATAAGTGTGCACCGAGCCTTACTGCGATCTTTGGGAGGCAGAATGAAAAAATCAACAGCAGGTGAAGAATTGGTTTTATTTATTTTTTTACGCCGTTCCTCGTGCAGTATAAGTAGGTGACTTTTTTCATTGTTTCGTTGCCATTACAGCGATACCAGATTTATATCTGATTTTTATATTTGGCTGCTGTCACACAATAAAAGACGCTTTTTATAGCAAAAATAGTTTTTGAATCACCGTAGTTTGAGAGCTCTAATTTTTCATATTTTGGCCCACAGAGTCATGTATGGGCTTGTTTTTTGCTGGACAAGTTGACATTTTTATTGGTATCGTTTCCGGGCACATGACATTTTTGATCACTATCTATTCCAATTTTTGGGAGGCAGAATGAACAAAAACTAGCAATTCAGGAATTGTTTTGGGAGGGGATTTATGCCACTCCGTGTGTTGTAAAATTGATAAGGTACTTTTATTCTTTGGGTTAGTACGATTACAGCGATACCTCATTTATATAATTTTTTATGTTTTGACGCTTTTACACAATAAAAACTATTTTATAGACAAAATAGTTATTTTTGCATCTCTTTATTCTAAGAGCTATAACTTTATTTTTTCTCTGATGGAGCTGTATGGAGGCTTGTTTTTTGCGGGACAAGATTACATTTTCAGTGGTACCATGTTTATTTATATCCGTCTTTTTGTTCGCGTTTTATTCCACTCTTTGTTTCGTAGTATGATGATAAAGCATTGGCTTTTGCCTTGTTTTTTATTTATTTGATATCCAAAGTCAGAGGGACTGTCAGCCCTCTGCTGGCTCCTGGAATGCTGCGATCTCATTTGATCGCAGCATTTGGGGGTTAAAGTTCCGGGAGCGGTGCATGACCACTCCTGGCACTTAGTGCCGGGTGTCCGCTGTCAGAATGTGCGGGCGATTGTGCAGACGTAATAATCCGTCCCTGGTCACATAGACCCAGGTCACATGGAAGGATTATTACGTCTGATGTCAGAAAGAGATTAATATGATCATAAGCTTTATAGTCCAGTAGCCCAAATCATTCTTAGTTTGTCCTTTCCTAGAATTTGAAAATGAAAACTATAACAGTCATTGATTCTTTTTGAAAGGTAAAGCAAGTAATGCTTTTACTATTTATTATTATTATTCATTATTTAACGGCCTGTGGCTCGATCTCAATTTGTGCCAACTTGATGGATGAACAATCTGTAGGAAGACTGATCTTGTGCAAGCCTAAATTAGTTCACCAGTGTCTTCTCTGCCGTTATCTTGATAGTATCAAGCCATTGAGTTGCTGGTCTTCCTCTTCGGCTTGTTCCTTCTATTCTTCCGACTGTGATGTCCTTCTCCAGTAATTGCTGTCTTCGTATGATGTGTCCAAAGTGGGAAAGTCGTGGTTTGCGGTCCTTGCTTCAAGTGACATGTCTGGCTTGATCTGTTCCAAAATTGATTTTTTTGCTCTTCTTGCTATCCATGAAATTGATAACATCCTTCTTCAACACATTCTGAAGGTCTTGATTTTTGTATTCTGGGTTTTACTGTAGCTGCACAATAAATGTAGTGGATCAGATGTATAAAATGTTGTCTAAGCCTGCAAAATCCTTTATTATGTCACAAAGAAAAGGTGTTAGCGAAATGTACATTTTTTTCTGTTTTTTCCAAGTTAATGATAGATGAATACATGAGTAATTCCAAGAAATTTTCATACATAATACAAGTGTAAATATCTACTTGCCTGACATCTCCTATTCCCAAAAGAACTTTACTTCAAAGGCTAAGAAAATAATTCTAACTAGAGCATAATTACTATTGAGATGTGAAGACATGGAAATTATCCTAGATGAAGTTGCGTGAGGGGAAGGAAGCAGTTGTTACAGCATAGAGAGGTTCCAAGAATGAGTTATTAAAGGGCTTCCTTGTAATGCTTTTCTTGTAATATATTATCTAAGCTTTCAGCTACAGAAGTTGTTAGAAATCTCACTAAATAAGTCTGACTACTTAGATCTTCAACCTAATTTTGCTTCTTTGCTGAGGATGCAATACTCATAGAAGTGACCGAGATCTTCAACATGCCCTTAAGTGTCCATTCGGAGCAGGCATTTCATAGAATCATAGAATCATAGAATAGTAGAGTTGGAAGGGACCTCCTGGGCCATCTGGTCCAACCCCCTGCTCAAAGCAGGATTCTCTAAATCATCCCAGACAAATGTCTGTCCAGCCTCTGTTTGAAGACTTCCATTGAAGGAGAACTCACCACCTCTCGTGGCAGCCTGTTCCACTCATTGATCACCCTGTCAAAAAGTTTTTTTTAATATCTAATCTGTGTCTCCTCCCATTCAGTTTCATCCCATTGCTTCTAGTCTTTCCTTGTGCAAATGAGAATAAAGATGATCCTTCTATAATGTGACAGCCCTTGAGATATTTGTAGACAGCTATTAAGTCTCCTCTCAGTCTTCTTTTTTGCAAGCTAAACATTCCCAAATCCTGCAACCGTTCCTCATAGGACATGGTTTGCAGACCGGTCACCATTCTGGTGGCTCTTCTCTGAACTTGCTCCAGTTTGTTGATGTCTTTTTTAAAATGTGGTGCCCAAAACTGGACACAGTATTCCAGATGAGGTCTGACCAAAGAGGAGTAGAGGGCAATAATGACCTCACGTGATCTAGACTGTATGCTTCTGTTGATACATCCTAGAATTGCATTTGCCTTTTTTGCTGCTGCATCACACTGTTGACTCATGTTCAGTCTGTGATCAATTAGTATACGCAAGTCTTTTTCACATGTGCTGATACTTAGCCCTATTTCTCCCATTTTGTATATGCTTTTTTCATTTTTATTGCCCAGATGTAGTACTTTGCATTTTTCCCTGTTAAAATCCATTCTGTTAGTTGCTGCCCACTGCTCCAGTTTATTTATATCTTTTTGAATCCTCTCTCTCTCTTCTCTAGTATTAGCTACCCCTCCTAGCTTTGTGTCATCAGCAAATTTGATCAGTTTACCCTCAATTCCTTCATCTAAATCATTGATAAAGATGTTGAACAATACAGGGCCCAAAACAGAGCCTTGTGGTACCCACTTGATACATTCTTCCAACTGGATGTGCAGCCATTTACGACCACTCTTTGGGTCCGATCACTAAGCCAGTTATGAATCCACCTTGCCTTGTCAATTCCATACTTAGTCATTTTTTCAATAAGGATTGTGTGAGATACTTTGTCAAATGCTTTGCTAAAGTCAAGATATACTATATCTACAGCATTTCCTGATCCACCCAGTCGTGATTCTGTCATAAAAGGAAATTAAGTTAGTCTGACATGACTTATTAGTTACAAACCCATGCTGACTCTGTTTAATCACTTCATTCTTATCCAGGTACTTGCATACATGTTCTTTAATAATTTGTTCAAAGATCTTTCCTGGTATAGAAGTCAGACTCACCGGCCTGTAGTTCCCTGGGTCCACCTTCTTCCCCTTTTTGAAGATAGGAACAACATTTGCTCTTCTCCAGTCTTCTGGGACTTCTCCTGTTCTCCAAGAATTTTCAAAGATTATGGACAGTGGTTCAACAATTTCTTCTGCTATCTCCTTCAGTACTCTGGGGTGTAATTCATCTGGACCTGGAGGCTTGAATTCATTTAGGTTAGCTAAGTGTTTCCTCACTGTCTTTCTGTTTATAGATATCCTGGATTCTTCTATTCCTTTAACCCCTTCACCCCCAAGGGTGGTTTGCACGTTAATGACCGGGCCAATTTTTACAATTCTGACCACTGTCTCTTTATGAGGTTATAACTCTGGAACGCTTCAACGGATCTTCGCGATTCTGAGAATGTTTTCTCGTGACATATTGTACTTCATGATAGTGGTAAAATTTCTTCCATATAACTTGCATTTATTTATGAAAAAAACGCAAATATGGCAAAAATTTTGAAAATTTTGCAATTTTCAAACTTTGAATTTTTATTCCTTAAAACAGAGAAATATGTCACACAAAATAGTTAAGAAATAACATTTCCCACATGTCTACTTTACATCAGCACAATTTTGGAAACAAATTTTTTTTTTGTTAGGAAATTATAAGGGTTAAAAGTTGACCAGCGATTTCTCATTTTTACAACAAAATTTACAAAGCCATTTTTTTTCGGGACCACCTCATATTTGAAGTCACTTTGAGAGGTCTATATAGCAGAAAATACCCAAAGTGACACCATTCTAAAAACTACACCCTCAAGGTACTCAAAACCACATTCAAGAAGTTTATTAACCCTTCAGGTGCTTCACAGGAGCTGAAGCAACATGGAAGGAAAAAATTAACATTTTACTATTTAATCACAAAAATGATTTTTTACAAACATTTTTTTTATTTTCACAAGGGAAAAAGGAGAAAAAGGACTGATAAAGTTGTTGTGCAATTTCTCCTGAGTACGCCGATACCCCATATGTGAGGGAAAACCACTGTTTGGGCACACGGCAGAGCTCGGAATGGAAGGAGCGCAGTTTGACTTTTCCAAACCAAAATTGGCTGGAATTGAGAACGGACGCCATGTCGCGTTTGGAGAGGCCCCGATGTGCCTAAACAGTGGAAACCCCCCACAGTGACCCCATTTTGGAAACTAGAACCCCCTAAGGAACTTATCTAGATGTGTGGTGAGTAGTTTGAACCCTCAAGTGCTTCACGCAAGTTTGTAATGTAGAGCCGTGAAGAAAAAAAATCATATTTTTTCCACAAGCATGATGTTTTAGTCCCCAAATTTTTATTTTCCCAAGGGTAAGAGGAGAAATTGAACCACAAAAGTTGTTGTCCAACTTATTCTGAGTACGCTGATACCCCATATGTGGGGGGGAACCACTGTTTGGGTGCACGGCAGGGCTTGAAAGGGAAGGAGCGCCGTTTGACTTTTCCAAACCAAAATTGGCTGGAATTGCGAACGGACGACCATGTCGCGTTTGGAGGGCCCCTGATGTGCCTAAACAGTGGAAACCCCCACATGTGACCCCATTTTGGAAACTAGACCCCCTAAGGAACTTATTCTAGATGTGTGGTGAGTAGTTTGAACCCTCAAGTGCTTCACGCAAGTTTGTAATGTAGAGCCGTGAAGAAAAAAAATCATATTTTTTCCACAAGCATGATGTTTTAGTCCCCAAATTTTTATTTTCCCAAGGGTAAGAGGAGAAATTGAACCACAAAAGTTGTTGTCCAACTTATTCTGAGTACGCTGATACCCCATATGTGGGGGGGAACCACTGTTTGGGCGCACGGCAGGGCTTGAAAGGGAAGGAGCGCCGTTTGACTTTTCCAAACCAAAATTGGCTGGAATTGCGAACGGACGCCATGTCGCGTTTGGAGGGCCCCTGATGTGCCTAAACAGTGGAAACCCCCACATGTGACCCCATTTTGGAAACTAGACCCCCTAAGGAACTTATCTAGATGTGTGGTGAGCACTTTGAACCCTCAAGTGCTTCACGCAAGTTTGTAATGTAGAGCCGTGAAGAAAAAAAATCATATTTTTTCCACAAACATGATGTTTTAGTCCCCAAATTTTTATTTTCCCAAGGGTAAGAGAAGAAATTGGACCACAAAAGTTGTTGTCCAACATGTCCTGAGTACGCTGATACCCCATATGTGGGGGGGAACCACTGTTTGGGCGCACGGCAGGGCTTGAAAGGGAAGGAGCGCCGTTTGACTTTTCCAAACCAAAATTGGCTGGAATTGCGAACGGACGCCATGTCGCGTTTGGAGGGCCCCTGATGTGCCTAAACAGTGGAAACCCCCCACATGTGACCCCATTTTGGAAACTAGACCCCTAAGGAACTTATCTAGATGTGTGGTGAGCACTTTGAACCCTCAAGTGCTTCACGCAAGTTTGTAATGTAGAGCCGTGAAGAAAAAAAATCATATTTTTTCCACAAACATGATGTTTTAGTCCCCAATTTTTATTTTCCCAAGGGTAAGAGGAGAAATTGGACCACAAAAGTTGTTGTCCAACATGTCCTGAGTACGCTGATACCCCATATGTGGGGGGGAACCACTGTTTGGGCACACGGCAGGGCTCGAAAGGGAAGGAGCGCCGTTTGACTTTTCCAAACCAAAATTGGCTGGAATTGCGAACGGACGCCATGTCGCGTTTGGAGGGTCCCCTGATGTGCCTAAACAGTGGAAACCCCCCACATGTGACCCATTTTGGAAACTAGACCCCTAAGGAACTTATCTAGATGTGTGGTGAGCACTTTGAACCCTCAAGTGCTTCACGCAAGTTTGTAATGTAGAGCCGTGAAGAAAAAAAATCATATTTTTTCACAAACATGATGTTTTAGTCCCAAATTTTTATTTTCCCAAGGGTAAGAGGAGAAATTGGACCACAAAAGTTGTTGTCCAACATGTCCTGAGTACGCTGATACCCATATGTGGGGGGAACCACTGTTTGGGCGCACGGCAGGGCTCGAAAGGGAAGGAGCACCGTTTGACTTTTCCAAACCAAAATTGGCTGGAATTGCGAACGGACGCCATGTCGCGTTTGGAGGGCCCCTGATGTGCCTAAACAGTGGAAACCCCCCACATGTGACCCCATTTTGGAAACTAGACCCCTAAGGAACTTATCTAGATGTGTGGTGAGCACTTTGAACCCTCAAGTGCTTCACGCAAGTTTGTAATGTAGAGCCGTGAAGAAAAAAAATCATATTTTTTCCACAAACATGATGTTTTAGTCCCCAAATTTTTATTTTCTCAAGGGTAAGAGGAGAAATTGGACCACAAAAGTTGTTGTCCAACATGTCCTGAGTACGCTGATACCCCATATGTGGGGAGGAACCACTGTTTGGGCGCACGGCAGGGCTTGAAAGGGAAGGAGCGCCGTTTGACTTTTCCAAACCAAAATTGGCTGGAATTGCGAACGGACCCATGTCGCGTTTGGAGGGCCCCTGATGTGCCTAAACAGTGGAAACCCCCCACATGTGACCCCATTTTGGAAACTAGACCCCCTAAGGAACTTATCTAGATGTGTGGTGAGCACTTTGAACCCTCAAGTGCTTCACGCAAGTTTGTAATGTAGAGCCGTGAAGAAAAAAAATCATATTTTTTCCACAAACATGATGTTTTAGTCCCCAAATTTTTATTTTCTCAAGGGTAAGAGGAGAAATTGGACCACAAAAGTTGTTGTCCAACATGTCCTGAGTACGCTGATACCCCATATGTGGGGGGGAACCACTGTTTGGGCGCACGGCAGGGCTTGAAAGGGAAGGAGCGCCGTTTGACTTTTCCAAACCAAAATTGGCTGGAATTGCGAACGGACGCCATGTCGCGTTTGGAGGGCCCTGATGTGCCTAAACAGTGGAAACCCCCCACATGTGACCCCATTTTGGAAACTAGACCCCTAAGGAACTTATCTAGATGTGTGGTGAGCACTTTGAACCCTCAAGTGCTTCACGCAAGTTTGTAATGTAGAGCCGTGAAGAAAAAAAATCATATTTTTTCCACAAGCATGATGTTTTAGTCCCCAATTTTTTATTTTCCCAAGGGTAAGAGGAGAAATTGGACACCAATAGTTGTTGTCCAACATGTCCTGAGTACGCTGATACCCCATATGTGGGGGGGAACCACTGTTTGGGCGCACGGCAGGGCTTGAAAGGGAAGGAGCGCCGTTTGACTTTTCCAAACCAAAATAGGCTGGAATTGCGAACGGACGCCATGTCGCGTTTGGAGGGCCCCTGATGTGCCTAAACAGTGGAAACCCCCCACATGTGACCCATTTTGGAAACTAGACCCCCTAAGGAACTTATCTAGATGTGTGGTGAGCACTTTGAACCCTCAAGTGCTTCACGCAAGTTTGTAATGTAGAGCCGTGAAGAAAAAAAATCATATTTTTTCCACAAGCATGATGTTTTAGTCCCCAATTTTTTATTTTCCCCAGGGTAAGAGGAGAAATTGGACCACAAAAGTTGTTGTCCAACATGTCCTGAGTACGCTGATACCCCATATGTGGGGGGGAACCACTGTTTGGACGCACGGCAGGGCTTGAAAGGGAAGGAGCGCCGTTTGACTTTTCCAAACCAAAATTGGCTGGAATTGCGAACGGACGCCATGTCGCGTTTGGAGGGCCCCTGATGTGCCTAAACAGTGGAAACCCCCACATGTGACCCCATTTTGGAAACTAGACCCCCTAAGGAACTTATCTAGGTGTGTGGTGAGCACTTTGAACCCCCAAGTGTTTCACTAACGTTTATAATGCCCTGGCGTGAAAAAAAAATATTTTTTTTTTTCCACAAAAGTGATGTTTTAGTCCCCAATTTTTTATTTTCCCAAGGGTAAGAGGAGAAATTGGACCCCAAAAGTGGTTGTCCAATTTGTCCTGAGTATGCTGATACCCCATATGTTGGGGGGATACACTGTTTGGGCACACGGCAGGGCTCGGAAGGGAAGCAGTGACGTTTTGGAATGCAGACTTTGATGGAATGGTCTGCTGGGTCATGTTCCGTTAGCAGAGCCCCTGATGTGCCTAAACAGTGGAAACCCCCCACATGTGACCCCATTTTGGAAACTAGACCCCTAAGGAACTTATCTAGGTGTGTGGTGAGCACTTTGAACCCCCAAGTGTTTCACTAAAGTTTATAATGCCCTGGCGTGAATAAAAAAAAAAAAAAATTCCACAAATATGATGTTTTAGTCCCCAATTTTTTATTTTCCCAAGTGTAACAGGAGAACTTGGACCACAAAAGTTGTTGTCCAATTTGTCCTGAGTACGCTGATACCCCATATGTTGGGGGGAACCACTGTTTGGGCGCATGGCAGGGCGCAGAAGGGAAGCAGTGACGTTTTGGAATGCAGACTTTGATGGAATGGTCTGCGGGCGTCATGTTCCGTTAGCAGAGCCCCTCATGTGCCTAAACAGTGGAAACCCCCACAAGTGACCCCATTTTGGAAACTAGACCCCCTAATGAACTTATCTAGGTGTGTGGTGAGCATTTTGAACCCCCAAGTGTTTCACACAAGTTTATAATGCCCTGGCGTGAATAAAAAAAAAAAAAAAAATTTCCACAAATATGATGTTTTAGTCCCCAATTTTTTATTTTCCCAAGGGTAACAGGAGAAATTGGACCACAAAAGTTGTTGTCCAATTTGTCCTGAGTACACTGATACCCATATGTTGGGGGGAACCACTGTTTGGGCGCATGGCAGGGCGCAGAAGGGAAGCAGTGACGTTTTGGAATGCAGACTTTGATGGAATGGTCTGCGGGCGTCATGTTCCGTTAGCAGAGCCCCTCATGTGCCTAAACAGTGGAAACCCCACAAGTGACCCCATTTTGGAAACTAGACCCCCTAAGGAACTTACCTAGGTGTGTGGTGAGCATTTTGAACCCCCAAGTGTTTCACTAAAGTTTATAATGCCCAGGTGTAAAAATAAAAAATCCTACTTTTATCCTCACAAAAATGATGTTTTAGTCCCCAATTTTTTATTTTCCCAAGGGTAAGAGGAGAAATTGGACACCAAAAATTGTTGTCCAATTTGTCCTGAGTACACTGGTGCCCCATATGTGGGAAAAAACTGTTTGGGCACAAGTCGGGGCTCAGAAGGGAAGTCGTGACGTTTTGGAATGCAGACTGATGGAATGGTCTGCGGGCGTCATGTTCCGTTTGCAGAGCTCCTGATGTGCCTAAACAGTAAAAAAAACCACAAGTGACATAATTTTGGAAAGTAGACTCCCAAGGAACTTTTCTAAATGTGCCCCCCTTCTGGAACTAATCTTTCCTGTAAAGTAAATTAGTAGTGCATTGAGGTGTGGTACAATTTGAAACAATCCTTCATACACAGGCCAGGTTTTTCGGGGCAGGTGTCGCATTGGTAAGTGGTGTCCTTGCGTATTCCCCTTTTGTAACACACTCGGCACCTTTTTTGCGGCTTACCTTTGCTTCCAGTTGGCGGGACCACCCCGGGAAATGCTGACCTGGTATGATACGAGCACCTTCAGTTCCAGAAGTACTGGGGCCCGCTGTTTCCTGAGCGCCAAACATCAGGGCCTTAACCACTACCTCCTGGAACTGAAGGTACGTCGTATCGCTGTTGCGTGCACATCGTGACAGCAGGAAAGCGTTGAGCATTGCCATTTGGACGATGTGCACGGACAGCTTCTTGTACCACACCTTGGCCTTTCTCAAAGCACTGTACGGTTGGAGGAGTTGATCAGAGAGATCAACACCCCCCATGTATTTATTGTACCCCAGTACACAGTCCGGTTTGCGGACCTGTGTAGAGGTACCCCGTACAGTGCTGAGGGCGCTGCCATCACCATGTATGGTGGTCAAGAGAAGGACATCCCTCTTGTCCTTGTACTTGACCACCAATAGGTGGTCGCTACATTGGGCTCTGCTCTCACCCTTTCTGAGCATCTGCCCAAGTAGCAGTCTTCGGGAGGCCTCTCTGATTTTTGCGGACGGTACCGCAAGCTGCGGTACCTCGCGCAGAGAGGGATTTGTAGAGTGGGACGCTGGAATAAAAGTTATCGGTGTAAAGGTGATAACCTTTATCCAGCAGTGGGTGCACCAAATCCCACACAATTTTCCCACTCACTCCCAGGACGGGGGGGACACTCAGGGGGTTCAATCCTGGTGTCCTTTCCTTCGTAAACTCTAAAGCTGTGCGTGTACCCTGAGGTACTCTCGCACAGCTTGTAGAGTTTAATTCCGTACCTTGCCCTCTTGCTGGGCAGGTACTGGCGGAATCTGAGCCGTCCCTTAAAATGAACCAAGGACTCATCCACGCAGATGTCCCTTTGGGGCACGTACACTTCAGCAAACTTTTTGCTGAAGTGTTCGATGACCGGCCGAACTTTGAACAGACGGTCAAAGTTGGGGTCATTTTGTGGGGGACACTGTGCATTATCATTATAATGCAGGAATTTGTGGATGGCCTCAAAACGCGTCCGAGCCATGACCATTCGGAACAGTGGAGTGTTGTATAAAATATCAACACTCCAATATTGCTGAAGTTCTGGCTTCTTCAGGATCCCCATATGGAGGACCAGGCCCCAAAACTGCATCATTTCACCTGCGTCTACAGGAGACCAGTTGGAAAATGATGACACTGGGTTTTGCGCCAAAAATTGCCGAGCGTACAAATTAGTTTGCTCCACCACGAGGTTAATAAAATCCTCAGAGAAAAAGACTTTGAAAAAGTCTATTTCTCTGAGGCCCGTGGTGTCAAACTTGATTCCTGATTCTGCCACAAAATCAGGAATCAGTGGCTCGTAATTTTCGGGGGGCGGGGTCCATATGGGGTCCGAAGAGGGGTGCGCTGGTTCATTTTCAGGGTGGGGCGCTGCCTCATCTTCTGTCCTGGGGCGTCTGCGTGGCGGTTCCGCAGGACCCGAGGAGGAAGATGAGGAAGAGGAGGAAGAAGAAGAAGAGGATGAAGAATCTGAAAAGTAAAGAAATGTGGGATCCTCTCCCTCGCTATCAGTGTCGGAGGCAAGTAAAGCGTATGCCTCTTCCACTGAATAGCGCTGTTGGGAAGAACGTGACGAGCGGGACATTTTTTTTGTGAATGTGGTGCTTTGTGTGAACTTTATTTATAACTGTGTGTGTGTGGGGGGGGGATAGTGGTTGGTGCAAACTATGCTGAAAGGAAAAAGCTAAAAGAAAAGAAAGAGAATAGGGAAAAAAATGCCTGTGAAAAAAAGTCTAAACCAGCAGGCACGAGCTCTGATAAGTGACCGGTGTCACTTATCAAAGTTCCGCGGCTGCCGGATGTGCGCACAGGAGTGGCGGAAAGGGAAGTGAAAAAAAAAAAAAACGTCAGGAACGAGCTCTGATAAGTGACCGGTGTCACTTATCAAAGTTCCGCGGCTGCTAGATGTGCGCACGGGAGTGGCGGAAAGTGGAGTGAAAAAAAAAAAAACTGCAGGAACGAACTCTGATAAGTGACTGGTGTCACTTATCAAAGTTCCGCGGCTGCTGGATGTGCGCACAGGAGTGGCGGAAAGGGGAGTGAAAAAAAAAAAACTGCAGGAACGAACTCTGATAAGTGACTGGTGTCACTTATCAAAGTTCCGCGGCTGCTGGATGTGCGCACAGGAGTGGCGGAAAGGGGAGTGAAAAAAAAAAATGCAGGAACGAGCTCTGATAAGTGACTGGTGTCACTTATCAAAGTTCCGCGGCTGCTGGATGTGCGCACAGGAGTGGCGGAAAGGGGAGTGAAAAAAAAAAGACGGCAGGAGCGAGCTCTGATAAGTGACCGGTGTCACTTATCAAAGTTCCGCGGCTGCTAGATGTGCGCACAGGAGTGGCGGAAAGGGGAGTGAAAAAAAAAAAAAAACGGCAGGAACGAGCTCTGATAAGTGACCGATGTCACTTATCAAAGTTCCGCGGCTGCTAGATGTGCGCACGGGAGTGGCGGAAAGTGGGGTGAAAAAAAAAACTGCAGGAACGAGCTCTGATAAGTGACTGGCGTCACTTATCAAAGTTCCGCGGCTGCTGGATGTGCGCACAGGAGTGGCAGAAAGGGGAGTGAAAAAAAAAAAAAACATGCAGGAACGAGCTCTGATAAGTGACTGGTGTCACTTATCAAAGTTCCGCGGCTGCTGGAAGTGCGCACAGGAGTGGCGGAAAGGGGAGTGAAAAAAAAAAAACAAAAACGGCAGGAACGAGCTCTGATAAGTGACCGATGTCACTTATCAAAGTTCCGCGGCTGCTAGATGTGCGCACGGGAGTGGCGGAAAGTGGTGTGAAAAAAAAAAAACTGCAGGAACGAGCTCTGATAAGTGACTGGTGTCACTTATCAAAGTTCTGCGGCTGCTAGATGTGCGCACGGGAGTGGCGGAAAGTGGGGTGAAAAAAAAAAAAAAAACCTGCAGGAACGAGCTCTGAAAAGTGACTGGTGTCACTTATCAAAGTTCCGCGGTTGCTGGAAGTGCGCACAGGAGTGGCGGAAAGGGGAGTGAAAAAAAAAAAACTGCAGGAACGAGCTCTGATAAGTGACTGGTGTCACTTATCAAAGTTCCGCGGCTGCTGGAAGTGCGCACGGAGGGGGGTGCAAAAGAAAAACGAGCACGAGTGTTGATCGGTGAACTGCGTCACCAATCAACGCTCGGCGGCTGCTAAATGTGTGCAAAGGGGGGGTAAAAAGAGGGGAAAGGGAAGGGGGGGGGGGAATGGGGGGATTGGGGTGGATCGGGCAGGATCGGGGCTCAAAAACTCACGTTTGTAGTCTCTCTTCTTTCTTCTCTCTTCTTTCTTCTCTCTTCTTTCTTCTCTCTCTTTCTTCTCTCTTCTTCTTTCTTCTCTCTTCTTTCTTCAGCAGGAGTTGTGGTGTCACAGGCTACTGTGGCACCACAAGGCCCAGCACAGGAGGAGATCTGGCGTGTGACCGCACTGCAGGAATCCTCAGCAAGTGTGAGGACCCCTGCAGTGCGGTCAGACAGGTCAGATCCAGTTTGCAGACAGGTCACAGAGCGGTCACATCGCTGCTGTGACCTGTCATTGGTGGGATCGATGATCACATCGATCCCACCAATTAGAGGAGACCCTTGTTTTGCCATATTCTTAATATGTTAATGAGCTCTTAAGATCTATGGCTGGAAATAGATCTCCCTGAGAATGTGCTGCCAGGGATTATTGTAAATGAAACAGGGCGTTACCAGTGTGAGACATGTAAAGACTGGCAGTCTGCTCTCCTGATCTACATGTCTCACAATGGTAACTACTCTTTTATTTAAAATATTCTCTATAGGCAGATTCTCAGGGAGATCTATGTCCTGCCCATAGATCTTAAAATCTTATTTAGGTATAAAGAAAAAATTTATTTCTCTGTAATAAGACATCGGGATGAAGATATCAATGTATAATTTTATTCAGCTTCCTATGACCTACAAGCCTATATAGATGGCTTAGGACTGGCTGACCCTACTGACAGATTCACTTTAATCATAATCTACTGAAAAATGCAGTACATAAAAAACAGTCAGAGCATTAGGCTTTGTGTTTGTGATTATGGCAAATTTCTCAATGTATAATCCAACTGTATATCACTAGAGAATTTCTTGGCATGTACAGCATGTAGAATGTCCATCACATTATATAATATAGGGCTGCAATGTACTGTATGCTAACAAGGGGCAGGTGTTATATTGTCATGCTCTACTATCACAGTATATGAATGCATTGCCATCTGGTTGGAAACAGTGAAGAACATTGCTAACAATTCCAGATTAGCTGATAATTTGTAGATAATGTTACAGATGTTGCTACTGAACATTTAAAATGATAATTATATAGTTTTATTTTAGCATTGAAGACATTTCCGAGCTGATACTGTGGCAGCTCAATCATAGAGTTTGTGCATATTGATATCTAAATTTGGCTTGCTGAATACTGTATATCAGTATAAACTCTAGTTTCCCAAAATGAAACTTTCAGTGTAATGAAACTCTCAGTGCTAAACTTAATTAAAAGGAATCTGTCAGTAGGATCCATCCCCCAAACCCGAAACCCATATATATGTGCATGTAGGTCTTAACATGGGGCCATAACATTTATGGAGCAGCATATGGGGGCATATTTTATGGGGCCATAACATTTATGGAGCAGCATATGGGGGCATATTTTATGGGCCATAACCTATATGGGGGCATATTCTATGGGGCATCTTATGGGGCCATAACATTTATGGAGCAGCATATGGAGGCATATTCTATGGAGCCATAACATTTATGGAGCAGTATATGGGGGCATATTTTATGGGGCCATAACCTATATGGGGGCATATTCTATGGGGCATCTTATAGGGCCATAACATTTATGGAGCAGCATATGGGGGCATATTCTATGGGGCATCTTATGGGGCCATAACAATAATGGAGCAGCATATGGGGCCTATTCTATGGGGCATCTCATGGGGCCATAACCTTTATGGAGCAGCATATGGGGCATATTATTCTATGGAGCATCTTATGAGGCCATTATTAACCTTTGTGCAGCATTATATGGGGCGTATTTTGTATGGAGGATCTTATGGGGCCATCATGAACTGTATGGAGCATTATATGGGGCTCCTGATTAAATATGGATATTCAAAAACATTTAACCTACTGATATCTCAATAAATTTTGCTTTTATTGGCATCTATTTTTATTTTTGAAAGTTACCAGTAGCTGCTGCAGTTTCCACCCTAGGCTTATACTCGAGTCAATAAGTTTTCCCAATTTTTTGTGGCAAAATTAGGGGGGTCGGCTTATACTCGGGTCGGCTTATACTGGAGTATATGCGGTATAACCGTATATAGTCATGTATAAGCCGACCCGTGTATAAGCCGACCCCCCTAATTTTGCCACAAAAAACTGGGAAAACTTATTGACTCGCGTATAAGCCTAGGGTGAAAAATGATTATGCCCTCATATGATGCTGCACAGATTATGCCCAATATGCTCCACAGATTATGCCTCCATATGCTCCTGATTATGCCCCCATATATTCCACAGATTATGCCCCCGTATGATCCACAGATTATGCCCCCATATGCTCCAGATTATGCCCCATATGTTCCACAGATTATGCCCCCATATGCTCCAGATTATGCCCCATATGTTCCACAGCTTGTGCCCCCATATGCTCCATATTATGCCCCATATGCTCCAGATTATGCCCCATATGTTCCATAGCTTATGCCCCCATATGCTCCATATTATGCCCCCATATGCTCCAGATTATGCCCAATATGCTCCATATTATGCCCCATATGCTCCAGATTATTCCCCATATGTTCCACAGCTTATGCCCCCATATGTTCCATATTATGCCCCCATATGCTGCACAATTATGCCCCATATGCCCCATAGTATATGCCTCATATGCTGCTGCTGCAAAAAAAAAAAAAAAAATGACATACTCACCTCTCGTCGCTGGGGGCCAGGTGCCGGTGTCCTGAGCAGGCAGTGACACCGGCGCGCTATGGGGGACAGGTGCCGGTGTCACCGCTCGCTCAGGACCCCGGCACCTGTGATATTTACCTGTCATCTCTCCAACGCTGCACACTGCTCCCTCGGTCTGACTCCTCTGGCTGTGAATGATCTGGCAGGGGGCGGGGCATGCACTAACGACATCATCGCGCCCTCTGCCTGATCATTCACAGCCAGAGGAGTCAGACGAGGACGCAGCGGTGGACCGAGGGACAGGTAAATATCGCTATACTCACCCCTCCACCGGTGTGTCCCTGCAGCCTCTCCTCTTCTCCCGGCGGTCTCCGCAGCGCTTCAGTCCTGCAGCGGTCACGTGGTACCGCTCATTAAAGTCATGAATATGTGCATATTCATGACTTTAATGAGCGGTGCCATGTGACCGCTGCAGGAAGGAGCCGGAGATCGTGAGAGAAGCAGGGGGCTGCAGAGACCGCGCCGGCGGAGGGGTGAGTATGATCCGACACCCCCGCTCCCCCGCCGACGCCCGTATATGACCCATGTATAAGCCGAGAGGGGGACTTTCAGCCCTAAAAAATGGGCTGAAAATCTCGGCTTATACATGGGTATATACGGTATATAAGAAATAATTATTTTTGAATGCTTTATTCTGTGAGCTATAACTATAGCTATAACTTTTTTAGTTTTTCGCTGATGATGCTGTATGGCAGCTCGTTCTTTGCGGGACAAGATGATGTTTTCAGCGGTACCATGCTTATTTATATTCACCTTTTTGATCGCATGTTATTCCTCTTTTTGTACGGCTGTATGATGATAAAGCATTGTTTTTTTGCCTTGTTTTTTTTTTAAGGGGTTCACTATAAGGGGTTAACTAGTGGGACAGTTTTATAGGGCGGGTCGTTGCATACTAAATATGTGTACTTTTATTGTTTTTTCTTTTTTTTATTAATATAGGCACTGACAAGCCACCCCCTGCAGGACCCGGAAGGACCCGGCGGCCCTCTTGGATCCGGGGTCCTACAGAGAGGAGGCCCTCAGAACTGCGCAATCACATCGGTCTTAGGGAAGCACCAGGGAGCCCACTCCCTGCCCGATGCTTCCCTATACCGACAGAACACTGCGATCATGTTTGATCTCAGTGTGCCGGTGGTTAAAGTGCCAGGAGCGGTCCGTGCTGGGTGTCAGCTGTGAAAATCAGCTGACATCTGGCCGCGATCAGCTGCGCTACCACCGTGAGCTCAGCTGATCGCATATGACGTACTATCCCGTCCTTGGGGATTAAGTCTCAGGGCACATGGATGGGATAGTACGTCAGATGGCAGAAAGGGGTTAAAATCCTAAATGTTGGCCGACTGAAATGTATATTCAGTAAATGTACTCAATACTTGGTTGGTGCTCCTTTTTCATCAATTAGTGCATCAATGCTGCATGGCATGGAGACAATCAGTCTGTGGCACTGCTGAGGTGTTATGGAAGTCCAGGTTGCTTTGATAGCTGCCTTCAGCTCGTCTGAATTGTTGGGTCTGGTGTCTCTCATCTTCCTCTTGACAATACCCCATAGATTCTCTGTGGAGTTAAGTCAGGCAAGTTTGTTGGCCAATTCAGCACAGTTGGTATTGCGTACTTTTGGCAGTGTGGACAGGTGTCAAGTCCTGCAGAATGAAATTTCCATATCCAAAAAGCTTGTCAGGGAGAGAAGCATGAAGTGCTATAAAATTTCCTGGTAGACTGCTGCACTTAGTTTGGTCTTGATAAAACACAGTGGACCTACATGGCTCCTCAAACCATCACTGATTGTGGAAACTTCACACTAACCTCAAGCAGCTTGGATTGTGTGCCTCTCCATTCTTCCTCCAGACTCTGGGACCTTGAATCCCATATGAAATGCAAAATTTACTTTCATCTGAAAACAACACCTTGGACTAATGAGCAACAGTCCAGTTCTTTTTCTCCTTGGCCCAGGTAAGACACTTCTGATGTTGTCTATTGGTTATTATGAGTGGCTTTACACAAGGAATGTGTCACTTGTAGCCCATGTCCTGGATACTTCTGAGTGTGGTGGCTCTTGAAGCAATGACCCTAGTAGCAGTCCACTCTTTGTGAATCTCCCCCAATTTTTTGAATGGCGTTTTCTTAACAATCCTTTCAAGGCTTTGTTTATCCCGATTGCTTGAGCAACTTTTTCCTCCACACTTTTTACTTTCACTTAACTTTCCATTAATATGCTTGGATACAGCACTCTGTGAACAGCCAGCTTCTTTAGTAATGACCTTTTGTGGCTTACCCTCCTTGTGGAGTGTGTCAGGGACTGCCTTCTGGACATCTGTCAAGTCAGCAGTCTTCCCCATGATTGCGGAGCCTACTGAAATAGAATAAGGGACCTTTTTAAATGCTTAGGAAGCCTCTGCAGGTGTTTTTTTGTTAAATATTCTAATTTACTGAGATAATGACTTTTGGGTTTTCATTGGCTGTAAGCCATAATCATCAACATTAACAGAAATAAACACTTGAAATAGATCACTCTGTTTATAATGACTCTATATAATATATGAGCTTCACTTTTTGTATTGAAAAACTGAAATAAATTAACTTTTTGATGATATTCTAATTTAGTTACAATCACTTGTATGTGTTTGCCCCCCCATATAATGGTGTCCCCTATCTTGGTTCCTTCCTGGTATAATATTCTCTATCTTGGGTCCCTTTAAGTAATAATGTCCACCCTCATGGGATTCTTCTTAAGATGTCTCCCAACCTAGCCTCCATCTTAGTATAATGTACCACAATCTGGTCCCTTTCCTGGTGTAAGTTTCTCCATATTGGTCCCCTTTCTGGTATAATGTCCCTCATACTTAGTCCCTTTCTAGGATGTCGCCCAGTATGAGCTCTTTCTAAGTATAATGTCCGCCATCACAGTTATAATTCATCCCATGCTGGTCCCCTTCATGGTATCATGTGCAACATCCAGATCCCCTTCATGGATTAATGTGCTCCATCCTGGTCCCATTCATAGGTTAAGTGCCACATTCTGGGCCCCGTCATGGGTTAATAGGCACAATTCCGAGGCCCTTTCTGGTATAATGTTGTTATGCTCCAACACATTAAAAAAAAGATTATTCTCACCTTCTTCCATGCTCCCACTCCATGCGGTAACCTCTTGTACCAATGGCACAGGAGCTGGCAGCAGAGTTTGGCTTGCGCGTCATGGTGTATGATGTCACTGCGATGTGCCTCCAGTCACAAGCATGCTGACATCAGGTGCCGACCTCTGATTGGCCAGCGACTTTTTTTGCAGGGAGCCGGCATGTCCCTTGAGTCGCAATACAATTCAGCTGGTTGTGAGTCCTTGAAGGCACATCAACCTTAAATAATCTCGGTTGTTGGCTGGCCCCCTCAACCTCTGGGCCCTATTGCAGCTGCAAAGGCTGCCCCTGCTACAAATGCCAAAAAAAGTAAGGCTAGGGGAAACATGCAAATAGTTCAATCAAGTGTTCAAGAAGGTAAACCAGATTTGTGTGAAAATTTATGCCAAATATGGAAATCCTAGGAAAAGCATAAATGAGCAAATACCATATATGAAGTAATATATATATATATATATATATATATATAGCAATCAGGCTATGTATACATTCATTGTGTATATATACAGTCATTTGCCACTAAACGCCCGGGTCAAAATTAGAAAAAAAGAAAAAAAAATTTTTTTAATCACCTCCCTCCTCCAGCTCTGTAAGAAAACGAGCACCTTTCTCAAAGAGGAGGTGGAACGACACATTCATTTTAATTGTATCTTTAAGATGCGAATACAAATGAACCTTTAATTTTCAAATATAGAATAAAATGGGAAGAGGGAAAAGGAAAGTCAGCTCACCACAACGTATTGAACGGTGTCAGTGGAAGTCCTCTGCACGGAGCCACCCCAGCCTCTGGCGCAGATGATCAGCAAGAAAAAGGAAGAAAGTGTGCTCCAGCGATGAAACCATCCACTTGTATAAAAACTGTAGTTTATTTATGTTAGCAGCGGATTAACCAGCATAACATCCGGAGTCAGCAACAGAGAATGTAGATTTATTCACATCCAGTATAGACAGCTTACAACACAGCATGAAATGTGATCAGCCTGATATCTGCTATGGCTGCAGCATGAAAAACATTACAACAACACAGGAAGAGAAGGAGGAGGCATCCTGTCTGTGAGTGAGGGTTTTTTTTTTAACAGAACTTTGTTAACAACCTCACAATATGCACAACATATCAAACAGTACAGTAGTAGTTGTTGCAATACATACAAATAAATATGCATTATTCCAACACCCCCACTCAACAACTACTTATCCTCTTATTCCCATTGTGGTTCTCAATTCTTGGAACCTGGCTCGTGGCAATGGCTTTGTCATAATGTCAACTAGCATCTTATCAGTTTCACAATAGACAAACTGAATTATGCCACGATCTCTCTAATCACATAGATGATGGTGTCTGACGTCAATGTGCTTGGTTCTAGCACTGATCTTTTCACTGCATGCAAGTTTAATGCATCCTTGGTTGTCCTCATAAATCACCGTTTGCTGAGTTGATGGTTTGCCAAGATCGTCCATCAATTGTCTTAGCCAAACGACCTCCTGGCTTGCATAGACTGCGGACACATACTCCGCTTCTGTGGATGACAAGGCAACAGACACTTGTTTCCTAATAGACCAGGAGATTGAACTTTCTCCAACTTTAAACAAGTATCCTCTTGTGGATTTACGATCACGCGAATCACCAGCCCAATCCGCATCTACATAGCCGGTAAGTTCTAGATCTCCCGCTGCAGATAGTTTTAAATTTACATCTTGCGTTTCTTTCAAATATCCCAGAAGTCTTCTTAACAGCATTCCAGTCTCTTAGGCGCGGTTTTTCCACATATCTGCAAAGGATTCCAACTGTTGTTGTGATATCAGGTCGAGTCATAGTTGATATGTACAGAAGTGCCCCCACTGCCTGACGATATTTCTCATTGTTAGGCAACAGGTCATCTTCTTCTTCCAGCTTCAGGTAGGATGGTTCCATTGGGGTTGATATACCTTTGGCCTCTGACATTCCAAATTGATTCAGAATCAAATTAATTTTTGCACTTTGGTTTAGAAGAAAACTCCCATCTTCCTCTCTCTGGATTTGGATTCCTAGATAATATGTCACACTTCCAAGGTCTTTTGTTTCAAAATGCTGATTCAGAATTTCAGTCATTTTTCCAATTTCTGCATCTTCTTGATGAACTACAATCACATCGTCCACATATAAGAGAATATACATCCACTTTCCATCTGTATATTTTGTGTATAAGCATGGATCTGCTTGACCTCTTTTAAATCCTTCTTCCAACAAGACTTTATTCATCTTGGTGTTCCATGCTCTTGCTGATTGCTTAAGACCATAGAGAGATTTTTGTAGTTTGCAAACAAGATTCTCTTCACCTCTTTTTACATAACCTTCAGGTTGAGTCATGTATAAGTCCTCCTCAATGTCACCATCTAAGAAAGCAGTTTTTATATCCAAATGTCTGACATACATCTTTTGTACAGCAGCTACAGCTAACAAAGCTCTGAACGTAGTCTGTTTAGCGACTGGAGCAAATGTAGCATTGTAATCTTCGCCATACTTTTGAGAATATCCTTTTGCAACCAACCTTGCTTTAAATCTGTGGACTTTACCTTCAGAGTCATATTTGGTTTTAAAGACCCACTTGCACTTGATTGCCTTTTTGCCCTGTGGTAGCTTGGTGAGTTTCCAAGTTTGGAGTTGATGAAGCGACTTGATTTCCTCATTAGCGGCATCAATCAACTTTGTTCTTTCATGGATAGGTAGTCCTTGCATTTCATCCCATGACTGCAGCTCTGACTCAGGTAGTGTCTTGACAATGTAGGATAGACGTTTAGCTGGTATACCTTTGTTTGATCTTGACGATCTTCTGATTTCAGATTCTTCTGATTTTTCTGTTGTTCCTTCAGTGGTTGAAGAATCCAGCCAGACTTCTACATCCTCCTTGTTGTTGTCTTGTAATTGTGACTTCAGCTGGACTACTGGCGTGATGTCACAAAACTTGGGTGATACAAAGTTCTCATCAATCACTACATCTCTGCTTATTGTGACCTTGTTTGTTTCTGGGTGTAGAATCCTATAACCTTTCTGGGTTTCACTGTAGCCTACCAGGATACCTTCTTTAGCGTGAGATTCAAACTTAGTTAGCTTTTCTTTGGGAATATGTACAAATGCTTTACTTCTGAATATTCTTATGTGGTGCAGTTTTCGCTTTCTGCTGTTCCATTGTTCAAATGGAGTTTTCTCTGTAGCTTTACCTGGTAGTCTGTTCTGAAGATAGCAAGCTGTCATGATTGCCTCACCCCAATATGTTGTAGGCAGATTTGCATCAAATAACATATACATACTTCTTGCACTTTCACAGAGTGTTCGGTTCCTTCTTTCCGCAACACCATTTTGCTCAGGGTTGTACGGTACAGTGGTCTGAAATAGGATTCCATTTTTCTTTAGAATGCTCTGCGTCTCATTGCTTGTATATTCAGTCCCATTATCTACACGTAGAATCTTTGGCATTCTTCCAAATTTATTATATACCTCAGCTAGATATATTTCAAGTTTCTCTGGAACTTCTATCTTGCTGTGAAGCAGATGGACAACTGTATATCTGGAATGATCATCAATAAATGTGAGAAAATATCTCTTCTTCCCAGGAGTCTGAGTGCTCATTGGACCACAGACATCTGTGTGTATTAAATCTAGTGGCTGTTCTGTTATTGTAGTACTTCTCTTAGGAAAAGCTTTTCTAGACATTTTCCCTTTGATGCAGCTAGTACACTTCATTGTCTGGTTACATAGATCAATTGTGATATCATCAGCTAGTTGCTTCTGAACTAATTTTCTTATTGCTTCTGGGTCTCTGTGTGCCAGACGCCTATGCCATACATGAATACAGTTATTGTGCTCTTCTTGTTGAGCAGTATACACACACTCTTTACATTTCAGCTGATAAAGTTCATCTGTGATTTTTCCCTCTGCTAGTGTGTGACCCTCTTTTGAGATGATGCAGCTATCATGCTTAAATGTAACTTCATTTCCTTGTTTTGTGAGTTTCTTCACAGATAGTAAATTACTCTCAAGACTAGGCACATAGAGCACATCTTTTACTGGGATCTTCCTGCTTTGTGTTGGTGAGATTTGACAATCAATATAACCATTCCTATGCCTTCTGAACTCATGTACTGACCATTAGCCATAATCACTTTCTCTGACTTATTTTGATTAAGCTTAGAAAAGAAGTCTCTGTTATTAGTCATGTGACTAGTTGCTCCAGAGTCTATACACTATGCATGCTTTGATGTATATGCACTGACAGTAAATGCAATTTCAGTATTCACAGAATCATTTTCTCCAGACATAGCACTCTTAACCCTTTGCTGACTGTTTTGCTTTTTCAGCTGATTCATTCTAGCTTTCCAAACTCTGCAGTCGGCTTTCAAATGTCCTGATTTCTTGCAAAAAAAACATTCACGTGTTTCTTTTAGGTGCTTTCTGTTATCATATAGACTCTGTGTTTGTAAAGCAGACTCTGTCTTGGTGCTTATACATTCTGCCTTCCGTTTATATTCAGCTATAAGCTTCCCTCTTACATACTCCAGAGTAAGCTCATCATCTGGGCGTGCATCTAGTGCGGTCACAAGCGTGTCATAGCTCTCTGGAAGACCACTAAGCAGTAATGCGGCTACATGAAAGTCCTTCAGATCTTCCCCAATGCCTCTCAAGCGTTCTACAAGCTCTAGAATACTCCTGATATACTCCTGCATATCCTGGCCTTTCTGCAGCTTAGACTGGTACAGTTTTCTCATAAGATACAGTTTATTGCTTAAATTAATCCTCTCATGTACCTTTTGCAGCTGCTCCAATATTTCTCTTGCAGTATCACATTTACACACATGAACAATCTGATCATCATCTATGCTGAGTGATATGGTACTCTGTGCTTTCTGATCCATCTCTATCCACTCCTGTGGTACTGGGTCAGGTTTAGGCTCCTGTGTGTATTTCCACATACCTTCCCTTATCAGCAGCATCTTCACTTTGAATTTCCAGGATTGATAGTTCTGGTTAGTGAGACTTGGTACTGTAAACTTCATGGAGTTGCTGCTGGTGGTGGCCATCTTTGCTGTCTTTCTTTCTTTTCTTTTCTCTGTGTTCTGGGGATCTCTGGGACTCTAGGACTCTGGGCACTCTGGGAACTCTGGGCCCATGACCTGTTAGCAGCGGATTAACCAGCGTAACATCCGGAGTCAGCAACAGAGAATGTAGATTTATTCACATCCAGTATAGACAGCTTACAACACAGCATGAAATGTGATCAGCCTGATATCTGCTATGGCTGCAGCATGAAAAACATTACAACAACACAGGAAGAGAAGGAGGAGGCATCCTGTCTGTGAGTGAGGTTTTTTTTTTTTTTTTTAAACAGAACTTTGTTAACAACCTCACAATATGCACAACATATCAAACAGTACAGTAGTAGTTGTTGCAATACATACAAATCAATATGCATTATTCCAACAATTTAATTCTTTAAAAGCATAAAAAAGCACAAAATGGGTAACACAGAAAAGAAGCCAGGCCCAATGGACTGACCAACCGTTTCAGCAATTAAGTCTTAATTAAGGCTTAATTGCTGAAATGCGTTGGTCAGTCCATTGGACCTAGCTTCTTTTCTGTATTACCCATTTTGTGTTTTTTTATGCTTTTAAAGAATTAAATAAAGTACAGTTTTTATACAAGTTGATGGTTTCATCGCTGGAGCACACTTTCTTCCTTTTTCTTGTTTAATTTTCAAATGTTAGGTGATAACGGTGCACCAAGGCTTAGGCCACGCCAGAAGTGTCTTCATGTGCATATGAAATAAATATTGTTTTCCCAGCAAATATTACACAAAACTGTATATGCCTGGTATTATTTTAGTAGGTGCTACCTTCCGTGTATGAAACTTTATGCAGACTTTATGCAGACTAATTGTCACTTTGGGGTGACAGATTCGCTTTCAGTAAGCTTAAAATTCATTTCACTCAATGAATGAACGCTTTGCTTGCACATCGGGTGGTTGACAGCCAGACAGATTGATAATTAGTTTCCCATTATCAGCTGCAGCGTTAAAGGGGTTATGTGGTTTAAACTACAAATCTGCAGTAACTCTATGTGACTGCAGACTTGTGAATCCTCACATCACGTGCTGCTTGCTGTGAGGATTCTCTGGTGTCAGCATGGGGAACTAATAATTTGCATACTTCAGGCCCTAATCAGACTGTGCAAGTAAATTGATCGAGGTCATGGCCATCTAGTAGGTTTCTGGCCTATAGTATGCAATCTGCAGGCTAGTGACTGCATATTTTTAGTTTTAGACCAGACAACCCCTTTAAAACCCCGGGATTGTTTCAAGCTGGAAAGTTATCTCTTATCCTCAGATGGTTGGACCCCCAGTGTTTCCGAAAACTGGAGCATAGGTCAAATATCCACACTACTGCTCCGTTCATTCTCATTGGGAGTGCCGGAGATTACCGAAATGCTCATTTTTGGCATTCCAATTGGAATGAATGGAGCAGTAGTGCAGATTCCTCTGCTCCATTTAACTCTTTAGATCATCAGTTCTCAGGATCATTGTGAAACATGGCGCTTGAACCCCCCACTGATCACAATTTTTATTCCCTTTGCTGTGGATAGGGAATAACTTTCAAACTAAAGATAGCTTTAAAGAGTAACTAAACTTTTGGGATATTTTTTATGTTTTATACCAATTCTGAACAGATTGGTTAGTCACCCAGTTCTGAGGCCCCAACCAGTCGCTAAACAATGACCTCCTAGAAGACCGCAGCTCAGGAGACTGGAAAGCGTGTACAAAGCACAGAGTGGATCCAGTGAGTTGAAAGTCGTAGTCCTGTCCCCTGAACTGTGCACTTCTAAGAGGTCTTTTGAGCAATTGGTGGGGGTCTCAGGTCCCACCCCATGAGGCCCTTCTCCACACTGTGGCAACTTCAGACTCACACCAATCTGCTAAGAATTAATGGACCCAAAGCATAAAATTTCTTCCAAAAGTTGAGTTAATCTTTAAATAAAGGTAATAAAGCTAATGCCTGGAAACAAGCAGTACTGTGGTTCCTGTATGATGATGGCTGGTATAAACAACTTCAAGCATCTCCTTACTGTTGTTAAGGGCATCCTGGGAGTTGTAGGTTAATGCAAAACAATTGTATATGGGGCTAACCTGACACTAAAATTGATTGCTGTACAAAACTTGGCAATGTATTCATGTACTGATAGAAGTTCTGGTGATGTATTACTGTACTGACAATGGTTCTGATGATATGTTAATGCACTGATGGTGGTTCTGGTAATGTTTTACTGCACTGACTGGACACATAATTTTTATTTTGTTCTGAATTAATTTTTTTTTTGCCTTCTTTTTGGTCATCTTTTCTGACATCTTTTAGTCATCAGTTTTTGTTTATTTATTTAATTTTTAAGTGGAACAGTCACTTCTTTTAGCAGCTTCATTTCTTGGGAAACCTGACGTGGTTAAAAAAAATCAGAAGACAACATATGAACATTTAAATAGATGGAATGCACACCCCAAAAAGCGAGAGCCATGCCCCTGTATGTACCAAGAATTCAAAACTATAACACAATCAAAGAAATGGTCCGAAACACACATGTTGGTATAAGTATAATGTGTAGGTGAACATTCTTACCGCGGTCATTAACAAACATAACCTAGGGTAAAAGCAAATTAACAAATACCCTGTAGTAAGTAAATAAATAGTAAAAATACATGTAAATAGCATAAGGTACATAGTTTACACTATTTTCATCAAAAGAGCGTAAAAGCTATCCCAACATGACACGGGATGCCCAATTAGTAGGGTGCCTAACTATTGTAGTTCACCTCACTACGTATCAGCAGGCCTCAAAATTGATGAGAGCATAGCAGTACTCAGACCTGACTGTCTCAACACTTGCCTGTGGAAAGCTATATAGACCGAAGGCACAGCCCAAAATGGAGGAGCTATTCCCCTCTATGTATATAGCATTTGAAACTAAAGCAAGAATAAAAAAAACAAGCCTGCACACAAATTAGTATAAGAGCAATGTACAGGTGCAAATTCACACTGTGGCCATTTAACAGACAAAACCTTTGATAAAAACGAATGAGAAGCATTTCTAGAGGCTTTAGTGGAACCCTGAATTTATCCAACTTTTACGTTACCCAGAACGGACTCCATTGATTTGCTAGTCTCCAGGGTGTCGTGGTAGAGTTGTCAAATATGAGATACTGTAAATTCTTCAAGAACACAGCGGAGAGAATTCCAGTGCTAAATCATTGCCCTTAAGAGATGTCAAGCTTAATCGCCCAAGAATAAGGCACCCGTAATATTTCTGTGCACCAGGATGCCATTGGTGTGTTATGGCGAGGTCTACCAACCTTTAGCTGGGCATAAGGGCAGGTTAGAGATGAGTGGATCGATCTGCTGTAAATCGACTTTGAGTCACATTTTCTGAAGTTCTCTGGTCTCGATGAATTTGAACAATTTGTGATTCAAGCCGTGAGAATTACAAAAAAATGCCTGGTATCATTTCATACAATTCTGAAAATTTCATCAGCTAGGGAACAGCCATCCTGGCTCCCCCATAATGTCTTCCAGCTATCAAATCACATGGTGTAGTGCAGGCAATCAGGGGGGATAAACACAGGAACTATAAAAGAGGAGGGCCAGCCAAGCAGCACCATTTTAGGATTTTACAGTCAGCGTGCATAACTCATTACATATAGAGATGATAAAAGGACTAATGTGACTGTAGATTTACTACTGCAGTGCTGAAAATATTGGAAATGCAAGTAGTCTCAGTCTATGAATATTAATTCAAAAGATTTAAGTGATAGGGAGGTGTCATACCTGCATAGTCAGTGTGACTGTGAATTAATTGATCCCTAATATACTGCAGTAAAGCCCGTTAACGTTAATAACACTTTTTTTATTGTGAGCAAGGAGGATAGTTTAATATCATTCTGTCCTAATTTTGCTACTGAAAAAAATCCCCAAATCAAGGCTTGTGTATCAGAGAAAGTGTGATGACTGTATTGTGAGAAACACAAGACATAAACTACATGTTTTTCCATTTTTTGCCATCTTTTATATTTTTTTAAGAAATACAAATTAAAATCTCCATATTTCCAAAAATTAAATGCAACTGTATACCTCTAAAATATATATTTCCTTGCTGTAATAGTCTATAATGCGTCTTGTACGTGCAAAAATATTACAGCAACCTTCTGAAGGTGCTTGTTTTTGGGATGTGAACCTACCTTACTTTTCTAATTCCATCCTTTATGTTAAATGCCTGATTTTTTTTTAATAAAAAGTCTTTGCAATTGTTTCATCATTTTGAGAACAGCAAACCTTTTGCAGATCCCAAAAAGGATACTTGTATCATTCCTAGTTAAGAAGTCATTACTTTTTTACTTTCAAACAGCTTATGTATTCCTGCTCTCTAAATAAAGGGATCATTTTTGGATGACTTGTTAAAATGGTTTAATTTCTTCATTTAGTAAGTAAAGGAAGCTTTTGATACTCCCCGAACATAGATCATTTTTTCACTCTCCCATGTGAATAAGCCATGGCTTCTTCCATTTTCAACATCTGTGTATAAATACCAGTAAAGCAGGTATCTTCCCCCCATTAAGGGATAATTTTGAACTGTTTTTAAAATGTAAGTAGCCAAAAAATTCTGTGTTATTAAATAAACTGTTGGCTATGACCGGTTACCATACATTTTCCACCCTGCTAGGTAGATTGAAGTCGCTTAATAAGACTGAGATTGCATCAAAGAGCCGAAAAATGTTTCAATACAGACATAGCAAACCTACAGATTTTTCAATATTCAGTTTTACTGCTAATTTTTATTCTCCACAAGTCTAATTTTTGGGGAAAATTTGGCAAAGCTGGAGAGTTCACACCTCAAAAGATCCACTCATTTCCATGGCAGGTTACGGCAATGTGAGCTTTATGTTTTAAAGTGTTTTCATGGCATTTATATATATTTTATACAACTCACATTCAGCTGTGGAACTTACACACACATCTACCACTAACAGACATGTCTTCAAGTTTCTTTAGTATTTTTGGCTCCATTTTGTGTTTAGCTAATAAAGTTTACATGAAATAACTTTTATAGTAATGACATGACAAAACTAAGGCCGGGGGCACACTTGCGAGTGTGATGTGAGAAACTTGCGTGATTCTCTCGCATCAATACCTGGCACTGCCACCGGCACTCGGGACCGGAGTGTGCCGCTGCATACAAATACATGTAGTCCAGAGTGCCTGCGGCAGTGCCGAGTATTGATGCGAGAGACTCGCGCGAGTTTCTCGCATCACACTCGCAAGTGTGACCCCGGCCTAAGGTGTGGGGCATTCCTCTACTTCTGTAAAAACCCATCCACAATCACCACTACATATTACATGCTGTGCCGTGAGACTCTACAACACGATACATCTGTTTTTCATGGTTTAAAAGGACATTCCCACACAAATTCTAAAAGAGAAGAAGGAGTGGGGGAAACTGCCAGTAGATATATAGTGGGGGCGTTGATGATAGACAGTGGATGTGGGACTGGGCGTTTGGCTTTTTTTCCCAGTGTAATAGTGTGCTCAGTACTCCCTATAATTATAAGGTTCAGACACTGAAAATCACTTTGTTTACTTCAGTAATTTTAGAAAATCACTCAGAACTAGTTGACTTCTATTCCAATGATTGTATATGTGAAAAAAAGCACATAAATAATCAAATTTATTTCAGATAGCTTGAAAACTAATTAAAAAAGAAGCCGCTATTCAATTTGCATTTTAGTATGTGTGCAAAATGGGAAAATGCATTTTTCACGTAGGTAAAAATGCATATAAGCTCAGAAACTGGTGAAATACAAATTACTGTACTCTTTGATACTATTTCAGGCATACAATGAAAAATGATATTGTGTTACCATGTAAGCTGCAAAAATATGTGTAAATACTTTTTTTTACATAAAAGTTTTTTCAAATACTGTTTCATACTGGATTAATAGATATTCCCTTTGGTCAGTGGTTTATTGGGGCTCCAGGGCTTCATGTTTCTTTTGTTCTCACAAGCTTGTCAATGAAGCTAGGTAGATGAAAATAAGATTTCGAAGCCTTAAAGAGAGTCTGTTAGCTTACACGGTGCACCCTTGGTGTGGCCAAATATTTAAGCCCACTTTCCCACCTACTTGTTTTCCCTTTTTCACTGCCATAATCTTCTTTGATTGACAGCTCTGGCTTTATAGAACCAGAGAAGGGTGGAGATAGATGGAAAACAAGTAGGTGAGAATGTCCAATTTAATGTTTGATGTTTGGCCACACCAAAGGTTCACCGAGCTCCTGTACTTGGCTTGAACACTCATTCTGTGCTGACTCCCTTTAAAAGGTGATGTCCGTTATAAAGCAAGCATGTAAGTCCTTTTAAGGGAGTTGTATTACAGGTTGTGTTTCACCAATATTAATTTTCATCTCCTTTCTCCCTTCTCAGCACTGTAATTAACAGCTAAGACCTTCCTGAAGCTTGTATAAATCTACCATGGTTTACCATGGTAGATCTCCTGCCCACTGTACTTCTTTTCAATGCAGCATAAACTCACCTGAGGTGCATGTTTCAATTCCACAACATGGCAGTTTCTCTTGTGGGTATGCTGAATTTTCTATATGCAATTTCTCTACAGACTTGCATTTGGTGTAGAAATTCCGCAGGTAAAAAAACGCATGTAATCTGCACTTAAATATATCAATAAAGTTTGGTCAAAGCCAAATACCAGGAATTATGAAAAACAAAGCACCTTTATTTAATCCCTTCACTGCGAAACCTGTTTTCACCTTCCTGACCAGGCCAATTTTTTCAATTCTGATCAGTGTCACTTTATGTGGTAATAACTCTTGAACACTTCAACAAATCCCACCAATTGTGAGAATGGTTTCTCATGCCATATTTTTCTTCATGTTAGTAGTAATATTTTTTTGATAGTTTTTGCGTTTATTTGTGAAAATATCAGAAATTTGGTGAAAATATAGAAAATTTAGCAATTTTAAAAATTTTATTTTTATGCCCTTAAATCAGAGATGTGTCACACAAAATAGTTAATAAATAATATTTCCCAGATGTCTACTTTACATCAGCACAATTTTTCAAACAATTTTTTTTTGTTAGGAAGTTATAGGGGTTAAAAGTTGACCAGTGATTTCTCATTTTTCCAACAAAAATTTTTTAGCAACCACATCACATTTTAACCCCTTCAGACCAGAGGTATTTTCATTTTTGCTTTTTTGTGTTTTTCTCCTCTTCTTCCCAGAGCCATAACTTTTTTATTTTTTTGCCAATAAGGTCAAAGGCTTGTTTTTTGTGCGACAAGTTGTACTTTTGAACGACAACATTGGTTTTAACATATCATATACTGAAATACAGGAAAAAAATTCCAAATGCAGTGAAATTGCAAAAAAAGTGCAATTCCAGTTATTTTTTTTTTATTTTTTACCAATTGTACACTAAAAGATAAAAATGACCTGCCATTATAATTCTCCAGGTCATTACAAGTTCATAAACACCAAAAATGTCTAGGTTCTTTTTTATTTAAGTGGTGAAAAAATAATCCAAAGTTAGGTGGAAAAAAAATGGCACCATTTTCCGAGACCTGTTGCGTCTCCATTTTTCATGACCTGGGGCTGGTTGAGGGCTTATTTTTTGCGCTCTGATCTGACATTTTTATTGATACTATTTTGGTGCATATACAATCTTTTGGTCTCCGCTCTTGCATTTATTGCAATGTAGCTGCCAGCGACCAAAAAAAACGTAATACTTGCGTTTTTATTTTTTTTCTTGTTATGTTGTTTAGCAATCGGGTTAATTCTTTTTTATATTGATAGATCGGGCAATTCTGAACACGTTGGTACTAAATATGTGTACATTTTATTTTTATTGTTTTATTTTGAATGGGGCGAAAGGGGGATGATTTGAACATTCATTTTTTTTTTTTTTTTAATATTTTTAAAAACTTTTCTTTACTTTTGGCATGCTTCAATAGTCTTCATGGGAGACTAGAAGCTACACTACTTTGATCGCCTTTGTTATACACAGGCGATGATCAGATCTCCTGTGTGTTGCAGAAATGCTCACTTGCTATGAGCCTCGACCTGGCTATTACAATCATAGAGGTCTGCTGGAGACCTCTGATTGTCATGCCAACCCATCGGTGACCTACGATCATGTGACGGTAAGCGCAAGTTAAATGCCGCTGTCAGAAATTGAAAAGGGCATTTAACTAGTTAACAACCGCGGGTGGATCGCGATTCCACCCGCGGCTGTTGCGGGCACATGTCAGCTGTGTAGATCAGCTGTAATGTGCGCAGAAAGGTGCAGGTTCCAGTGCTGGGCGAGTCTGACATCAGCGTACGATTAAACCCTATGTTGGAAAGGGATTAAGTGACTTTCAGTAGCCTATATGACAGAAAATACCCAAAAGTGAAACAATGCTAAAAAGTGCACCCCTCATGGTGCTCAAAACCATATTCAAGAAGTTTATTAACTCCTCAGGTGCTTCACAGGAACTGAAGCAATGTAGAAGGAAAAAATGAACATTTTACTTTTTTTCACCAATTTTTTTATTTGGATCCAATTTTTATTTTCACAAGTGTAACTGGAGAAAGTGGATGTCAAAATTTGTTGTCAAATTTCTCCTGAGTACGTGATACCCCATATGTGGGGAAAAAACAGTGTTTCAGTGCATGGCAGGGCTCGGAAGGGAAGGAGCACTTTTTGAACAAAAAAATTGGCTGGAATCGAGTGGGACGCCATATCACGTCTGGAGAGCCCCTGATGTGCTTAACCCTGGAACGCATACCTGGGGCCTCGCAGGCCTTCTAGGTTAATTGTTTTCTATTTTCTGCAAGATTACTTTAGTTAGAATTCTGAAACTCTAGGTATTCCTCAGGTATATAGTTGTTAGTAATTTCCAGTTGTTCATATATTTTTATGTTACAGGCATTTTGTTATAACAACTCTTTTTTGGAAATACCCATATCCACATACCTGGGGCCTTTTAGGCCCGTACATGTGTGTATCTGTACTACTTGTGGACAAAATGTCTGCAAGGAACAATCTTCCGAACAGATAACATGTGAAAATTGTTGGGGTCATCAGTAAAGTTGAAAAGGAAAGCTTGAAAAGAAATATTCCTGCACATGTTTACTACAACTTTTATATTAAAAACGTTTAGACAAAAAAATCGATATTATATAGCATGCATATATTGGGTGTTTAAAGCCCGTGTACTTACTTTTTTGTTGTTTTTGCACATAATTATAATGTAGTGGGAATGCATCCTTACTTTGCAATTTTCAAATAAACTTTGAAAAGTATTTTATTTGAGTTATTCCATATTATTGCACACAGGCCTAAAAGGCCCCAGGTATGTGAAAGTGTAGATTTCTATGGTTATGCGTTCTAGGGCTAAACAGTAGTCACACCCCACAAGTTACCCCATTTTGGAAACTAGACTGCTCAAGGAACCTAGATGTGTGCTGAGCACCTTGAGCCCCAGGTGCTTCATAGAAATGTATAACGCAAAAAAGGTACCAGTTCCATATATTGAATGTACTTATAAATTGGCGACTCACAGCAATCAGTATAAAGAGGAGAAGAAGGGAATCAATTTATGCCATTAGAAATAAAATGCAAAATTTTATTAACATCAATGTTACAAGAAACTATTTAGCATGTAAAATACTACAATGGATACAAATAGGTCTCTATAAATGTGGCCCAAAGTAAAAGAAGGGGGACGCTGAAGAAGCGACAGACGCGAAACGTACGTTGGGGAACAGGACCAACACCAGGACAGACACCAATCATGGGTAAATACCTTTGAAAATACATTTTGCTCACTTCATCATTAATAGTAATCCACTCTGATAGATGTTGCATTCAGTTTATATAAGGTACTGACATTTTCTATACTTACCAACAGAGCATTATACACTAGGTAATCCACTGACAATTTATACTATCTTTTGCGCTATAGCACTTTATACGGATTTGGACATGTTTTACTTTACTGTCCTATCTATGGGTGAAACATTGATGGGCATAAAAATTTGTCTGTGCCATCATAACATTTATTTCCTCCCTGAAAAAGAATCTGAAAAAGTCAATTTCAGTGAGGCTGGTGGTGTCAAATTGTATTCCTGACCTGCCCATGAAATCTGGAATAACAGGTTGATAATTTTTTGGGAGTAGAGTACATATAGGATGGATTGCTGAAGGGGTTGCCTGTGTCCTAGGGTGCTTTGCTGGTGTCCCTCCTCACTAGATGAGGAGGAGGAAGAGGAAGAAGAGAATTATAGGAATGTGGGATCCTTCTCACTGCCTGAATCTGCAATGCGGGGTCCTTCTGGGTCCCCTGGCATAGGATTTAATTTCATTCATTCAAAGTTGATGGATTGTTTACACTCACACTGATGCGCCCTAAACCTGCAGGACATCTTAAATTTCTTTGGAACTTGATTGGGGCTGCTTATCCACCATCCGGAATATTCAGCGTTGCAACCTTTCATCAATTTTTCTCTGCTATCCATATTCAGTGACAGTAGTTACAGTGCCATGGGTTGTAAACTTTTTCTGATTATGTTGCTCACCATGTAGAAAGGAGCATCAAAATCTCTGGAAATGGACTTGTAACCTTGAGATTGTTGATGTTATTCAACAATTTTGGTTCTCAAGTCCTCAGATTGTTCTTTACTCCTCTTTCTGTTCTCCATGCTTAGTGTGACACATGCAGAGACACAATGTAAAGATTGAGTCAACTTCTCCATTTTTTATCTGATTTTAGGTGTGATTTTCATATTTCCCACAACTGTTTATTGACAAAGGTGAGTTTGAACTAGCATTAGTGATGAGTGAACATTCTAGGATAATGTCTTATCCCAGCATGCTTGGGTGTTATCTGAGCATCTGGGCGTTATCGTTTATTATGTTTGAGGCCCTGTGGCTGAATGATTTGTGGCTGTTAGACAGCCCAAACACATGCGGGGATTGACTGTTTGTTAGGGAATTCCCACATGATAAGCAAAAAAAGAGGGACAATGCACGGTCAAAGGGAGCGCTTAGGACACGCAGACAATGTAAAAGTTTCTTTAGCCCACAACCGTCTTCATCAGGTGGCAGTTTATTGTCAAAAAACAGGAAGGGGTAATGTATACAAAGAATGACCTATCACATGCTCAAAGTAATCACACACATGATAAGTGATCACAGGTGCCAAAGTGCCCTATGTTTATTAAGCCGCGCATGCATGGTTTGTATGGTACACCCTACATACTGGAGCCCACAACTACACTCCAACAAGTAAATAACATAAATTGACAAACTATGCATGCGCGGCTTAATAAACATAGGCAGAACATTCGCAATGGTTATCTTTTGCATAGCTTGTCTAAACACTTTCTAATTAGGCACCAAAAACATCCCAAATCTCTCAAATTAATAATTATTGATCACATACCAGACACCGTGCCTGACCGTTATGTCAGCTTGATTAACCGAGAGAGTTTTTGGATATTTAAGCTGGGCACTTTGGCACCCGAGGGACTCTATTTATTGAAAAAGTGACAAGATAATTTCATTTTTTAATATTTTTCTTATTTTCTTGTTTTAATTCTTTTTATGTAGCTTCTTATTAACATTTTTAGATATTTTTACTTATTGTTATATTATAGCTTCCCCTTTTCCCCTCCCCCTTTTTTCACTCTATCATGTGATCACTTATCATGTGTGTGATTACTTTGAGCATGTGATTGGTCATTCTTTGTATATATATCCCTTCCTGTTTTTTGACAATAAACTACCACCTGATGAAGACGGGTCACCGTTGAAATGCGTTGTGGGCTAAAGAAACTTTTGCATTGTCTGTGTGTTCTTAGCGCTCCCATTGACCGTGCATTGTCCCTCTTTTTTTGCTGTTGTCCTCCATTGGAGGTCACGGCTGGAGCTGCTTTGAACCTTGCAATACTTTTATTACCATTCTCCGGGCGTTCCCTGGTGACCGCTAATTTGTTTTATAATTTAACATGCTTGGATAACACCCGAGCGTGCTCAGATAAGACTTTATTCGAGCACATTCGCTCATCACTAACGAGCATCACATGCTTGAAGCAAAGTTGTTTACCCACAATTGTGTAAAGTTGCCAATAATTTTGTCCAGACCATTTTTGGGGTTTTGTGTAAAATTATGTCCATTTTGCCTTTTTGTCCATGAGTTTTTTGTGTTCCATAATTTTGTGGGAAAAATAATTCAATTACTAGAAGACTTTCGGTCATGACTGTATATACATTATATACTGTTTATATTGTATTTACTTTCTTTTTGCTGATGTTTTAACCAGAAACATTTTGTGTTTTTTTAACATTGATTTTTGGGGAATATAGCAGCTGTTCTCCAAACCTTAGCACCAGTTCAGATCGATCACAAAATGCAATGTCATTGTCTTCCATTGTACAACATCCATCAACTCTTTAAATTGTTAACTATGTGTCTACGTGTTGTGCATTAAACAAATATGCAATTAGTGAGTGGGTGAGATGTCCCTTAAGCCTTTTATCCACTAAACTAATTAGAGGTATTTTAAACATATGAAAAGAAAGATTTGCTTTATTCAGTTGCTATGTTTAAATGGAACCTTACAGCAGGTTATAATACCAACCACTGATCTAATCTGTCAGGTCATTGTAAGGGCTAGTTCACATTACTGTATTTTCAGTCCGAGAGTTCTCCATGAAAAACACGGACCACATTTGGACCAATATTTTTCATTAGGGCAGTGCAGATGAGCGAATTCTTTCATTCACTGAATCTTCATGTGAAAAAATCAAGCATGCACTAGTTTCTTCTGTAAATCGGATGAGACTCAGAAAATCAAGTCTATGGATGCATGAAAAAAATCAGATGCCATACAGGGCGGTCATATATAACATCCATTTTTTACGACTACATTGCAATTCTTTAACATAAGAATAGTCTTATAAAATGGTCTTGTAAATTATTAATTGCTGCAGCTGTAAAAAAAAATGGACTGCACAAAGGGGACAAGTGAGAAAAAATCATCCCACTTTTCTGGATGAAACTCTGTACGATTTTTTATATGCTAGTGTAACCCTACCATAAGGGCTATGCACACGACCGTTTAAATTTGGCAAGTGTTACCCGTGGTTCTGACTTATGCATCCGTACCCATGTTACTTTATGGGGCTGTGCACATGTCCCATTTTTTTCGGACCTCACACGGATGACATGATTTTCATGGACTGACGTAATGGAGAAGATGGAGAACCTGTTTTTTCTCCCTCTCCACCTCCGGTCACTGACTGATAGGTCTTTCTTCTCTCAATGACCGGCTCCACTGCTGGAGACCTTGCGCAGGTGCCATCATTCCCTGGGGCGGTAGACTAATTGTCCAGCTTTTAAAAGTCATCAGGACTTGTCTTTAGCTTGTGCCATCCTAGGGATAGACAGCGCCTGTACCAGATATCAGACGGGGTAGCAGATCATTGAGAGAAGAGTGACCTTTCAGTCAAGCTGTGTCAACACAACTGAATGGCTGAAAGTCGGCAGCTCCCAGGAGGAATAAAGTTCACTTTCTTCAGGGTGCCGCACTTTTTCTCAGGCAACTTCCTAATGCTATTAACTGCAGATTTATGCCTAAACTGCATGTTAATAGCATTACCTGACCTAACAGGTTCCCTTTAAGCCTGTTCTATTTATACACTGGTGTACAATAATAAATAATATTGTGGTACCGTGTTAGCCAGAAAAATTGATGTGAATACTTTTCCATCCAATTATGACAAGAGCATTCTTAAGGTGATACCTTTATTGGCTAACCAGAAAATTATATGTTCGCAAGCTTTCAGAGCGCAGAGGCTCCTTCTTCAGGCAAGATTACAATTTGTAATCTTGCCTGAAGAAGGAGCCTCTGCGCTCTGAAAGCTTGCGAACATATAATTTTCTGGTTAGCCAATAAAGGTATCACCTTAAGAATGCTCTTGTCATAATTGGATGGAAAAGTATTCACATCTATTTATACACTGTAATTCCATCAGAATGGTAATCTCAAGAAAGACATTTCATGCTATATTTTTTGCAAAAAGATTTACTTTTTGCACCATTGTTGTTAAATTTACTTTAGACAATGCATATATTGGCTTTTTCTGGGTGGTTAAGTGGCGTTAGTTGAAAGTGCACCAACTGCATTCACAGAAGTTTGGTTTGAGGTGTTTTAAATTTGAAGAACTAGATATGAACAACTGTGGTGTATTAGGCTTTATTCAGATGTCTGGCTGTAATCCTTTTGTAATGCTTTTGTGATGGTGTAATGGTGTGATGAGGACTGTCATTTGCGTATCCCTCTTAAAACAACATTTATACAAAGTGTGTGATTTTATTGCATTTTTGTGGTAGGGTTTCCCAGATGCTTATGCATGCACGTCAATGCATGTTTCAGACCAGCCTTCATCAGTCTTCGAAGGCTGGTCTGAAGCGCGCCAGGGTGGACTCATGAGTATCCGGGAACCCCTACTAACACTGTTGTTTGCTTCAGGTTACTCCGAATATTTCAAGGAATATCCAATTTATTATAAACATGCAAGCACAACGCGTTTCGGCTATACATAAAATTAGCCTTCATCAGGTAAAAACCTGGAAAAAAAATTTTCTGCACTCCCTGACGAATCTCCTATAAGGTAGTTCGCTCCACCTGGTTTGAGCAGCAGGCCAACAGATCCAGACGATTACTCCATTACCCAGACACAGGGTTACACGCTGAGTAACAAGACACCAAAAGGTGAGAAGTATTTCTATTTCAATCTGATATTACTAAAATTCTACACTTAGATCTACGCCCCCCTTCTTTTTCCCTCTCACCCTTGTCTTGTAGACCTCCTTGTCTCCAACACGGTATTGCTTTGTTTGCTTCAGGTAAAATATAGCCCATTTACCATATTGTTGTTATACACACCGTTCGCTATCATCTACCATGATTCTTTACCATTTGGTTGTAGTTCAGGATGCCTGAATATGTATTGCATTACTTTGGATGATATTTGAATATTATATATGATACATACAATTACATCCCTCTGCTTTGCACTGTTAGTATTTTCACATGTATCATACTTCCTATTTCCCTTACTCTGTATATTTATTTAATAAAAAATGTTTCCACTTTGATCATAACCTGGGACGTTTGATCGTCTTTTATATTCCTACATACAGTGCCTACAAGTAGTATTCAACCCTCTGCAGATTTAGCTGGTTGACACATGCGGAATTAGCCTGGAAGTGGGAAATGCACTGCAGCAAAAACATTTTTTTACATTTTTTTTTTTTTTTTTAAAAACGTTAAAAGTTAATTCAGAGTGTCATTTATTATTCAACCCCTCAAACCACAAGACTTCTGTTTGGTCCCCCTAAAGTTTTAAGAAGTAGTTCAGGCACCAAGAATAATGAGCTTCACATGTGTGGATTAATGATCTCTTTTGCCAGCCTTTTCTGACTATTTAAGACCCTCCCAAACTTGTGAACAGCACTCATACATGGTCAACATGGGAAAGACAAAGGAGCATTCCAAGGCCATCAGAGACAAGATCGTGGAGGGTCACAAGGCTGGCAAGGGGTACAAAACCCTTTCCAAGGAGTTGGGCCTATCTGTCTCCACTGTTGGGAGCATCATCCGTAAGTGGAAGGCTTATGGAACTACTGTTAGCCTTCCACGGCCTGGACAGCCTTTGAAAGTTTCCTCCGTGCCGAGGCCAGGCTTGCCTGAAGAGTCAAGGCTAACCCAAGGACAACAAGGAAGGAGCTCCGGGAAGATCTCATGGCAGTGGGGACATTGGTTTCAGTCAATACCATAAGTAACGTACTCCACCGCAATGGTCTCCGTTCCAGACGAGCCCGTAAGGTACCTTTACTTTCAAAGCGTCATGTCAAGGCTCATCTACAGTTTGCTCATGATCACTTGGAGGACTCTGAGACAGACTGGTTCAAGGTTCTATGGTCTGATGAGACCAAGATCGAGATCTTTGGTGCCAACCACACACGTGACGTTTGGAGACTGGATGGCACTGCATACGACCCCAAGAATGCCATCCCTACAGTCAAGCATGGTGGTGGCAGCATCATGCTGTGGGGCTGTTTCTCAGTCAAGGGGCCTGGCCATCTGGTCCGCATCCATGGGAGGATGGATAGCACGGCCTACCTGGAGATTTTGGCCAAGAACCTACGCTCCTCCATCAAGGATCTTAAGATGGGTCGTAATTTCATCTTCCAACAAGACAACGACCCAAAGCACACAGCCAAGAAAACCAAGGCCTGGTTCAAGAGGGAAAAAGTCAAGGTGTTGGAGTGGCCTAGTCAGTCTCCTGACCTTAACCCAATTGAAAACTTGTGGAAGGAGCTCAAGATTAAAGTCCACATGAGACACCCAAAGAACCTAGATAACTTGGAGAAGATCTGCATGGAGGAGTGGGCCAAGATAACTCCACAGACCTGTGCCGGCCTGATCAGGTCTTATAAAAGACGATTATTAGCTGTAATTGCAAACAAGGGTTATTCCACGAAATATTAAACATAGGGGTTGTATAATAATTGACCCACACTTTTATGTTTAAAATTTATTAAAATTCAACTGAGCAACATAACTTTTTGGTTTGTAAGATTTATGCTTCTGTTAATAAATCCTACTCTCGTTTGCAGTTTGAAGGCTCTAACTTATTTGCATCTTATCAAACCAGCTAAATCTGCAGGGGGTTGAATACTACTTGTAGGCACTGTATATCTTTATGACGATTTGTCCCAATTTGATATTAATCCTATAATGTATTAGCGTTTTCAAAAGTATTATATACTGTTCTATAGAGATGAGCAAATATGTCAACGTTTGGTTCGGATTACGATTGCCGAATTTGCAATATTCGCCGATTAATTAGTCGATTATTCACCGAACATAACCGAGCGCCATTCAGGTCAATGGGAGGCAGAAACAAACACATGCACAACACCTTATAACGGCCCCAAATGCTGCCAAAACACATCAAATGAGGGACAGACAAAAGGAAAGCGGCCTCAATTCACCCACAGTAGAAATTTTAGCATGGCACTGCAGCAATCAGCCACGCATTAGGTGTCAGGGTCTGGGACAGCATTTACAGCTTTCGACTGAACGTCACAGTAAGACGAGATGGGTGAAGAATCAGTGTAGGCCCCATTTGGTGGGAGCCCCGATACCACATACAACACCTCTACCTGCTTTCATGCTGTGCCACACTCAAGTAGCACAAATATCAGTTTTGTAGACTATCACCTTAAAAAAAATGTAAGGATAGTAACACGGGTAGTTGAGTCCAAGGAAGTGGAGGCCTTATGGACTTCGAGGCCTACTGCTACAGGCAACACACATGTAGGAGATCCAACCAGGAGTATACACTTTTACAAACATTAGTGGCAGACACCAACAAAGTGGCATCAATTGCAATAGAGTAAAAATTAGTATAGCAGGGATTGACACCTTTTCCACTACAGCGAACCCAGCAGATGAAGACTGTAACAGGCAAGGTGGTGGAATCACTGTTCTGTATCCCTCTGTAAGCCTCGAAGGGGGGTAATTTGGTGGCCTACCAAATCCCTAATCAGACAAGTGGCAGCAGGCGAAAACTGTGACCCAAGGAGGTACAAAGAGGTGGCACAGAGAGGTACGAGCAGACAGGCACAGGCAGGTAAGAGCAGACGGGTACAGGGTAGACAAGCAGACAGGCAACCTGGAGAGCCTGACAACTATCAAGCATGCAAGGTAAACTAACAGCGTAGCTCAGGCACCTCCATAATGGAGGAGAAGCCTTAAATAGAAGGTGTTGCTGAGTTATAGGCTGGGAATACCTTAGATTGATGCGGGCGGTCCCTTTCAGTGGGAGCAAGTGCACGTGTGCAGCTCTAAGCAAATTTCGTGATCCAACAACTGAACCTTTAAGGACACCGACAAATAGAAGGTGAGATGAGGAGGTGGTGTATGAGTGGGAGACACTGAATATCCTGTCTGTTAGGTATGAGGAGAGCCAACAAAGGGCAAAGTCTGCAATGTCAACAGATCAGAATGAGGAGAGGTGGGAGGCCAGTTCAAAATGGACATGTTGTTCCAGTAGTTTGGAGGCATAGGGAGAAATCATATGGGGCGATAGGTAGACACAGAGGATGGCTCAAGGGTGATCGATGTATATTTCAATCAGGATGGAAGACACCTATTGTTAGTGACAGGTTGAAGAGGTGGGTTAGGCTTGTCATGAAGACTTTGTTAAAGTTTGGAATGAGCTGGGATGTTATTGTGTCAAGTTCACAGGTGGTGAGTCAAAATATTCAGCTGAGATGAGAGGAGAGGGAGGGGGAAATGGTGGATGCAGGAAAGAATTGAAAGTACTGAATAACTGTTTAGGGTTGTGAGACAGTTATGATATGAGGGATGAGAAGTTGGTTTGTTTTGCTGCAGTCAGAATTTGCGCAGCATTTTTATAACTTCTATTACTGAATGGGCAACTCCGCTCACTTTCTTTGTCAGCCTTACAACGGTACACTTTGTAGATGAGGGCCAGAAAGAACATGTGCTCCAGTAGATGGCAAGCGCTGCATCAAGTGGCCTGTGCTCCTCTTCCTCCACCTTAACATCACACACAGTACAGTCCTCAGTGGTGGCATCCCAATTACCCTTTTTTCCCCACATCACAACTCTCCAAGCGCACAACTAACTATTGGGAACCACAGATGGCTGAGTCTGCTGATTTCTTCACACATTGTATGCCATGGGCATAGGAAATGTACTCTAACGATTCACAGAGTCAAGAGGAGGAAATCATCTGCACCGATGGCCAAATTTTTTCTCACTTTGATCCATGGCCGGATGAAATTTTGTCTGAGCAAAAACCAAACCCTCGTCAGACGTTAACCCCGTTGGGTGAAGGTGATCCATTTGTGATGAGACTCAGATATTTGAGGTGCCTGTAGACTGTACTGTGTTGTCAAGGCAGGAAGAGGAGGATTATGTCTCTCAGAGCGAGGAGTGGGAGAACAGAGAGGATGACAATGAGGTAGTAGATCACACTTGGTGTAAACTCAGAGGCATGCAGCTGAGTAGCTCAGGTTAGGTGGAGTAAGACGAAGAGGTTACATAGACACAGAGTTATGCAATCATGACAGCCAATGCATCCTGAGGCCCAACTCTGGCGGTGGAAGCATTCGCGGTTCTGCAGTTGGCTATGTTGGGTTTTTTTTTCAGACTGGCAAAAATTTTAAAAATCATGTTATCTTTCAACCTTTAAAAACAAGATAGAGTAAAAAAAAAAAATGTTAGTACTACATGCATGACCTGGCATGTGCGCAATCAACATGCGTTAATCTGGGAATATCACTGTGCTAAAATGCAGACTAGCGGGTCTCGTCAACCACCGTCCACCCCATCAACTGCATCTTCTGATTCTTCCTCCTCCCTCACCGTGGCAGGTGTTGTCACACAGGTCTCTGGCCAAAGAACCTCCACTTGTTTACCCCCTACAGTTGGGTGAATGAGAGCCTGTCAGCTGATATGGAATTGGACATGCCTGCTGTTTTTGACTGATCTTACATACCAAGGACACCCCATCTTTCTCAATTCACCATAACATCTCTGCCTGCACCTCTCACAGTTCAGCAGCTTGTCATGTTAACCCTACTCCACCTCATGTAAACACAGCAGCAAATCCTGTTTGTGCAGTTGTGCTCACGTAAAAGATTCTTTACTTCTACACATGGCAAAGTTAACAGCTTGAATTTCACCATCTTCAACCTACTACTAATAATAACCTTTATTTATATATCACAAACACATTAGGCATAGCTTTACAATTTAGCAGTTCATATGAAACAGTCAAAAGTTACTAAGTTTAAGATAATCAAACAATTAAAGCAAAAATAATGATGACCCTGCTCTTCAGAGCTTACAATCTACAATGAGGTGGGGGTGACACCAATTACAGGTGCTTATTTACACTGATGGCACAACCATCTTGAGAAAATGGGGTAGATAAAGCTGCATGAGCCTTTTGGGTACGGTTGAGATTGATGGCGAATTATCTTCAGAGAAGTAGAGAATAAGCTATGTATATATATATATATATAAAGGACTTTGATTAGGAAACGTGATAGGTCGTCCTAAACAGATGTGTTTTTAGGAAGCACCTAAAAATGTCTAAGTTATGGTTATACTCCTAATTTCATGGGGGACAAAGTGTAAGAGGTGAGTCATCCAAATAGGAGATTGAACTGAACCAGACAAAGTCCAGATCAGGGGTGTTACGGCCTTTTGTGTGTCTCAGAAATTGAAAGTTGTGAGAAGCCACATGAATTGGCTAGAGATAGAAGCTGGGGTGCAGTTGGGGAGGTGGAGCTGTTGAAGTCCCCAGGATAATTTTGAGGACATGAAGTGTGGTAGCAACACATAAAAGTGGTCAAGGAAGTGGGTGGATGAGCCTAGGGGCCAGTATATGACTGCTACTCTGAGGGAGAGGGGATGGAACAACCTGATGGTGTGAACCTCAAAAGAAGAATGGCATCCAATTTGCCTGTATTTATTTAATGGGTTAAAAACAGGATTGTTGTTGGCAGCGAGGAGTGTAGGGTTATCGTGGAGTTACCAGTGATCATACGGCGGGATATACAAATATTCCATGTGTTGAAATCTGGACGTGGATAAGCTGTATGCTCACTATTACTTTTCTGAGAACTGATTATTGTCAACAGCCTGTGGCCTCCTCGGATGATTCGTCGCCCAATCATTTCATTGTGTGGATGATAGGGGCCAGCTGAGAGCTATTTGCTACAGAGATCACAGTGCTTGTTTCTGTATAACTCATGGCTTGTGATCTCTGTGATTATTGCATGGCCACTCCAATCTGTTGGCCACATAAATTCAGCCTTTCCGCCTTATGGATAAAGGCTGTTTCCGAAAGCTGATGGCCGTCACAGTCCTCAAATTACCAGTTGCCCAGTCATCATTACTTCTCTATGAAAGATGTGCCTGCACTACAGCAACAAGTCACAGACAACCTCACCCATTTCCTGAAAAATTCTGTGTCTACCAGGGTGCAATTCAACAATGACACCTGGAAGAGCAAGCATGGACAGGGGTGTTACATCTAAATGAATGGGCACTGGATGATTCTGGTGGCTGTTGGGGCAGTCGGAGAAGGGGCTGCACCACAAGTTTTGTAATCCCCAAGGCTTTTAGGGTGCTTGGGTATGGAAAAATAAACCACGACATACCATAAGATGGATAGCTAAAGTACTAGACAACAGGGGTTGTAGAAGTAAACTACTACACAGCTAAGGTTGTAGAACTAAACCACTACACACCATACGATGGATAACTAAACAGCTATGATTGCAGAACTAAACAAATTAACACCAGAACATGCAGAACTAAACTAATAGACAACATGGATTGTAGAACTAAACTACTAAACAGCTTGGGTTGGAGAACTAAACTAGTACACACCAGGAGATGGAGTACTAAAGCAGTAGACACCAAGGTGTCACTAGACACCAAGTCTAGGAATCCCCAGGGCTTGTGGAACAACCTCTGTATGTAACAGGTCCTGCAATGATTCTGCTTCCTCCACCTCCTCAAGGGCCTCCACCTGCACCCTCAACCTCTGCCTTAATTAAACACACATTCCAACACTGCAGAGATAATCCCTCCCTGATCTCCCTACTGCTCAGCCAGAGCTCACCGTAATTAAGTAGTGTTTACAATAATATGCCTTGGAGCTTGCAGTCATACAGATCAACAGTTGTGGACAGCTATCCATGCCGAGTTTGAGCAATGGCGGTCTGCATTCAACCTGGAGCCGGGGAAGGCCATGTGCGATAACGGTGCAAACCTGGTGGTGGTCCTACTCCGGGCCAACCATACACACGTGCCTTGCATGGCTCACATCCTGAACATCATGGTACAGCTATTCCTCCACTATTCCAGCCTGGATGTGCTGCTGCAGAAACCACAGTCGTGCTGACCTTCACCATTCCACTTCAGTTGGTATAGAGATCTTTCGGACTGCCAGTTAACCGGTTGATATGCGATATGACCACACCATGGAATTAAACTCTGCAGATGTTGCAGAGACTGTGGCACTTGCATCGAGACCTGGTGCAGGATGACATTTTTCATAGCCTGTCACAACGGACGTGGTGCAATTCACACTTGCGTACTGGATACAGATGAAGAACCCCTGAACCCTTCTGTGCATTTTCTTAATGGCTACTAAGATGGTTAGCGGTGATGATGCTGTCATCAGCATCCCTATTACTGTCATCTACATGCTGGAGCACACTTTAAATAGTGTTTGTGAGCAGGTGGTGGTGGTGGTCCTAGGGAAACAGGAGGAAGCAGAGGAGGATACCTTTATGGTTAACATTATCTATAAGTTCAGGTCTGTCATCTCACAGACATTTGCCATGGGAGGAACAAATAGAGAAGGAGAAGCTTGAGTGTTATACCACCACCAACACACTGTGGAGATGGACCTCATGAAAGAGACCGACCCATGAGCGCCTTCTTGCAGCACTATCTGCAACATGATTGTTACCTGTATAGTTATGATTCCAAGTAGTGGCAAATACTGCTATTTTTAGGATGGGGAGGGCCAATATCTGTGGCCCCTTACCAGCCTGAGAATACCAGCCCCCTGTTGTCTGCTTTAGCAAGGCTGGTTGTCAAAAATGGGGGGTACCCCACGCCGTTTTTTAAATTATTTAATTATTTTAAAAAACAGCGTGAGGACCCCTCTGTTCTTCATAACCAGCCTTGTTGAAGCTGACAGCTGTGAGTTTTGCCTGGCTGGTTATCAAAAATACAGGGGAACCCATGCCATTTTTTTTTATTTACAGCGTAGGAGTGGCTGATGAATAGTCCCATCCGCCGCTCCTGCTCTCACTATTATTAGCTGCAGCAGGTGTCAGATGATGGAAGCAGTAGTCCCATCAGCTAACACCAGTGACCAGAGGTAAACTTTATGACTCCGATCACTGTTGCAGACTCACGCTGTCTTTCGACAACATGGAAATCCCGGCTATCTGACCGGTGGGGATGATTTCACCACCGATCAGAAGCGATGTTTGTGGCATTGTCATGCACATGACAGAGTGGCAAACACTGGAAGCTCTGTCCCCTTATTCAAGTGGATGGGGTTCAGGTTCAGGTCCGGGTACTGTTTTGGTTCCCGAACCAGAACTTTTTATAACTGTTCGGCCGAACCTGCTGGGCCCGAACAACCAGGTGTCCGCCCACCTCTACTTGACAGTGGTTTTCCGCAACACAACAGTGAGGAACACAGTTTGAATCACAGTGATAGCCTTCCCACCACAGAAACCTTCAGTTGTCATCACAAAAATATTAGCAGTCTTGCAAAGCTGTAGCCCTGTGTTACAACCCCACCAAGGACAGCATTTGCAAAGAGTTTGTATGTTCTACCCGTGTTTGCGAGGGTTTACACCCATTAATTATTTTTCTACCCACACTACAAAGACATACAGATAGTAAATTTAGATTGTGAGTCCCAATGATGACAGTGCCAGTAATGTCTGTAAAGCAAATGTTGACTTATTGGCGCTATATAAGTGATAAAACCCTCAAGAAATTGAAAGTGATGCTCAGCCAACTCAGGTGGCACACATATCAGTTTCGTAGATTACTATTATCAGAAAAATGTAAGGATAGTAATAGGGGTAGTTGACTCAAAGACAGTGGAGGACTGCCGGTATCGAAGGCCTACTGCTACAGGAAACACACATGAAGGACACCCAAAGTGGAATCTACAAATTTACAAAAATGTATTTACACACACCAACAAAGTGGAATCAATTTTACCACAGTAGAAATAGTATAATAGGGACCGACAGGTCTTTCACTACACCCAACCAAGAATGTTCACATTTAAAAAAATTTGTGTCAGACACCAACAAAGTGGCATCAATTTTACCACAGTAGAAACAGTATATTAAGGACTGACACATATTCAACTACACCCAACACAAGCAGATGGACACCCAAGCAGGACTGTTCACATTTCCACAAACTAGTGTTAACATTTCCAGCAACAACAGGCACATAAGCCCCACTAAAGATATCAGACTGCAATTACGCAAGAACAATGCAGCACACTAAAAACTACAACATCCAGTAACAGAAGTTGTCAGTTGTTTTTGGATAGGATGTCACGTTAGTGGTTCACTAGTGATTTCAGAAACATTGGCACCTACCCCACATGCGTCTTGAACACCAAGCCTAATCCCACTTCCTCAACGACCTCGCTTTTTCCCAGTCATGTTCCTCAGATAGTGTTCTAGGAGCACATTATTAGCAACTAAAAATTGATTTTTTACTCTGCACAACCTCTGAGCACAGCTGAATTTCAGCAGCACAAAGATGAAATATGGCATCAATAATCACGTTACTCACAGCAGAAAGAATTGTTTCAGTATCGATGAGGCCTGTATGACAAAGAAGATCTGCTCCAAAAAATTTAAAAGTGATATGTCCCCTACTGTATGACATTAGTAACAGATTTTTTTTGTTTTTTTTGTGTGGATGAGGCCTGTATAACATTGACTAAATGCTACAAACAATTTCAAAGAGAGATGTCCCCTACTGTACGATGAATTTTTGGGGGACCTGTCGATAAGGCCTGTATAACATTGACTACATGCTCCAAACAATTTAAAAATGACATGTCCCCTACTGTATGACATAAGTAACAGAAGAATTTTTGGGGGGCCTGTTGATGAGTCCTGTATAACATTGACTAGATGCTAGAAACAATTTCTAAGTGAAATGTTCCCTGTTGTATTACTTTAGTAATAGAAGAATTTTTTGGGGGGCCTGTGTAACATTGACTAGATGCTACAAAAAATGTGTAAGTAATATGTCTCCTACAGTGCTGTATGACATTAGTAACAGAAGAATTTTTGGAGGGCCTGTCGATGAGGCCTGTATAACATTGACTACATGCTCCAAACAATTTCAAAGTTACATGTCCCCTACTGTATGATATTAGTAACAAAATAATTTTTTTGGGGCCTGGCTGTTATGATTTGGTAGCTGAGGAGAGCAGGCAAAAAACGGCGATACACCAGAGAGGTTGGAATCTACTGGATTGCAGTACCCTGACTAACCACCACAACTAAAGGCAGCCATGGAGCGTTCCTAAGTTGGTCCTAGACGCCTCGTCACAGCCTGAGAGGTTAACTACACCTAAAGATAGAAAGAGGAAAGCTATCTGCCCCGGAGCAGATCCCCAAAGAACATAGAAAGCCCCCAAACATGTAATGGCGGTTAGACAAGAGGAAATACAGACACAGACAGAAAATAGTATGCGCAAACGTTGGGGCCCAATCTTCCTAGAGAGAAAAGGATAGGAAGGACACTTACTGCAATCCCAAAAACTCTAAAAAAAATACCAACTCTACTACAGGAACCACAGTTGAGACAAGAACAATTGATCACCGGCAACCTTGATGGGAGGGAACCTCCCTTATATAAGATCAGTCTGTAACTCCTGATTGCTAATCTTCACAATCTTCATTGAATAGTTCAGTACTGTTTGTAACCACCAGAGGGAGCTTCTGCTCAGAATTAATTTCTAACACATTCACAACAGTACCCCCCCTTGAGGAGGGGTCATCGAACCCTCATTTGGGCAACCAGGTCGGTCAGGATGAGCTCTGTGATACGCACGGATCAGTCTCCTAGCATGGATGTCCGAAGCAAACACCCAAGAATTGTCCTCCTGACCATAACCTTTCCACTTAACCAAATACTGCAGTTTCCGTCTAGAAAAACAAGAATCCAATATTTTCTCAACCACATACTCCAGATTGCCCTCAACCAAAACAGGGTCAGGAGGCGCAGCCATAGGAACCACTGGCTCGACAAACCTCTTCAATAAGGACTTGTGGAACACGTTATGGATCTTAAATGTCCCTGGAAGAAGTAAACGAAAGGAAACAGGATTAAGAATCTCCATGATCTTATAAGGTCCAATGAACCTAGGCTTAAACTTAGGAGATGCAACTCTCATAGGGATATTTCTTGAGGACAACCAGACCAAGTCCCCCACTTCAAACCGAGTACCATCAGTCCTATGCCGGTTGGCAAATCGCTGTTCCCTCTCCTGAGAGAGGGAGAACCTCTCCACTACCTGGTCCCAAATCTGCTGCATACGCTCCACAACAGAGTCAACACCTGGACAGACAGAAGCCTCCGTCTGTCCCGAAGAAAATCGAGGGTGAAACCCAAAATTGCAGAAAAATGGAGACATCAAAGTGGCAGAGCTAGCCCTATTATTAAGAGCAAACTCAGCCAAAGGCAAAAAAGAGACCCAGTCATCTTGATCAGCAGACACAAAGCATCTCAGATAAGTCTCCAATGTCTGGTTTGTTCTCTCAGTTTGTCCATTGGTCTGAGGATGAAAAGCCGAGGAGAAAGACAATTGAACACCAAGTTTAGAACAAAAAGTCCTCCAAAATCTGGAAACAAACTGGACTACTCTGTCAGACACAATGTTCTCAGGAATGCCATGTAACCGAACCACGTGCTGAAGGAACAAAGGCACCAATTCGGAGGAGGAAGGCAACTTAGGTAATGGCACAAGATGTATCATTTTGGAAAACCTATCACAAATCACCCAGATAACGGTCATTCTCTGAGAAACAGGGAGGTCGGAAATGAAATCCATAGAGATATGGGTCCATGGTCTCTTGGGCACAGGCAATGGCATCAACAAACCAATAGAGCGAGAGCAAGGCTTGGAGCGAGAGCAAGTCCCGCAGGACTGCACAAATTCCCTGACGTCACGAGACAAAGTAGGCCACCAAAAGGACCGACTAACCAAGTCTCTGGTACCAAAAATTCCGGGATGACCGGCCAACGCGGAACAATGAATCTCAGACATCACACTCTTTTTCCACCGGTCTGGGACAAACAATTTCCCAATAGGGCAGCGCTCGGGTTTATCCTCCTGACACCCTTCCAGAGCCAGTCTCAAATTGGGCGAGATGGCGGAAAGAACTACACTCTCTTTCAAAATAACAGCAGGATCAGATAACTCAGGAGAGTCCGCAAGGAAACTCCTTGAGAGGGCATCCGCCTTAACATTCTTAGTGCCAGGAAGAAAGGAAACCACAAAATTAAAACGTGTGAAAAACAAGGCCCACCTGGCCTGTCTAGGATTAAGTCGCTTGGCTGATTCCAGATAAACCAGATTCTTATGGTCCGTGATGACCACCACCTGATGTTTGGCTCCCTCCAGCCAATGTCTCCACTCTTCAAAAGCCCACTTCATGGCCAATAACTCCCGATTACCCATGTCATAATATCTTTTACATTCTCTGACAGACCCTTCCGAAAAAGGGCTGCCAAAGCATCATCATTTTATTTGGTCAGGACTGCCCACTTTCGAAACTTCTGACAGTATAACTCAGCGTCCCCAAGCCCCTGACCCAATGCCAACAAGGTTTTTTCAGCTTGACCAGTGACATTAGGTTAATCGTACAATAACCCCAGAGCCAGAAAAAATGCATCAACATTACTCAAAACAGGGTCCCCAGGTGTCAGGGAAAAAGCCCAATCCTGAGGATCGCCACGCAGGAGAGAGATGACAATTTGAACCTGCTGTGCTGCGTTCCCTGAGGACTTAGGTTTTAAGGCAAAAAACAACTTACAGTTATTTTTGAAATTCAGAAATTTAGCTCGATCCCCCAAAAATAAATCTGGCATGGAGATCCTAGGTTCCACAACTGGCAACCTAGCAAGATAGGTAGCAATACTCCGAACCTCAGTGGCAAGCTGATCCATACGGCCAGACAACTGTGCAAACTCCATTGAGAGAGAAAAAAAAAATCCTCAGCACCCAGAGAAAAAGAGGGAAAAAAAAATGCAACAAACAGAAAAAAAAAAAATCTCTGACAACTTTTTTTTCTTTCCATACTATTTTTCCCTTCTGTGAGTACCATATAATTTTCAGTTAGGCCGGTGATACTGTTATGATTTGGTAGCTGAGGAGAGCAGGCAAAAACGGCAATACACCAGAGAGGTTGGAATCTACTGGATTGCAGTACCCTGACTATCCACCACAACTAAAGGCAGCTGTGGAGCGTTCCTAAGTTGGTCCTAGACGCCTCGTCACAGCCTGAGAGGTTAACTACACCTAAAGATAGAAAGAGGAAAGCTATCTGCCCCGGAGCAGATCCCCAAAGAACATAGAAAGCCCCCAAACATGTAATGGCGGTTAGACAAGAGGAAATACAGACAGACAGAAAATAGTATGAGCAAACATTGGGGCCCAATCTTCCTAGAGAGAAAAGGATAGGAAGGACACTTACTGCAATCCCAAAAACCCTAAAAAAATACCAACTCTACTAATTGCAAAAACACCTGAGATCATACGACCTCTACCACCTAAATTAGTTCTCTGGTGTAACAAAACTAAGCCGCAGCCACTGAAAAAAAAAACTGGAAAAGGCAAATGAACAAATAACAGTGGCTCAGATAAACTGAGAGGAGCACAAGCCCCCGGAGGGGATCTGGCTGACCTCCAAAGAAGTGCAGGGAAAAATGCAAAAAGCAAGCATAAAAATAAAAGCAGAAAATATCTTATCTGTTAGCAGAAGATGCAGGCAAGACTCAGCAAGCTTCCAAGTGAACCAGGAACCACAGTTGAGACAAGAACAATTGATCACCGGCAACCTTAATGGGAGGGAACCATCCCTTATATAAGACCAGTCTGTAACTCCTGATTGCCAATCTTCACAATCTTCATTGAATAGTTCAGTACTGTTTGTAACCACCAGAGGGAGCTTCTGCTCAGAATTCATTTCTAACACATTCACAACACCTGGCGATGAGGCCTGTATAACATTGACTAGATGCTACAAATAATTTCTAAGTGAGATGTCCCCTACTGTAATACGTTGTAATAGAAGAAAGAATTGTTTAAGTGTGGATGAGGGCTGGATGACAAAGATATGCTCCAAACAATTTTTAAATTAAATTTCCCCTACTGTATTACGTTTAATAACAGAAGAATTTTTGGGGGCATGTCGATGAGGCCTGTATAACATTGACTAGATACCTTAAAACCATTTCAAACTGAGATCTCTCCTTCTGTATTCGGATAGTAACATAAAATACATTTTTTTAGTGTGGATGAGGCCTGTATAGAAGATTGTCCGAGGTGTTGGAATGCCTTCTTTCCTACAGTTGCTGCTGGTAAGGTGCAGGTTTTCTGGAGAAATATGGCCGACATGAACTGATCAGGAAAAGGGCCATGACGATGGCTGGAATGGGACGACGCAACAGGATCCACAACAGGGTGGGATATGAAAAGTACAAGATCCAGGATCCAGCCTACAACGATTACTCATTTACCCAACACCAATTACCAGAGAGCATTTGATGCTCATCAGAAGATAGGCGTAACAGATGTATGTCTCAAGCTAAGTATAAGGGTGTGTTTCCACGATCCGGATTTCTTCAGTAATTGCTGCTTGTTTGATGCTGTGCACTGGCGCAGCATCAAACACGCAGCATCCAGATGTTACAGCATAGTGAAGGGGATTTCAAGAAATCCCATCTCCACTATGCGTGAAAACACGCAGGCGGCAGACCTGCATTAACGGAAATGATGCACATCTTTTTAGATCGCAGCATGTCCTATTCCCTTGCGGCGACGCTGCGTCGCCGCAAGGGAAATAACACAGGCCTGTGTAGCCCTGCGGTCATTCCGGATGTGTTCCGGATGTGTTCAATGAACACATCCGGATTGACAGTGCGTTCACTAGGGGGCGGGGCTTTGGGTGGAGCAGACTTTCCGCTCCATCCAAAGCGCTGTGGTTCCGGACCGTGGAACCACAGCCTAAAAGATGCCCGTGAGAAATTGGATGCCAAAGATGCACATAATCTAGAAGGTAGGCTCAAAACAATTTCAGACTCAGATCTCAGCTGCTGTATCACGTTTGTTAAAAAAAATAAAATAAATAAATTTTAATGTGCAACAACTCTGCACATAGAACAATTTCAACGCCACTAAATGGTGTACAATAATAAATTATATTGTGGTACCGTGTTAGCCAGAAAAAGGCCACTAAATGAAAAGGTTGGATACAGTGGGCTGTATCATGTTTATCAGCAGACATAAATAAATTAATATTTTAATGTGCTTGAGGTCTGCTGACAGGTTTATATCACCACCACAAAATGACAACGTGGGATACGGCGGGTTGTAGCATATTCAGCAATAGAAAAAATTATAATTTTTTTTAATGCGCATTAGGACTGCAAATAGGTGGATATCACCGCCACAAAATGACAATGTGGGATATGGCGGGCTGTATCACAGTCAGCAACAGAAAAAAAATATAATTTTCATTTTTTGCGCGTTAGATCTGCAGACAGTTTCATATCACCACCACAAAATGACAGTGTGGGATATGAAGGGCTGTATCACATTCAGCAACAGAAAAAAATATAATTTTCTTTTATTGCGCGTTAGATCTGCAGACAGGTTGATATCACCGCCACAAAATAACAACATGGGATGCGGCATGTTGTATCATAATCAGCAAAAGAAAAAATTATAATTTTTTTAATGCACGTTAGATCTGCAGACAGGTTCATATCACCGCCACAAAATGACAACGTGGAATACGGCGGGCTGTATCATATTCAGCAACAGAAAAAATTATATTTTTTTTTTATGAGCGTTAGGTCTTCAGACAGGTTGATATCACCGCCACAAAATTAAAATGTGGGATATGGCTGTCTGTATCACATTCAGCAACAGAAAAAAATATCATTTTCTTTTATCGCACAGTAGATCTACAGAGAGTTTCATATCACCACCACAAAATGACAATGTGGGATACGGCTTGTTGTATCATATTCAGCAACAGAAAAAATTATAATTTTTTTATGCACGTTAGGTCTGCAGACAGGTTGACATCACCGCCACAAAATGACAATGTGGGATATGGCGGGCTGTATCACATTCAGCAGCAGAAAAAAAATATAATTTTCTTTTATTATGAGTTAGATCTGCAGACAGTTTCATATCACCGCCACAAAATTACAATGTGGGATACGGCGTGTTGCATCATAATCAGCAACAGAAAAAAATATAAAATTTTTAATGCGTGTTAGATCTGCAAACAGGTTCATATCACCGCGACAACATGACAATGTGGGATACAGCGGGCTGTATCATATTCAGCAACAGAAAAAAAATATAATTTTTAATGTACCTTAGGTCTGAAGACAGTTTCATATCACCACAGCACTAAATGAAAAGGTGGGATAGAGCAGGGTGTTACATATTTAGCTAGTGAAAAAATACTATTTAGAATGCTATACTTGTGCATGGAGCACAATAGAAGCAGTGCACAACACACTTGTAGGACATGTGCCCTGCTGGCTTTGTCTGTGGACCTCAGTAATGGCCCCCCAAAAAATGCTGGAAGGTAAATTTAACAGCCACACTGTACAGTAGCTAGATACATTATCTGACTTATATACAACCACTAGCTAACTAGCTAATAGTGTTGAGCGATACGATACTGCAAATATCAGGTATCGGCCGATATTAGCTGTATCGGGCTTTCGATTCCGAATACCGATATTTTCGTCATATCGAATACCGGAATCGGATTTGTCACTGTCACTGTGAGTGTCCGTCGGTCGGGTCTGTCAGGAGTCAGCGGCACTTACCTGGCAGAAGATCTCCGGCGGTCACGTCCTGGACTGCTTGATGGCCGCCATTATCTTCTCCCTGGCGGTCACATGCAGTTTTTCGCGATAACTGCAGTGACTGCAGGGTAATCCCGGCCGTAAACCAGTCCGATGACGTCACCGCCGGGGAAGCAGGTAATCAGCTGTGCTGCGCCGGGATGACAGGCTCTGCCTGTCATTCTGATGTAGCAGAGCTGGATCGTCGTGGGACACTCGTTACTATGGACTGCGTCGGTCAGGTGGTATACTTTTTTTTTTTTTTTTTCATTTTTTTACAGGAGATCGATGGCGTCGCATATGAGACTGTAATAAAAGTAATGAAAACTGTGTTTTTTTTTTTTTATTAAATTAAAAAACTTTTTTATGAACATTCACCCGTCCGGGTACATCAACAATTTAACTATTTACATACAGGGACCCTGTCCGGGTTATTTAATTCTTTGGCAGGGGTGTTACAGGTACCACCTGGTACTCTTCTGATGCTTGCCAAACATCCGAGACACCAAGGACCACCAGGACCTGATGACGTCGTGTGGCCTGTACAGTCAAGTCGTGACCCGCTATCTGGGTCTGTGTGGCCACCTCTTTCATCTCCCTCCGGTCTGGAACCCTATGTCCCGGACTGAACGAACCCCAGGGGGCCTAACAGGCGCCGGGTACGGGCCAGCTATACTTATCATGTCCATAGCTGGGGCTGCTGAGGAGACCACTGAGGGAGGCTGGGGAGATTTATGGCGTGGGGTGGGCACTTTTGCAGAGGCCTGGATGTGGGAGGCTGAAGGCTCCGAGGGTCTCACAGGTTCCTGACACTCTGGGGAGTAGGGGTCGCACCTGGTAACATTTAGGGCGTACCATCCATTGTAACCCCAGTGTCGGGTGTAAGTCACCAAGTCTCCTGGCAACAGGTCCCTCCCCGGGTGTCCTTCTGGGAGGTGAGCCTCCACGTCCCGCCGGTTCACAAAAACTTCTAAATAAAGTCCAGGCTCCTGGATGAAGCCCCAACCACCTTTCAATTTAAAGCTCCGTACTGCACCCTTACGCCGCGGCTCCCACAGGGTTCCTTTATCTTTTCTCATCCGGTCCTTATCTGCCCGGTCCTTCTCCAGGTTACGTTGCCGAATCTTTTGGGTTTCTCGCTGCTCCTTTGTCGCTCTGCTTCCCGCTCCAAATGTCTCCACTCTTCCTCCTGACTCCGGTTGAAATTCTCCTCCACCAGCAGCTCCATGTCTCCACCATCAAACTGCAGCTTACAGTGTCCGGTTTGCGACAGCTCTCCTGGTGCCCCCCAGTCCTGGCGGCGCTCACCTGCGGAGGAAGCAGCCGGCTCTGGAACAGATGACAGTCGGGGCTCCGGTACAGGCAGGTAGTGCTCTGGTGCCTGCGCGGCCTCCTCCATGAGGACGGGTGTCGCTTCTTCTGTCTCAGCGACGGGGGCAGACAGCGGGATCTGGGGTGCTGCCGGTGCAGAGTTTTTTGCAGGAACGGGTGCCTCCACTGCGACAACGTCAACCGGATCACATTGCAAGGGCTGGGATGCCCGCACGGACTCCTCTACTAGAACGGGTGCCTCACCTTCCGGTACAGACACTTCAGGTAAGAGGGATTGGCGCCGCTCCAAGTTTAGTTTTAGGGCACGCCAGCTGGCTTCCATCCTGGCGACCTCCTCCGGTGCCGGGCCAGGCCTCTTAGGGTATCATCCGCTTCTTGCAGCGTAGGAGGGTTTCCAGGCCGGGTGCCCAACGGTGGTTCCGTGGCGATCGGGTCGCTTCCGTGGGGGGAGAGCTCTGACTGCTCCATCCCTTCACACTTCTGCTCGTGTCCATTAGCCATCTCTGCCAAGTCACATGTGTCATTAGCATCTGGAGAGGGCCCCTCTTTTGTAGGGAGGCGGGACCTTCATGTTAGTTTCCGCACAATGAGGAGGATGAGGAGGCGGAACTGAAGAGCTGTGGGGCACGATCTTACATTGCAGTACCATTTACAGTGGTCGGCCATCGTTTTCGCGCCACTGAGTGAGTGTACACCCACGAAGAGCACGCCCTTCTTCTTCACCAGTGCCTCGTCGTGACGCAGATATGGCTGAAAAATGGCAAATACATTCTCTGATGATTTTAGCAATTCTCAAGCACAAAACCAGTTCAATTCAGGCACACAGGACTCGCTTATAGCGAGCTACAGAATCCTGTTCGTGACGCCCAAGTTGAGTCGCACAGGGCCAGAGGTTTTGGGGGTACTCGGCACCGAGCCCGTCGACTTCTATGGGGTATGTCACGGCTTTACCCGGCAATTGAATCAGAGTCTATTTTACTATGTAGAAGTGTATAAACTATAAATATATGTATATAATATATATGTCACAATGACATGTATATATATATATATATATATATATATATATGTATTCTATGTGTGTATATTTTGTGTTTACAATGAAAGAAAGGGTTTTTTTTGTTGCGATATTTTGTTCCCATAGACTTACATGGGACTTCCGGTATCAGAATCGGATATCGACGATATTTAGTGATATCGACGATACCATTTCGATACGATATTTTTAGATATCGAGCAGTATCGCTCAACACTACTAGCTAACATTATTTATATGGAGACAGACATGTGATTTCGGCAGCAAATGACACATGCTATTGTGTCAGGACATTGTGTGTGTTTCCTTGGCTAGTGGCAATATGCACACATAAAGTTAGGAAAAAAATACTGTTTACAAGAACTCCGTGCCTCTGAGCTCTGCAATCCCCCTCCCCTCACCAAACACGTGCCAAACGCTCATGATACACCATTTTTTTTCTTGCATGATACACCACCGTTATCGTTGCTAAAGTGCTAAAAATACTTTTGTGTCAACAAAAATATTTTCCAGCACTTTTACCAAATGTTACCGATTTTTCCGATTTTATAAAATTTTGCTTGTGTTTCCGATCCCAAATCCGAATGTGCCATTTTCGTGCTGAATTTATGTTTGGTGATCGTTTTCCAAACAAATTCACTCATCACCACTGTGCTATTCACTTTTTACATAATTTAACCTTGGACATTTACCTCTTTCCATGAGACATTTTTATGGTTAGTACCTAGTAGCACCCCCTTTTGCTAATATCACAGCTTGTAAACTCCTTTTGTAGCCAGCCAAGAGTCTTTCAATTCTTGTTCGAGAGATTTTCATCCATTCTTTCTTGGAAAATTATTCCAGTTCAGTGAGATTCCAGGGTCTTATTGCATGCACTGCAATTTTGAGGTTTAGCCACATATTTTCAATGATGTTCAGATCAGAGGACTATGAGGGCCATTGTAAAACCTTCAGCTTGCGCTTTTTGAGTTAGTCTAATGTGGATTTTGATGTGGGTTTAGGATCATTATCCATTTGTTGAAGCCATCTTCTTTTCA
>JARQOD010000003.1:459721646-459843033 GCA_033576555.1 Oophaga sylvatica | reverse complement strand
CTTCAGACGCATGCGCAGTGATAACCTCCCCTAGTATCAACAGGACCTTTCGGACATGTGATTAGGTTAAATCTTTTGATTGGTTGGTTCACATCATGTGACTACGACGCATGCGCTGTCATGCATCCTTATAAAACTAACAGGACCTTCCTGCATATAGACACATGACCGCGTTAGATCGTTACTATTGGTCAGAGGGGATGGCGCAGATAAACGCAAGCGCAGTGACTCGTCCTTGTAACTCCAATAGGTCTATACAGCTTAGTCATTGGCCTACACAGGGGTTGTATATTAACTTTCATTATTATCTTAGTGGAGGTCTTATTTAAACCGGGCGTCCCCCTGCCCTGTCACGCCTCCAGGAAGAAGCAGTGCGAAACGCGCGTCGGGACAGAGGGACGTCCGTGTGGATCCCCAGCAGATTAAGTGGTAGGTTGAATTTTAACCACCTGTATTTTTGATTCCCCTTCCAGGGTTTTTTTGCCGACCATTAATGTGGTTTTAGGCTTATTAGGTTACAGCAGTGTATATTAGCGGCAACAGCACTGTTCTGGTTGATTTTTTCAAACTGCAGGGATGGCTGTCCTTGTATTGGTAATGAAATCCAATCGTTGACATTGATATAATTAAACCTCCTAGCGGTTGGTGAACCATATATGCTTATTAGGGCTTAACCCAAGGGTAAAATAATATATAGCTTTGAGCTGCTGTAGTGATATTTTCCACAATGGTATAATGTCCCTCTTTTGTTATGTGCTTTTGTACCTTGTCACTATATTTCTATGCATTTTCATGTTGTGTCATTATTACTAATAAAGTATTTTGTATTTTTATACTATTTTGTGGGGTCTCTGGTATTTTGATCACCACTAAAGTGTTTCTCCTGATGAGTGTAGCAAGGCAACTTCCAAATACATGTTTTCTTGTCTTCGTAAGGTGCACCCCATCTCTAGCAGTCCATCATATACAGTCATGGACAAAAGTTTTGAGAATGACACAAATATTAATTTTTACAAAGTCTACTGCTTCACTTTTTCTAATGGCAATTTGCATATACTCCAGAATGTTATAAAGAGTGATCAGCTTAACAGCAATTACTTGCAAAGTCAATATTTGGCTAGAAAATGAACTTTATCCCCCAAAACACATTTCAACATCATTGCAGCCCTGCCTTAAAAGGACCAGCTAACCTCTTTTCAGTGATTGCTCCATTAACACAGGTGTGGGTGTTGATGAGGACATGGCTGGAGATCAATCTGTCATGATTAAGTAAGAATGACACCACTGGACACTTTAAAAGGAGGCTGGTGCTTGGCATCATTGTTTCTCTTCTGTTAACCATGGTTATCTCTAAAGAAACATGTGCAGTCATCATTGCAATGCACAAAAATGGCCTAACAGGGAAGAGTATTGCAGCTAGAAAGATTGCACCTCAGTCAACAATCTATCGCATCATCAAGAACTTCAAGGAGATAGGTTCCATTGTTGCCAAAAAGGCTCCTGGGCACCCAAGAAAGACCAGCAAGCGCCAGGACCGTCTCTTAAAAGTGTTTCAGCTGCGGGATCGGGCTACCAGCAGCAAAGAAGCCACTTCTCTCCAGAAAAAACATCATAGACAGACTGATATTCTGCAAAAGGTACAGGCAGTGGACTGCTGAGGACTCGGGTAAAGTTATTTTCTCTGATGAATCCCCTTTTCGATTGTTTGGGACATCAGGAAAACGCCTCATTCGGAGAAGACAAGATGAGCGCTACCACCAGTCTTGTCTCATGCCAACTGTTAAGCATCCTGAAACCATTCATGTGTGGGGTTGCTTCTCAGCCAAGGGAATCGCCTCTCTCACAGTCTTGCCTAAAAAACACAGCCATGAATAAAGAATGGTACCAGAATGTCCTCCAAGAGCAACTTCTCCCAACCCTCCAAGAGCAGTTTGGCGATCAACAATGCCTTTTCCAGCATGATGGAGCACCTTGCCATAAAGCAAAGGTGATAACTAAATGGCTCAGGGAACAAAACATAGAGATTTTGGGTCCATGGCCTGGAAACTCCCCAGATCTTAATCCCATTGAGAACTTGTGGTTAATCATCAAGAGACGGGTGGACAAATAAAAACCTAAAAATTCTGACAAAATGAAAGCATTGATTGTGCAAGAATGAACTGCTATCAGTCAGGATTTGGTCCAGAAGTTGATTGAGAGCATGCCAGGGAGAATTGCAGAGGTCCTGAAGAAGAAGGGTCAACACTGCAAATATTGACTTGCTGCATTAACTCATTCTAACTGTCAATATAAGCTTTTGTTATCATATGTTTGCAATTATTATATTTCTGTCTGTGATAAAAACATCTGTTAAACACACATAAAAACCAGAGGGCAGCAGATCATGTGAAAATATAATATTTGTGTCATTCTCAAAACTTTTGGCCATGACTGTAGGTAATTCACTCCGCAATCCAGAAATCCAAATCCTTGCTGACGGCACCATCGATGTAGCCAGTTGTTCACCTGTAGAATCTTATTCCACCTCCTTGTTCCATGGCCATCCACTGGGAGAATGGAAGAGAAGACCACCTGTGCTCCCTTAGTCGTAGAATACATCGTAGAATGTGTTTCCTATATTTTCACACCAATTTTGACAAAACAAATATATAAAGTATGGCAACTACACAAAAAGTACCTGACCTTGAGCAAAATGACCTTGACTGTGGACTTGCATCATGCGAAGAGTTTCATTCATCTCTATTAATGATATTTCAGATCTCTGCGCATCTTGAAAGAGTTTTGCAGGCACAAAAAATGGTTTGATACTCCTTGTGCGGTAACCTCATGTTGTGCACAGAACAGGGAGGTTTTGTGCTCCTGGCGGTTTATAATTAGTGTTGAGCGATACTGCTCGATATCTAAAAATATCGTATCGAAATGGTATCGCCGATATCACTAAATATCGTCGATATCCGATTCTGATACCGGAAGTCCCATGTAAGTCTATGGGAACAAAATATCGCAACAAAAAAAACCCTTTCTTTCGTTGTAAACACAAAATATACACACATAGAATACATATATATATATATATATATACATGTCATTGTGACATATATATATACATATATTTATAGTTTATACACTTCTACATAGTAAAATAGACTCTGATTCAATTGCCGGGTAAAGCCGTGACATACCCCATAGAAGTCGACGGGCTCGGTGCCGAGTACCCCCAAAACCTCTGGCTCTGTGCGACTCAACTTGGGCGTCACGAACAGGATTCTGTAGCTCGCTATAAGCGAGTCCTGTGTGCCTGAATTGAACTGGTTTTGTGCTTGAGAATTGCTAAAATCATCAGAGAATGTATTTGCCATTTTTCAGCCATATCTGCGTCACGACGAGGCACTGGTGAAGAAGAAGGGCGTGCTCTTCGTGGGTGTACACTCACTCAGTGGCGCGAAAACGATGGCCGACCACTCTAAATGGTACTGCAATGTAAGATCGTGCCCCACAGCTCTTCAGTTCTGCCTCCTCATCCTCCTCAGTGTGCGGAAACTAACACGAAGGTCCCGCCTCCCTACAAAAGAGGGGCCCTCTCCAGATGCTAATGACACATGTGACTTGGCAGAGATGGCTAATGGACACGAGCAGAAGTGTGAAGGGATGGAGCAGTCAGAGCTCTCCCCCCACGGAAGCGACCCGATCGCCACGGAACCACCGTTGGGCACCCAGCCTGGAAACCCTCCTACGCTGCAAGAAGCGGAGGATACCCTAAGAGGCCTGGCCCGGCACCGGGAGGAGGTCGCCAGGATGGAAGCCAGCTGGCGTGCCCTAAAACTAAACTTGGAGCGGCGCCAATCCCTCTTACCTGAAGTGTCTGTACCGGAAGGTGAGGCACCCGTTCTAGTAGAGGAGTCCGTGCGGGCATCCCAGCCCTTGCAATGTGATCCGGTTGACGTTGTCGCAGTGGAGGCACCCGTTCCTGCAAAAAACTCTGCACCGGCAGCACCCCAGATCCCGCTGTCTGCCCCCGTCGCTGAGACAGAAGAAGCGACACCCGTCCTCATGGAGGAGGCCGCGCAGGCACCAGAGCACTACCTGCCTGTACCGGAGCCCCGACTGTCATCTGTTCCAGAGCCGGCTGCTTCCTCCGCAGGTGAGCGCCGCCAGGACTGGGGGGCGCCAGGAGAGCTGCCGCAAACCGGACACTGTAAGCTGCAGTTTGATGGTGGAGACATGGAGCTGCTGGTGGAGGAGAATTTCAACCGGCGTCAGGAGGAAGAGTGGAGACGTTGGGAGCGGGAAGCAGAGCGACAAAGGGAGCAGCGAGAAACCCAAAAGCTTCGGCAACGTAACCTGGAGAAGGACCGGGCAGATAAGGACCGGATGAGAAAAGATAAAGGAACCCTGTGGGAGCCGCGGCGTAAGGGTGCAGTACGGAGCTTTAAATTGAAAGGTGGTTGGGGCTTCATCCAGGAGACTGGACTTTATTTAGAAGTTTTTGTGAACCGGCGGGACGTGGAGGCTCACCTCCCAGAAGGACACCCGGGGAGGGACCTGTTGCCAGGAGACTTGGTGACTTACACCCGACACTGGGGTTACAATGGATGGTACGCCCTAAATGTTACCAGGTGCGACCCCTACTCCCCAGAGTGTCAGGAACCTGTGAGACCCTCGGAGCCTTCAGCCTCCCACATCCAGGCCTCTGCAAAAGTGCCCACCCCACGCCGTAAATCTCCCCAGCCTCCCTCAGTGGTCTCCTCAGCAGCCCCAGCTATGGACATGATAAGTATAGCTGGCCCGTACCCGGCGCCTGTTAGGCCCCCTGGGGTTCGTTCAGTCCGGGACATAGGGTTCCAGACCCGGAGGGAGATGAAAGAGGTGGCCACACAGACCCAGATAGCGGGTCACGACTTGACTGTACAGGCCACACGACGTCATCAGGTCCTGGTGGTCCTTGGTGTCTCGGATGTTTGGCAAGCATCAGAAGAGTACCAGGTGGTACCTGGAACACCCCTGCCAAAGAATTATAAATAACCCGGACAGGGTCCCTGTATGTAAATAGTTAAATTGTTGATGTACCCGGAGGGTGAATGTTCATAAAAAAGTTTTTTAATTTAATAAAAAAAAACAAAAACACAGTTTTCATTACTTTTATTACAGTCTCATCCTGCGACGCCATCGATCTCCTGTAAAAAAATGAAAAAAAAAACAGCAGTATACCACCTGTCCGACGCAGTCCATAGTAACGAGTGTCCCACGACGATCCAGCTCTGCTACATCAGAATGACATCAGAGGCAGGCAGGCAGGCAGAGCCTGTCATCCCGGCGCAGCACAGCTGATTACCTGCTTCCCCGGCGGTGACGTCATCGGACTGGTTTACGGCCGGGATTACCCTGCAGTCACTGCAGTTATCGCGAAAAACTGCATGTGACCGCCAGGGAGAAGATAATGGCGGCCATCAAGCAGTCCAGGACGTGACCGCCGGAGATCTTCTGCCAGGTAAGTGCCGCTGACTCCTGACAGACCCGACCGACGGACACTCACAGTGACAGTGACAAATCCGATTCCGATATTCGATATGACGAAAATATCGGTATTCGGAATCAAAAGCCCGATACAGCTAATATCGGCCGATACCCGATATTTGCAGTATCGTATCGCTCAACACTATTTATAATATAAATCTGCATCGCAGTGGCCAAACTTTCTGTCATGATAAGCATCTTCCGTTTCCACAATTACACATGCACAAAGTTCCTCCAATTAAAATATATAAAAAAAATTAACTGTGGAAAATATTTTGTCATGACTCTAAGGGTGTATCAGACAGTTGGAGATGAGACTCTGAACATAGTGCAGAGAGGCCGTACGGGGCCCCTGGCCATCGAGGGAGGCCGCCATGACTGGGTAGCGTGGGAGTATAGGGAGCCCATAGGTCCCAGGCAGCATTAGGGGTTAACATAGGGACATGGGTGGTAGTAAGGGGAAGTTAGTGCTTGCAGGTAGGAGGGGTCAGGGGAGGAGCGTAGGGTTAATATTCAAAGGGATCAGCCATATTATAACGGCAGCCATTACACGTGGATCCCTTCAACTGAAAGGAACTCCCACCCACCCTCCCTTTTATAGTTTTAGTGGTACGACTCAAAATTCTATTCCAGTAATGCATATTTGTCACGGCAGTGGGGCGTGGGGGGAGGTCCTCGAAGTTGGTGGAATTGGGGAATGGCGGATTGGAGGGGGGATCTCAAGGGGTCCTGGACTCCCCCTGTGTGATTTCAAGTGGTTGGGACAATTATTCCCGCGGTTTTGGAAAAATTAAGGGGCTTGCTAAGAGGTTTCATTTGGCCGGGATTGGTTACTATTGGCCTCCAAGCTGGTGCATAGCGGCTGGGGGTAAAACCTATCCTGGAGGCCAAGGTGGACGTTGCGCATTTGCAGTGGATATATTTCGGGGCTTCGAGGACCACCCCTCCCGGGAGGATATTGTTTGAAAAATTATTTTGTTTGTAAGCTATGTTTAATAAAAGGCTGCTGTGGCCATTAAATCCAGTTGGGGTCTTGTGTTTTTCTTTTAAAAAAAAAAAAAAGAGAGATTTATGGGGTAAAGTTAATCTGTGAACGAGGTTTAGGGGAAGTTGGGTTTTGGTTATAAAGGCTCACACGAATCACGGGTACCCCCTACGTCATGAAAATGGATCCCAAATCGGCATTCTTCAGAGAGGATAATGTGGGAAATGATGATTTGCTCAGTAGATGCCTCTTTAAGTAGAGTATGATGGTGGTGGTTGTTTGAACAGCTAATCCCCTATCACGAAGAAGCAGTGTTAACTTGAAAAGAACAGTCTTTTTACTAATGATAGCGAGGTAAATTAATATATACAAATTTTACATAATTGGTGGCCAAATTTACAATCACAGACAGGCAGATCTCTGTGAGATAATTATCTTATCCATTCAATTCACTTATTCCCCGGCTGTCCCCTCTGGTAATCATTTAATATTCCTTACTTCAGGTTGAGCTGTGCTTTTCTTCTAAGGTGTTTTTATGCTCCTTGACTTGCCATAGAAATCCTTCCAATCTGAAGGCTGTGAGCTCCCCTTCTTTTTCATCAATCCCTTTCAGACCCAGCAATCAGGGGAAGATTAACATCTCATTGCAGTCTTGCCTTCCTCTACTGAATTCTCTCTCCTGTGACTCTTTTCAGCTAAGTGCTAGGGGAGCTTTTCCAGCTCCTTCCAGCAACTTCTGCATAACCAGCAGAGCAGAGTAATGTAATCAAGCCCTTGAGAGGGAATATTAACCCTTTGAGTGCTGCCTGTCAGTAGGTCTCACAATATGTTACAACATACAGTTTACACAGAAATCACAGTATTTGCATGAAACACTTTACATTCGGTATACCATGGAGATGGCCACTTTGTGGGATGCCACACTTGCATTGAATACTTGCAACTCTGTTACATTTATTTTTCCTTTTTAGCTCTCCTTTAGCCCTTTCAGCCAGCCTTGTGGTCTGTTATTGTTTACATTCAGAACTTCCTCCTCCCTCTGTGCCTCCAATCTACATTTTCCAGAAGGCAGCACACTTTGGCTTTTCTGACAGATCACTCACTTCCATGTACAGTGTCCACTCACTTCATCTTCAAGGTGCCATCTTGAGACTCCTTTATAGTCTCAAGATGGGTAAATAACTGCCCACATAGATTTTCTCTCTTAACAATAATATGCTGTGTTTGACTGACAGGATACATTCAAAGCACAGACAGCAAGCTGAAAATCTCTGCACTCTGTGCTTTGAACAGACAGTAGCAGGAAGAAAGGAACTGGAGGTCATATGATCAAACCTGACAGTTTAGAAAAAGCAGAATTTTATCAACAAGTTAATTATGAAGTTTCTTAATGTCACATAGGCTTTACAATGTTTTAAAAATATGTGTGCCTGTAAAACCCCTTTAAGTATTGACTGTTTTTTTTATTAAACCACATCATATTTGATACTAAGGTGATCTTTACATTGTATATTCAATAGATATGTATTGTAATTCTTATGTACTGACCTAACATAAAATTCTGTAGAAATATAGTTTTTTTTTCTCAGTTTAAGTTTCTTTAAACCAAATAGCAATTTATCAAGAGTAGATCACACCATTACCGGTATTAATATGACTCTGCTCTTCTGAACTTGTTTTAAATTATAAAAAGTCTGTTATGGACTGATGCCCAAAATTATACTGCTTTTTCAAGGTTACATTTGGCAAAATGCACTTAAATGCGATAACACAATATTTTAACACACATTAAAGGGTAACGTGACAGCAACCCTGAAATACAGGTGTGGCTTCACTGAATCCCACCTTTCCTTTTCCATGATTCATGCTAATAGGGGTTCAAGAAGCTAAGATATATTTTATAAATTCATCTGAGTGCTATACCTCCAAATATGCAGTGTCTGTCTAAATGTCCAAATTAGAATTTGTGCTTTCCTCAACCCCGAATCTATTAAAAGGTTAGTGCATGCCCTCATCATCTCCCACCTTGGCTACTGCAATTTCATCTTCTGTGGCCTCCTGTCTACCTCTCACCTCTACTATCTGCTCTTAAGTCTGCTGACTGATTAATCCATCTCTCTCCACGCTACTCCTCTGCTGCTCCCGTCTGCAAATCCCTTCACAGGTTTCCAAACTCCCAGCAAATCCAGATTACATTTACAAACAATGACATACAAGGCCATCCATAATCTATCTCCTCCATACATCTCCAAACAAAACTCCCAATACCTCCCCACATGTAATCTCTGGTCCTCACAAGATCTTTGTCTGCCCTCTGCTCTTATACATTCCTCACCCAATCGCCTCCAAGACTTTTCCTAGGCACCCGCCATCCTCAGGAACTCAGTTTCTCAAAACATCTGATTGTCTTACACATTAGGAATCTAAAAACGGAATCTAAAAAGTTATCTACTCAAATATACCTGCAGCCTGCAATAAGCTCACTAAGACCTCTTTACCATCTGAGGCACTGCAAACCCCCCAATCTATTATCTGCCTCCCTAATACGCTGTAGATTGTAAGCCCATGGGGGCTGGATCTTTTCCCCCTCTGTATCTGTCAAAAAGTCTGTTTACTTAAAAAATGTGTATGTTACGTATGTAACCCCTTTTTACATGTACATGACCCTGGAATTATTAGTGCTTTAAAAATTAATTATACTAGTGATAAATTAAAGGGTGTTTCTGGTTACAAGATGTTCATGACCTATCCTTCATCTAGGTCATGAGTATCAGATTGGTGGGATCTGACTTCTGATACCCCCATGTATGCGCTGCTATATACACACATTCACTGGAGTTCACATTATGGCTCCATTCAGTGAATTTAAATCCATACACTTAAAGGGAATCTGTCACCCTAAATTGGCAGGATATTTAAATGATGGCAGTCAGGTCAGATGGGCGGTGTTTTGGGTACTTGCTTTAACATGTTGTTCGCCGCTGTCTCCATTATTTCTGGGAATTGTAGTCATTGGCCTCCATATAACGCGCCTGCACATTGCAATCTTGAATTGCGCACGCGCAGTATGCTTTGTCCGCAGATTGCAATGCGCAGGCGTGTTATATGGAGGGCAACGACTACAATTCCCAGAAATAATGGAGACAGCGGCGAACAACATGTTAAGGCAAGTACCCAAAACACCACCCATCTGACCTGACTACCATCACTTAAATATCCCGCCAATTTAGGGTGACAGATTCCCTTTAAGATGATAACAGCTGATTGATGGAGGTGCCAGTTGTCGGCCTCCCACTGTGACTGTACGAGTTCTGTAAAATCTCCAATAAAGCCTCTATGTACGTTATCTATTTTGACATGTAGGCTGTTCAGTCATTCATATTGATTTGGTCAGAGTGGAAGGATAGCTCAAATACTCCAGTCCTTTACTTTATCTTTGTTGAGAAACAAAAAAAGATTAAAAAATAGCTTCACAATTTTACCCATATAGTGAATTACAATCTGCTTTGTGGCCATAGAAAGATTTTTCTAGCTAATATTGGTAGTGCTATCTTCATAGCATCTTCATTACTAATCCAAGCAGTAGTCTAGTGTATTTTCAGTAGCGAAGAGAGGTGGAGGCTTGACAAGTATAATATAAGCTAGCGGACTCATAGAAACAGTGACTGGTTGTGACATTCAAATAATAATACGATCTTCAACATTAAAATCGCAACATTAAGAAGGAAAGGTCATGGATGTATGTAAAGATTTTTAAAAACATCTTGATTTATTCAGCATGGAGTATGAGTATCATGAACAGAAATCCCTGCACTTACAGCCTTGGCTGCTATCAATGAGGTTCTTAATGGTCATCGGAGGAATGTTCTGCAGCACTGAATGTACTTGGGCAAATCATCAAGATCCAAATGCAATAGAAAAATAAGAAAATGGTGACACTTTCCAGTTCTGTGTAAAAGTCCAAAGTTTTACTCACATTATTAAAACTGTTTGCATGGTAGAGAGTGGCACGTGTGACAGACAATGGTTGCTTTGCTGTTATGAGCCAGACGTCCAGCTACAGATGTTCCATTGACCTCATGTCACTGCTATCAAAGGTGATCATGTCCAGAGCATTACAGTAAAGGTACTGCCACACTAAACAATCCCGCTAGCGATCACAATAACGACGCATACTAATGCGATCGCTAGCGGGATTGTTTCTATATCGCTAAATGCGGCCACATTTAGCGATATAGTTAACGACGCTATCGCCGTTAGCGATCTTCTTAACGACTTTAGCGGTACAAAAGTACCGCTAAATCGCTAAGAAAAGGTGCCACACAGCGATTAGATACTTACCCAGGGGAGCGCCGACGAGAAAATAGGGTCCGGAGCGATTCCAGCGACGAGCGAGATCACAGCAGGAAGCTCGTCGCTGGAAGCTGCCGCACTGAACAACATCGCTAACAGGATCGCTAAATAGTGACGTTTTTTAGCGATCCCGTTAGCGATATTGTTTAGTGTGGCATACCCTTAATGGAGGCTGGAATGGAGATCTATCCTTTGTAGCGACAAGTCCTGCTTTGGTCTTGGATGTAATGAAAGCCGGAGATTGATCTGGATACCACATTGGCAACACCATGAAGAGGCCTTCACAAGGGAAGATTGCAACTGTCTTATTTTGTGGAGTGGCTCAATGTACGGTAAACTTCTAAGGATTCACTCTCTTGATATAACTGGACGTCTCTTGATAAAACTGGACATCCTCTTTAAGATTCTGATTGCTCATGGCTTGACATCGGTTTTAGGTGCTGAGTTTGTGACAAAATGTGTGTGGACAAAAGACACAGTCAGCAAATACGGACCAACTACTTTGCTGCTTAGTGACTGCAAACACTATGAGCTTTGTAGAACCAAAATAAAGAGTAGATCCAGCTCACCTAATAACAATTCAGATTGTGGGTGTAATCTTGTGTGGTGCACAGAATAACCTGGGTCAGCAGCAATCAACATGGAGAAAAAAGGGTGTATCCAGCTTCACATCCATGATAGGTAATTAAAACCAACATTTTTTATTAACCCATATTAAAAATCCAATAGATAACATTCCATGGAAAAAAAGTAAGATGTGAACAGAGAAAGACCTTACGTGTCTCCAACGCTCATGTTCCTAGTCATAGTAATATTCCATCTGTTGAATAACTCCATTTGATAACAAAGTAAGAGAAAATGACGTTTGTGAGGTCAAATCTGTAGCAGGAATTACACAGTTAAAAGTATTAATTTAATATACAGGATATTCATAAGGTCAGATCTAATATTCCTCTCCTTCTGCAATAAAGTATCCAAATTGAAGATCCAAAAGGCTTCTTTTTATTTCAAATTTGCAACCTCTCTCTGTCCTGTTTGGGATGGGAGATTTTTTCTATGAGATTGACGTTATAGGTGAGGTGCTGACATTTTCCTTGTGAAGTTGTAGAAAATGTTAGGAGGCACCAGATAAACCTCTAGTAATTTTATTCTGAGCATCATAGATATGTTCTGACTCTCGTTTTTTTGGTGGGTGAGAGGTGCAGCCCACATATTGCAACTTGCATGTTTCGCAAGTAATAGCGTATATTGTATATGTTGTACCAGAATTTATAAAAAAATGATGTTATATATATTAATATTAGAAGTAGAGGTACTTATTTTAGTATTATACATATAGGGCATAAACTACATGATTTTTCCTCTTTCCCTGATCCCACCTTTAGGATAAAGGAATCTCTTGCAAAATTACTTGATGAAGGATTATTCTTTGGCTTTATCAATACCAAACAAATGGAGTTTATTTTAATCCTTCACATCCAAAAATTCTTTTTGTACCAAGCCCTCCCTAGAACTCACAAAGAGAAATTGCCACCACCTTTCAGATCCATTGTATCTGGTATTGGGTATTTATTGGAAAATCTCTGTGAGTGGCTTGATGACAGATTACAATTGTTGGTACAATTATCTCCCAGTCACATTAGTAAAGTGACACAAAGCATGTTTCAAATTTCATGAACAATGTCCAATGGCTTAATCACTATATCTGGTTATCATGTGATATAAATGCTTTATATACTTTAATACCACATAAGTGAGGTTTCTCCAGTGGGCACCCTCATCTTTACCACCTCAACTCTTTCTGGCATCAATAAGGACTCCATCAGTTCTTGTATGGCTTTTTGATGTCTGACAGGCATTCCATTAATCGTGATGAAGTCTCTTGCACTGCAGATTGGTCCACAGTCGTGACACACGCCATGAACATAGTGAGAGTCAGCATTGCAATGAGAAGACATCTTGCATGCTTCCGAAGTTCTGCCTTCTGTGCAGAGAAGGATGGAGGCAGTGGTTTTGCTAGCCGCACGGCATCTTCTGTGACTACTGTTATACCAGTGTGGAAACGGACTTCTTGGCCTGCATACCTTGATCCAAACACAAAGAGCATCAAGTCAGGATCTTCCAAAGGTACATCAGTGACTGAGACAAATCCAGTGCTTTCTTGCCTCATAAAGCGAGACTTGTGTCTATTTCTTGAGACAAAGTTCCCACGGGGTTTTAAATAGTTAATCTGGCAGGAATATTTAATCTAAGTACTTTAAAATTCTGGGCATGTGACTGGGAAGGCTATATGTACTCGTTTTATGTCCAAGGAAAGGAGTCTCAGTGATTCTGTGACATCTAGTACCTTGAAAAAGTGATATAGGAGTTAAAACAAACACCAAATAATACACTGGATTGCGCAGGAATAAGAGTACCAGCTCAGCTAACCACCGAGGGGTACAAGTGAGATGAGTACCAGCTCATCTAACCACCAAGGGGTACAGAAAAAGGAGTGTGCAATAAACAGTAAAAACAATAGGGTTTAAGCACGTGGGTTGACTGTGCCCTGTAAACAGCTTGTGCTAACCACACACGTGGCTGAGACAGGTGCTAGGTCAAGCAAAAGCAAAAACCTGCCTTACTAAAAAAACTAGCCATACATACGAGCTAGCAGAGCGGCAGACTATCCACCCACACACAGACCAACACAAGTGATGCTAGCACACCTGTGTGCTTTGCTGAAAGCCCTTTATGCGCTAGACTTCACCCCAAACACTAATGCCCAGTCAGACGGGGCGTCGTCCGTGAGCCAATCCGGAGCTGCCACATAACCAGAGCAGTCCAAGCACCAATAAGAAGGCGCCACATCATGGACATGCTCAGTAAAGTGACTGTGAACATAGACTCCAGAGGGTAGGGCTGCCTTAGTATACCACTGGTTACCATAGACTTTAGCTGGAGAGCCAGCAGTAACCACATGTATAACAGAAGCCTGAGCAAGTTGCAGGCACTGATGTCTGTGCTAAGCAGCAGACCCAGTGGTCGGGTCCGAATGTGCTAATGCAAGATTTTGGATAACAACCTCCTTGCCTTAGTAAGAGCCTTGAAGATGGGTTATGGCTTGGTCTTCTAGCATGACAATGACTCGAAACACACAGCCAGGACAACTAAGGAGTGGCTCCTAAGAAGCATTTCAAGGTCCTGGAGTGGCCTAGCCAGTCTCCAGACCTAAAACCAGGGCTGGCTCCAGGTTTTTATGGGCCCCGGGCGAAAGAGCCTCAGTGGGCCCCTTTAACACAGACCACGATTCATGATGCACAGATACAGCAGAGAAATATGGGTACAGTACAATGCCCAATACTTCACTTCTTCCATTACATGAGTGATATCTATTGTAAATTGTACAATAGCTCAAAAACCGCCAAATCCTCACAGTGCACAGTACAGACTGGACAGTACAGTCCTCCATACAATATTATGAGCACCACAGTCTCCCCCTCATCACCCATATAATACCCCATGCAGGATGTCACCCCCCATATAATGCTCCATACAGAATACTGGACCCAAAATAATGCTCCATACAGAATACTGGACCCAATATAATGCTCCATACAGGATACTGGTCCCCATATAATGCTTCATACAGGATACTGGTCCCCATATAATGCTCCATACAAAATATGGAGCTCTCCTCTGCACTGTACTGCGTTCTGCACTGTTACGGCTCAGGAAAGGGCGCTGTGGAAAGACTCCCCATTATCATCATGATTGCCTCCCCATCATCATCATTGTCTCCTTATCATCATCATTGCCTCCCCATCATCATCATGGCCTCCCCATTATCATCAATGCCTGCCCATCATCATCATCTCCTCCCCATCATCATCAATGCCTGCCCATCATCATCTTCTCCCCATCATCAATGCCTGCCCATTATCATCAATGCCTGCCCATTATCATCATCTTCTCCCCATCATCAATGCCTCCCCATTATCAGCAATGCCTGCCCATCATCATCTTCTCCCCATCATCAATGCCTGCCCATTATCATCATCTTCTCCCCATCATCATCATCAATGCCTCCCCATTATCAGCAATGCCTGCCCATCATCACACACAGACAGCACCACAGCACACAAACACACAGCACACAAACACTCTCTCACATACATACACACACACATACACACACACACACAAAGCACCGCACTACATACACACAGACACACACAGAGACACACACACACACACGTCTTACCTGTCCAGCGTCCGCGCTCTCTGCCACAGCCGGCCGCTGAATGATGACGTCATTCAGCGCGCTGCTGTGAGAGGAAGCGCCGGCGCCCCCCTGAGCCCGGAGCTGCGGCAGCGGAGGCACGGAGAGGTAAGTATTGTGCCAGCTGATGCCGGGGCCCTGAGCAAGCGGGGGGGGCCCAGTGGCGGCGCTGACACCGCTCTCCTCCGCTAACGGGCGAGTGGGCCCCCCCGCCTGCTCAGGGCCTCGGCACTTGCCGGGTGTGCGGGTGCTGACGCCGGCCCTGCCTAAATCCAATTGAAATTCTTTGGCGGGAGATGAAACTCAATGTTACCCACCAACAGCCCCGAAGCCTGAAAGATCTGGAGAAGATCTGTATGGAGGAGTGGACTAAAATCCTTGTTGCAGTGTGTGTAAACTTGATCAAGAACTACAGGAAACGTCTGACCTCTGTAATTGCAAACAAAGGTTTCTGTACCAAATATTAAACTCTGCTTTTCTATTGTATCAAATACTTATTTCATGCAATAAAATTTAAATTAATTATGTAAAAATCATACAATGTGATTTCCTGGTTTTTATTTTTAGATTCTGTCTCTCACAGTTGAAGTCTACCTGCGATAAAAATTACAGACCTCTCCATTCTTTGTAGGTGTCAAAACTTGCCAAAACGGCAGTGTGTCTAATACTTATTTTCCCCACTATATATTAAATTACTATTTTTAATTATGTCACTCATTCTCTAGATTTGACATCACGAATGTAATTTCTTCTTACTTTGTTATCAAATGGAGTCATTTAATAGAGGGAATATTACAATGACTAAGAACATGTATGGTCGAAAACGCATAAGGTCTTTCCCTGTTCACACCTTTTTTTTTTCCATGGAATTTTATCCATTGGGTTTTTATCATGGTTTAATGAACTATTTTGCTTTTAATTACCCATCATGGACGTGATGCTGGATACACCCTTTTTTCTTTGAGCTTTGTAAAGTATATCTTATTCAAATTTTAAATAATACACCATCGTCTTTTATAAGAAGCTCTGTAACTTTGCAGATTCAGGTGACTAGTTTATGCTTCTTTCTTTTATATATGTAAGTAACAACATTATTCTACAAGATGAAAAAATGTTTCTCATATTTAGTCATTTACTGCGGTTAAAAATACAGGACAGCAGAACGAGAGTTGACACTTATTATGCTAATAGTATGGTGCTGGATCGAGCTAGAAGGGAGCTGAACATTATATAGTTTAAAGGAGAGGGGAACAGAGACAATAAAAGGAAAATGTGTTAAGTTATTGCGCAAAATTACAGGCTTTCTTCAGATACTTTATAATTAACGATACTAGAAGGGGTTTTTAGATATCACAGTGTCAGGTATATGACATGGTAATAAAAATGCAAGAATATAAAAATAGGTTAGGCAGAGAAATCTGTTTTACACAATGTTTAAACCAAGGAAAAAAAAAGCTATAGTCATACGCAGAAATTGAACATGTGCAGTAGAGATGCATTTGTCAATACAGCAGGGGTGGCTTTGTACATTGGCACCACTTATTGTGACAAATCTATCTCTGGTGCTTTTTCTTTATGCAGTTTTTCCAAGCTTACTACAATCCTCAACATTGAAATTGCAGCACCAAGATGGAAATCTTATGTATTTATGGAAATCACAGGATGGATAGACGTGGTAGTGATAAGCAAATGAAGAAAAAATGGAAACTCATTTATCAAAATCTTTCGATTTATTAAGTGTCGAGTATGAGCGGCACAGGCAGAAATCCTCGCACTTAAAGCCTTGGCTGCTATTAGTGAAGTTACTCATGGTTGAAGAATTTTCTACTGAGTTGAAAGTACTTTGGCACAAAAATCATCAAGATCAGCTGCTGGCAGCTCCCATTTTAGTTGCAGAATACTGACATCCCAAATGTGCTCGATGGCATAAAAGTCGAGAGACGCTACATTTAGGACGAGCAGGCTGCTGGCAGTAGCACAAGCAACATACCGCCTGGCATTGTTGTATTGAAAAATGAATTCTTTGGAGAAATGACCATACCACTTGTTCCACAATTGATTCATTTTGTACTGCAAATGAAATTGGACATCACATACCAAGTCTAAGGCATACAACAAGGTCTGCACAAACCACCAGAAGGGTTTGCACGACATTGGGCTACGAACCAAACATGAGCTACAGGTGCTCCATCTACCTAACACCACCACTCTCAAAGGTTATTATAGTGCAATGAAAGATGGCAATGGAGACTGGACTTTAGGTCTCTCCTTTCCAGCAATAAGTCCTTCTTTTGGATGCAACGAAAGCTAAAAATTGGTCTTGAGACAACTTGGGCAACTGCATGAAGAAAGCTTCATAAGGGAATGTAACATTGGTCCTGTTCCTGGGATTATGTTGTTGAGAGATTTAATGTATGGTAACCAGACATCTGAAGTCTTCATTCCAAGTACACTATGGGCTTGTTCACAAGAGCGTATAACTCGGATGAGTGCTGTCCTTTGTTTTATCAGATAGCACTAGGACCAATAGGATACTATGGGACAGTGCAGATATGCATTTTTTTTCTCATGTTTATTCAAGATGACAAAAAAATGTCAGCATGCTACGAGTGGCTCCACAAATTGTACTACGCACACTCATTCAAGTCTATGAGTGCATATGAAACATCAGAGTTATGTAGGCACAGAAAATTAGGTTCTCTGTTTTTTCCGCACCTGTGTTACGATTCTAATCAGAGTTTGAGCTGGAATTAATTATCAGAATCTACCCAATTATCATGGAAGAGAAAATCATTACTCATGTGAGTGAGCACTAACAGCTCAGTGTTACATTGAATTGGTCATGGAATCAGTGACATGGCCGTTTTTCAAATGTGTCCCAGGAGCCATATTTCAACATGACAATGAGAAGCCACATGTTGCTTCTTGCTATTGTGAGCAGTTTCTTTGGCCTAAATGTGCTACAGTGGCCTCCAGTGTCTTCGGACTTGTCTCCCATTGAGCACACCGGGGACATAATTGGCCAGCAATTGAAAAGGGAACTGCCAGCAGTTGATCTTGATGACTATCATGCCCAAGTGCATTCAGCATGGCAGAACATTCCTCAGACAATATTCCATCATGCAACATCAGCAGTTTTCAGAAAATTTCTCCTAATCAAAGCTCTCACTTTCCAGAGCCCTGCATTTGTTCAGATGTACTGTTACATGTATATTAGTGATAATAGTGAAAACTCAGACCAAGCAGTGACAGATCATAACTCTGTAGTGCCAGGACTAAGCTCCCTGACTAGAACTGTCACCCAAGAAGGAGTACCCAATGTGGCACCCCAGGAGTCCGGTTGCCACAGTGGCATTGCCTCCCTCACAGGGGGTATGTCATGCCTGGAATCAATGAGGGATCCCTGGCCAGGTAATGCCAACATGCAACACAGTTCCTGCTCCAGGCCAGCAGGGGGAACTCTGAACCCAACTTCAGGGGAGCTGCTCTCTCTGGTCAGGAGGAGGAAGCTAGTTTCAGTTTCAGTCAGTCAGTGCTGGGGACTGGAGCTGTGAGGAGCTAGTCCCAAGACCAGAGAAAAGAGAGAGGAAAGGAGACTGCAGGCCTTCTGACCCCATCATATGCCTGAAGGCACAGCAGCAGATTGGAGCCCAGAGCCGCCATAGAGGAGCAACACCTGCAACAGGCTCAAGCTGCCTGCCATATGGGCAATTACCATGGGACAGTAAGGAACAGAGGACCAATCATAGCTTTAGGCAGCAAGGACCTCATAGGACAGCGCAGAAAGGTGGCCTCCAACCCATCTGGCTTAGTGGATCCTAAGTTGCTTCCAGGCTGCCCTGATCTCCATTACCAACTATACTCAGTGCCCTGGTCTGCACCTCAAACTGTGAGTAAAAGTGTGGAAACTGCACCCTGCTGTGTCCTCCTGTTTATTTCCTGAGTCACCTCAGCCCTGCACTACAACAATCATCATCATCCCTTACACATACAGCTGCCCTGAGGCCTAGCGCTACCTGTGGAGAGCTGTAACAAGTCTGCTGCATCACCATCAACCCCAGCGGACTCTGAAGCAGTGTCAGCTAACATCTTTATTGCCGAATACCACAGGTGGCGTCACGAACTATCATAAACTTTATCATCCCCTTATCATCATTTTCATTGGACGCTCAGGACCACGGACCGAGTCACTGCTGCCGTGACACATCCACTTAAGAACCGGCCCGGTACCGAGTACCCCCAGGCCCTGGCGTGCGCTCCACCAACCATAAGCAACCAGGAAGTAAAGAGAACACAAAGCTCTGAGCTGCTTAAGAAACAACTTCAGAATACCGCTTTAAGTGCTCATGCATGGTTATTTGGATGGATTTCAGCTCTAGTGTTGGGCATCTTTTGGTATCTTGGATTTTCTTTTCTCATTTATCTTCTTTTTATTCTTTGGTTACGTATATACCAAAGTGTTTGTTTTCTTTTTCTTTCTTTATGTTCAGATTTTTATGGCTTAGGGTATATGCACAGATTTATTGAGTGATATTTATTAATATTTGCAAACCATGTGAACAGTGTAGTAGCTTCTCCTCTGATGCTGCATGCACAACCTACTGATAATTATGGTGTATGGGCTTCTTACCAGCGAGGTGTCAGCAAGTCATAATGTAGCAGAGCAGAGAAGGCAGTTTTCATTGGAATGATCATATGTTTCACAGTCCTTTCTATGGTTGCTGCACTATTTAGTTTAATAACTCATTTGATTCATTAAAGTCTTATATTAATGTTTTATGGGATTCAGGATTCAATAGACAAATAAAGGAAAATTGAGAGAAATTTTTCTTTATAGTCTGAACTTTCACTATACATGTCGCTTAGAAATCATCTTGATCTGGCCTTGGTGGTCTGTGAGACCTCTTCTTGGTATGTCTGAGGTAGCCCCAGAACTTAGTAAAAGTTTGGAAAGCCCAAGATATACCAGTTCAGAAATTTAAAAACTTGATAAATGAGTTGCATAAAATTTGATTTACTCAAATTTATCAAAAAAATTGGCATTGGGAATTCATAGAGATGTCATGTCATGTAATAATATTTTCTAATTAGGTAAATACATTTTCTAGATAGCTAGTTCAAATTATTGTTATAATTAAAGGGGTTGTTCTATAAACAACAGTTATCATATATCGAAAATAGAGATGATTACTGCATGATCACCTGAGGACTGTTAGTGATCCCAAGAACGTGGGTCTTAAAGTCCTTTATGTAGCTGGAGCTGTAGTGTGTGTGTATCTTCACCACTGCCATCCCTGTGTCCTTTGTACTTCCACCTTCCTAGTTCCATAGCAATGAATAAAGTGGTGGTTTTCCAAGCAGAATACTGTTCCATTCTCACAGGAAGCTCTGGATTTCCTTGGTCGCTGGAGGTCCAAGGGTTTAGACTCAATCCTAGTGGAAGGCTTGTGGATAGGTGATAAATATTGGTTATGCACATCTTCCTAACCATTTTTTTTCTTCAATGCATTTAAAATAAACAAAAAATAATAAATATTTTTTGCAAATAACTTTACTTAAAAATATCTGACCATGTTTGCTTACAGCTCTTTTATAATCCCATGTGGCACTATGGTTACAGACTGCAAACAAAAACTGTAGTCTGATCCTGCCATCATACTTGCTTTAATTTGTCTGCTTTTTCTTAGAAAAAAAGTAGGTGGTAGATGAATGAAAGTGAGAATGACAGCAGTATCAGATTTCCTTGTATTTGTAGCCCATAATGATAAAGGCGCGTAATTCTGCATAGTGACTGCAGGACCAAGACAGTATGGGATTTTTAATCAAGAATTTGTCAAAGTTTCTCCATTGCTTAATTTTATATGTATTGGAAAAATATTTAAAAAAAAAGTTGGTTGAAAGGTATCTGTAAAACCTTTGCCATTTTTTTGTGGTACTTTGCATTTTTCGCAAACCTCCTTCCTCGGATTATTAAGCCCTGGAACGGCTCCATTAGTGAGGACTTTTCTGTTAGTTAGTCCTTTGAATTGATATGGAAAGATGTATCTTGTACCGTGTTACCAGTAGTAGAAATATTTAGACTTGGAGCCTAACTGTCATATTTATGTTAATCCCTCTGCCATAATGACAGTTCTGCTTCATGTCACTTGTCCTACCTATTGCATTTTTTCTGTGCTATTTTGTGTATAAATATGTGATTCTTCAGATTGTTGTATTAGTCTATGCCTGATGAAGAGACCTGAGTAGTCTCGAAAGCTTGCAATTTGTTACCATCTTTTCAGTTAGCCATTAAAAGGTATCAACCACTGAGGACTCTCAAGTCTAAATATTTTCCTTTGAATTGTGAAGATGCCATATTTAACTTTATTACTAGGTGTTTTTCACTGCCCTTACACATGTCTGCTTGGTGAACAGCTAGCAAACAGTTTTCTATAACACAGTTGCATAACAAATCAAGTTGTGAGACCCCTAAAAGTCATACAATGGGACCTAGAAAACCTGCAGTAGTAAATTCTGGAACCTATTGTAGCTCTCAGACCCTGCTGACTTCGGAGAGAAAGAAATATTAGGCTTTACTGCTAGATTTTTTATTTTGTGATTTTCCCCCCCTGTATTTCAGGTTATGCTGGCTGAGAGGCGTGGATCTGATGAACTGTATGCAATTAAAATTCTTAAGAAGGATGTAATTATTCAGGATGATGACGTGGAGTGCACTATGGTTGAGAAACGCGTTTTAGCCTTGAATGAACGACCTCACTTTCTCACACAACTTCATTCAACATTTCAGACTGTGGTACGATTTTTTCAGAGTTGTTATATGCTATATTTTTATTGCATGGATATCAAGAACGAGACAAAACAAAATGATGCAGTGTAAAACATGGCGGAGAGACAGAGCATCCGCCTAATTGTTGATTGGTCTGTCATTTCACCTGTTGAATAATAGTTACTGTGATAGGCTAATCCTTACTCACTGAAGTATAAAAGCTATGCCCCATGGAGTACATCAGAAATGTGGAGAGATTTTACTAATGCTTCAAAAATGTCCTGAAAGCTTAATTGGAGCCATCATTTAAAGGGATTACTCCAACAACATTTATCATCTAACCATAGATGATCAGAAGAAGAAACTCTCATATCTTCTGTGTGTAGTAACCCATAATGAGCATGCAGGACCACCTCTTTGTCCATTGTGTGGGAGCACAACCACTGTATTCACAAGTTGGACACATGATCTCATGGATTGTGGAGCACCCAATGGTTGAATTCCTATTGATCATGAACAACATTTCCTGCGGATGGATAATAAATGTTGTTTGCCGGATAATATATTTAACTGATTTGTCAAAGGAGCATTAATTACAAGGTACTTCAGATGAAAAACGACATACATGGGCTGTGTACTTCTTTTCTGTTCATAAATGTCTAAATTTACAGTAACTTATTCAGGATATTCTGTTATTCTAGGATCGTCTTTATTTCGTTATGGAGTATGTGAATGGTGGTGACCTTATGTACCACATACAACAGGTTGGCAAGTTCAAGGAACCCCATGCCATGTAAGTGATTGAAGGTTAAGTGGGATGTCTGGTATAGGAAGTCAGTTTTTAAATTCCCTATCAGGAAATGTAAATTTATTTTTTACCAAAATGGGTTAATGCCCACGAGACTATAGAGCAACTACAAAGATAGCTGCATTCTCATGTTGTAGGGTACTCAGCACACCCATGCATTATGCAGGCAGCCCACTGATTTTAATGGGAGTTAATTAATGCAGGATAGCTGATTACTGGATGGTATGGGTATACTTTTACCCCAGCCCTTTACGCCTGTTAAGGTGGATTCTCATGTACGCAGCTCTCCCTGTTCACCTTTTTGGCCAATATAGGGTTGTGCATTTGTCTAGCCACCTCACTATTCATGCTGCTATTTTTAAGTGACCGTTTCACCTTGTTCGACCCCCAAATATAAGACATATTCTGTGCATTTTAAATTATTCTAGTGCATGGATTTGTTTCCCAGTTCTTAAGTTCTCTTGATATACTAGTCATTCCTTATGATATGTTGTGTCTATTTGTAGGTTCTATGCTGCTGAGATTGCCATTGGACTCTTCTTCCTCCACAATAAAGGAATCATCTACAGGTATCTAATAATAGAATGCATTTTATATTTCTAAAGCAAAGGCCAATGGAAATACCTACAGTGTCATAATAAGGCAACATATGGAAGAATTCTAGTTTTGCCCTTAGGATAACAAATTATGGTGAAGTAAGATATCAAGACATAATAGTCCTTCACTGAGACATTGTGAAGCATCATTGACTTGTCAACATCCCTTTGGCTTCTATTTCCATGTGTTTGCTTCCCTTTGTCAATTCAGCACCTATTCTCTTCAGCTCACTGGACACATGGAAATAGATAGCCATTGGGCATTACCTTTTAATGAAGAGAAATAGAAATGAGTTGACCATATCATACCCAAATCCACCGACTTTATCAGCACAGACCAACCATCTAATATGATTTTGGGGAAGATAAAGAACATGCATTTTCAATTATTAAGCTCAATAATTTTAGTCCCTGCAGATAAGTCACCACCAGAGCTGTCTGACAGCGACTGTCTTTTCTCTTTTCATAGAGAACACATGAACGCTAAGCTGAGCCAAGTGATCATATGTATGAATAGTCAGGAGAGATGTATTTCGGCTGACAGCTGTATGGGGTGTATGGGACACTAAATGTAAGATTCAAATGTCCAAAGATTTGCATTTAAAATGCATGTTTGATGTATTTTATTCTCCAGTTATTCTGAGCTGTTAGAAATAAATTTGATCTTAGTTAATCTTCTAACTTAAAGGGATGTCCGGCCTTGGGGCTCAAGCCTGCAGTCACTTCATGTGACTGCAGACTTGTGAATTCTCACAGCATGCACAGCGGGAGGAATCTCCGATGCCATCTCAGACAGTGGGCTGTCATGTGATCACAAGCATGTGGTTGCATGCTTGCAGCCACTTTCCAACTAGATGTGTCTAGCCTTGCTCCGTACGCTTGCATTGAGTGAGTCCATGCCCATCGAGTCAGCAATATAACTGCATGTATGTGTGGCACCCTTGAGGGTCCAGTTGCCACAGAGGTACTGCACCTCATCCAGAGGTGTGGTATCCCACTCTCAGGTAAGGAGGGAGCACTACCCAGGACTCTAACACTCGCACCCAACACACACCAGTTCAGTCAGGGCACCTAGGCGTACCCTTGGGGAGGAGGGCCTCATCCCAGGTAGGGTAGGAAAGGGTGTTGGAGTGTGGGTGGGGAAGGTAGAGATTGGGGAGGAGCTTAGAGGACAGAGCAGTGGTATGTGAGACCAGAGAGAAGAGTCTAGAAGGGAGCTCAAGCTGGGAGGAGCTTGTCCTCAGATGGAGAAGGAGAAGGAGTGCAGTACAGAAGCTGCAGAGAGAATTGTGAGGGGAGTCTGAAGGAATCTCCCGGGAAGACAGAAGGGGTCCTAGGGACAAGGGAAGTGCCAAAGCCACCCATGGGGCCTGTATCCAGAAGTGGGGGGACCATGTTACAGTAGGGGAACTGGACCCCAAGACTAGTGGAGGACTACAAGACTCAGCTAGCAAGCTGTGGTAGCTGTACATAGTTCAGCCACATCCACAATCATTCGCCAAAAAGGCAGCCATATAGGAACAAGGGGACTCATAGGACGTTGCACAAGGTCCGCAGCTGCTGGCTTGGAACACTGTGAAGGTGCTGTGCAGGAGGGCAGAAGCCAGTGCAGTGAGACAGCCAGGAGAGGAACACACAGAAGGGAGTCTTGGAAAGGTGTATCCCAATCTACCTGGGAGTTTGCTGGACCCCTCACCTGGAGGACACGGCATTAAGCGGGAATCTGCGAACAAGTGATCTGTGAGTAAAGCATTGGAAACTGCACCCTGCTGTGTCATGTGAGTCATTCACGCCTCACCTGTCCTGCACCGCACTCACCACAACAGCCACCATCATCACTTTTAATATCCTAACTGCCCTGGGACACAGCTCTACCTGGGAGAGCTTAACAATCATTGCTGCCCTAACATCATCACAGAGGATCGGCATTGCAGCGTCGGCTACCCCTTGCCGAATACCACGGGTGGCGTCATGAACATTTAATCCTTTATATCGCAAACTTTATTTTCCCTTTTTATCATCCCCCTTTTATTGGACGCCCAGGGCCACGGAATGGGTCACTGCTGCCGTGACACTTCCACTTTAAGAAGTGGCCCTGTACCGAGTATTTCCCACAGCCCTTTAAGGCGCCCCATACGCAAATCACATACTTGTGGTCACACACCCGCAGCTCTCAGCGCAGGCACCAGAGGATTCTCACAACGTGCACACTGCAAGCTGTGAGGATTCTCTGGTGCTGTCTCAGGGAGCGGGTGGTCATGTGACCACAAACATGCAATTTGCATACTTCTGACCACTTTGCGACTAGACATTTCTGCCCTAGTTCAAGGCACTTGCATGGAGTGTGACCATTCATGTCTAGTTGGCTCTAGTGATGGGTGAACCCAAACAGTATAGTTTGGGGTCTGTATCGATCACCTACTGTTTGGGCATGGAACCTGAACACGTACTTCCTTACTGTTCAGTTTCGGCACCCCTTACATCGAGTGTTTCCCATGATGCCATCTGCATGACAGCGAGGGAAACACTTGCGACTCTGATAGGCAGTAAGATTATTACTGCTGGTCAGAGAACTGCAGTTCCCATGCTGTCAGATGACAGCGTCAGCAGGCAGCTGATGCGAGTACTACTGTCATCAGCCTAAGCATGCTATGCTGATAACAGTCAGTGCCTTCGCAATAAATAAATTTAAAAAATTACATATGGTCTGTTCTATTTTTGACAACCAGCATGCAAAACTGACAGCTGTGAGCAGCAACCCTCAGCTGTCCGCTTTATCATGGTTGGTTATCAAGGGTAGAGGGGTCCTCATACCGTTTTTTAAAATTATTTAAATAATTATAAAAGTGCGTTCCCTAGTTTTTGACAAACAGCCAACCTAAAGCAGACAGGAGGCATCGTGGAAGGGCCCTCCAAACCTAAAAATAGCAGCCCGCATCCGCCCCAGATAAGGAGATCTATTAGATTCACCAATTCTGGCTCTTTGCCTGGAATTTCCCACTTGGTGTGTGGCGGTGGCAAGTGGGGTAATATTTGTGGGGTTGATGTCACCTTTGTATTGTCAGGTAAAATCAAGCCCAGGGGTTAGTAATGGAGTGGCGTCTATTAGCCGCCCTTCCAATACTAATCCCATAGTCATATTGTAAATTAAAAACACTCAGAATAAACCTAGAATGGGGAAAAAAAGTATTTATTCAGCCATCAATTGTGCAAGTTCTCCCACTTTAAAAGATGAGAGAGGCCTGTAATTGACATCAAGGTAGACCACAACTATGAGAGTCAAAATGAGAAAACAAATACAGAAAATCACCTTGTCTGATTTGGCAAGATTTATTTTGCAATTTGTGTTGATGAAAGTCTGCAATCGAGACCAAAACGTCTTGAATATTTTAGATTTACGAACCTAAAAATATTCGAAATTCAATTTATTAATCGCCGTTTTACATATGAAATATTACCTGATCACCCTGACTACCGAACGTAGCTCCAAGTGTAATAAACATGGTAATATAATACATTTTCAACATAAAAAACCATTTTTCAGTGTTAAACATAATTTCCACCTTTAAATGTTCTATTTTTAATTTGATATAACAGGAAATGGTGACTTATGATTTCATTACAATAATGTTAATAGGATATCCTTGACACTGCTTAAAAGTTCCTCTGTATAAATTATTGCCGGAAAATGAGAATTATGGGAAAGGAAACCATGAAGGCCGCATGGATGCCTTGGGGATTTGGGTTCCCAACCCATTCCTTTCATGGCGTTCATCAGATTCCAAACAATATTCTGCTCCTGGATGCAAGCTACACATGAAAGGCGTAATAGAAGGTGTAAAACTCCTTTTCATTTTCTTGTAGAATTTACACCTTAAATCTAACCCTACAGTGTGTGATTTTGGGAGCTATTATACTCTTAGTAATTGGTGTATGTGGGCACAATACTGATGCAAACTTGAAAAGCACTATGGTTACCTTGTGGTACAACATGTGTTCATTTTCATTTTTGGGTGTGCATTCAAAAGTCTGGTAATTGCATCCAATTAATTCTATGTAGGTGTATGAATCTAAATTTTAGTTTTATCATGAATTAATTATTAATTTATTTTTTGTGGCACAAACCATTTTGCAGAACATGCTAATGATAAATATAGTGGAAAATGCCTGTAAATAAATAGCAGGGCGCCTCTCCCTATTTTCCCTATTGTAATGAATAGCTTTGCGCAGAATATCATGCTCTATGTGCATCTTTATTTGGCCCCCGCTCGGCTACTAGGACATCTCCTAGAGTGAATGAATGCGCAGATCTATAAAGTGTTTAGCCCTTTGCTTTTTGGGGTCTTTTGCTCTATTCCTGAGCCAGGTAGGCGAATGTTTAAAAGGTGTAAAATATTTGCTATTGAACATTTTTAACCAGTGAATTATTATAGCTTTCAAATTAGTCTTTTATTTTTTATCTATTTGTATGAAACGAAAAATTAATACAACACATGAACAAGAAAAATTTTAATGACAATAATTCACAATTTGAATATTTTATTGCAAACATTCATTCTGAATCTATTGAATTTAAATCTGCTTTTACTTCAATCTTGTACATTGATCCATTTCATCTTCTAGAAAGGTGTGATTTTCTGTGAGGACCGCAGCTAGTCCAGCCATCTCTCAGTATACCAATTGTATTGTGTTCCTCTACTGATAAGTCTGAATGAAATCTTATTTTGCTCTTCACTACTCAGGACCAGGTTTCAGGGAAAATAGTCCAGAGGGAATGTAAAAAATATATCAAGTTCCTTCGAAAAAAAAAGTGGAACGTTTCATCTTTGTTGTTACCTAGCCAGATTAAGAGATCCAAGCCTTTTTCACAGCTGTAATTATCCAATCCATGTCCTTCATGAGTTCCTGATATTCCCGAGCCACATGCTTCCTTCAGTTTGTTGGCTGTTTAATCTATAATACTAAATCCCTTCGAAACAAAAACGTCGTTGCAGTAAACTTTTCCCCCTATGTTTGTGTTATGACCAGCCAATTTTAAATCTGACACTGTGCCCTGGATTAAAACTGCAATGCCCATGGATTTCGTGCCTCAAATATTCCTGATAACAGTAATTTTTGTATGACTTGGTTTACAGAAAAGAATTTGGTAAGATTTGCAGATTCAAATTTAATTTCATACCATTAATCACAGAATATTGGACACAATACATAGGGTATATAAGCTCAGTCAGTCAGGATTCAGTGAGATCCCACCAGTGTGCAGTCTGAGCAGGAGGAGAGGAGAGCAGATTGCATGTCCTGTCAGAGCTCGGTGTGAGCTAAAGGCAGACAGACAGTTTGAAGGAAAAAGAGTTAGCAGCAGAAACTTCAGTCGCCTGTCCCAAGGACAGTGAAGTTCAGTCGACGTGCTCCTGAACTAGAAGAATACTGAGCATCTGTTAGCAAGCTCCAAGGAAGAAGAAAGAAGGGATTGACTTGCATTACCTTAGGGAAATGTGGAGTGCTTATGCTACAAGCGCGAACAGGGCGAAGGGCGCAGTGGAAGAAGTTATAGCAGTGCCTTAAGGATTGGACTATCCTGCACAATTTCACCGGTCACTGGGGACCGAAGTGTCACTACAGCTTCAGGCGTAGTGGTAGAAAAACCAGAGTCTTACTGGACCTTAGGTCGCAGAAAGCAGCCCTTGGAGTGTCGGTACGTAACAGGGGTCAGGGAGAGTGGGAACCTGGAGTCACTGCAGGTCAACAGTAGAAACCAGCTCTCTCAAAGGAAGGCTCCGACCACAAAACTGACCGGGCAGTACAGCTAAGGAGTTAGCTGGAGTTCTTGGAGTGAACTAAGCTTTATGCTAGTTGGACTCATCATATGGAAAGTAAAGGAGGCCCCCAACCTGTTCAGCTGTTATCTCAAAGCACATCCTCCACCCGACCAGCCTCCCTGGGACCTGCCTAAACATCTGACAAGTAAAAGGTATGGAAAGACGCTGGATGGTGTGAGACTGATTCATTTATCTGCACCCTACATCATTAATACCATAGACTTTGAGGGACCAGTCCCACCTGTGGGGGACCCGTCATCTAGCTGCCACAACATCCCCTCAGAGATCTACTGCAGCGCTGGTCTTAGTGATCAGACAACTACAGGTGGCGTCACGAACCGTTATATACCAAATCTCCTGTAAATATTCCCCCCTTTAACGCCTGACCGCCAGGGACACGGAACGAGCCACGCTACCAGTGACATTCCCTATAGAAATCTACAGGCTCGGCTCCGAGTACCCCATATCCCTGGTAACCCACAATTGTGGTGCGGGTCACACAACTTGGCGTCACGAACAGGATGCGAAAACTCGCAAAATTGCGAGCCCTGTGTGCCTGTGGAGGTGTTTTTGTGAAAAAGGACTGTTTGCTATTTTTGGCGCTAAAATCCGCCATTTTGCCGCCAAATTCGCGCCCTCAGGCGCTGGAGAAGAAGGTGGGCGTGGATTCGGGCGTGTGCCCCCTGTGGCGCGAAGAGAATGCCTGCCCTCTCAAAGTGCTATTACAATATGCGATCCTGCCCTACAGCAAAGGAGGTCCGTCTCCTCTTCACCTTCCCTGCGAAGAGGAGGAGACGCAAACCCCGCCTCCACGGAAGAGACCGGACGGCTCTGGTAGAAGAAGAGAGAGTGTTCTGGAACATGATGGAGGCAGGACGTGTGCAGCCGAGCAGGGAAGCGGTGGAAGGCAGGCCCCGTTCCCCAGCCAAGCTGCCACTAGAACCAGAACCATCTGTGGTCCTGCACCTGCAGCAAGCCTTGCTGGAGATTGGAGAGGAAAATGCAAGGTTGAAGAAAATGGTCTTGCACAACCTGGCATGGAGGAGATCGAGAGACGCCGGCGTGACCAGATGCAGCGGCGGCTGTGGACGCGGTGTTCTCTCCCCTCGACGACCCCCCACGATTTGAATTACCAAAACTTCTGCTGCCCAAGGCTAAGGAGCAGCCGGAGGCTACCCCCAAAAGGACCGACCCTGATCCTACCGATGGAGCGGTGGAAGCGAAGGAGGTTGAGGAGGTACCGCCAGTTCCGGAACGCCCGCCCGGCCAGGAGGCCGCAGCAGATGATCGATCCCCGGTAGGGACAACCCGGGGGGGTCCTGTCCATCATTACCAGACGTCGACTGGGATGAGATGGCGCGCCTGGATGACGTCGCCTACGCCGCCCAGTGGGAACGTGAGTGGCAGCGTCGCGAAGAGGAACAGCGACGCCGGCAGGAGGAAGAGCGGGAAGTGCAGCGGAACCGGCAGCGGCAGTACGAGCAGCTGATTGCGGATAAGGAAAGTGTCCGCCGGGAAAAAGGTACTCTAAGGGAACCGCGGCGGCAGGGGTGTGTGACAGAGTTCCAGCTCCGGAAGGGCTGGGGCTTCATTAGAGAACCGGGCCTCTACCCAGGGGTTTTTTGTCAGTCGCAGGGACGTAGAATCCCACCTGCCCATCGGCCATCCGGAGGGACCTAATCAATGGGGACATAGTAACCTATACACGGCACTGGGGTATGAAAGGATGGTATGCTTTAAATGTCGCAGTCGTCAGAGACCCGTCCCCGACGCAGGTAACGTCACCATTGCCAGCGCGTCACAGTCCCGAGCTCCCGCTGCACCAGGCCGTGCCCCGGCATCGCCCCATGAACGTACGTCACAGTTGGAAGCGCCCCCTGCATATTCTACTCTGCCAGTGCCTCGTACCAAGACACAAGCTACGACTCATTCCAAATCGCAATTTGCACCGCCGGATATAGCGGCACCAACAGCGACACCTTCGGAGATACCGCTTGCGTCCTACATGATGGAGTCACCCGATGGGACCGTAGTGAGGATGAAAACAGTCGCTACTCAGACTTGGATAGCAGGTCACGACCTATTTGTCATGTGCTCTAAAGAGCATCGCATTGTTCCAGCCCCCGGGATGGAAGTGTAACTGAAGTTAGCAAGAAAATGTGAAGAACGGTAGGACCCAGACAGGGTTTACCGCAACTAAGAAGATGTAAAAAAGTTTTTGATAAAAGAAATAATTGCTGTTTTGCACTTTATTGCTATGTATAGGGTTTACATAGTTTTATATATAATGAGTAGAATGCCCGGCTGGGTACCAGAATGAAAATTTGAAAAAGTTGATTGCATAGTTTTACATATAGAATACCCTGGTTGGGTAAATACCGTGAGAAGTATAATGTGAGTTTCAGAAGTTACCAATAAGTGTCTTTTATTATGTCATGGACTTTGAGGCTGAGGACTGTGCCAGCCCAGAACTTATCTTTGTACATAGTTGCGCTTCGGTGCATTATATTGGTTTTACATGAAACCACAGCACAATTATTACCTCTGAATATAAAACCCGTGTGGTGTGGCACTGAGTGAGGTCTGCATTCAGATGTCCTGCAGCCCACCCAGGACCCACGTTGAAGGTTTGGTGCGGGTCCTTCACAAGAATATTGTTGATATGATATATTTATGGAAAGTATGTTTTGTATTTTTCTATGTCTAATGTTTGAATGCAACGTTTAAGAAATTCTTACCTCCCGGATGGGAAGAGTTTAATGTTTATTGTTAATACAAAACAAAATGTCTTCTTGTATTTCACAGCCCGGGAGTGCTGTATTTTACCATGGGGGAATGTGTAGCCCTGGTGTGAAGGCACACACAGTACCCTGGAGGATGTGCGGAGAGGTAACAGTTTAATGCTCAATAACCATTCACTCCACCACACACTTGGACACACCCATAGGGTATATAAGCTCAGTCAGTCAGGATTCAGTGAGATCCCACCAGTGTGCAGTCTGAGCAGGAGGAGAGGAGAGCAGATTGCATGTCCTGTCAGAGCTCGGTGTGAGCTAAAGGCAGACAGACAGTTTGAAGGAAGAAGAGTTAGCAGCAGAAACTTCAGTCGCCTGTCCCAAGGACAGTGAAGTTCAGTAGACGTGCTCCTGAACTAGAAGAATACTGAGCATCTGTTAGCAAGCTCCAAGGAAGAAGAAAGAAGGGATTGACTTGCATTACCTTAGGAAGTGTGGAGTGCTTATGCTACAAGCACGAACAGGGCGAAGGGCGCAGTGGAAGAAGTTATAGCAGTGCCTTAAGGATTGGACTATCCTGCACAATTTCACGGTCACTGGGGACCGAAGTGTCACTACAGCTTCAGGCGTAGTGGTAGAAAAACCAGAGTCTTACTGGACCTTAGGTCGCAGAAAGCAGCCTTTGGAGTGTCGGTACGTAACAGGGGTCAGGGAGAGTGGGAACCTGGAGTCACTGCAGGACAACAGTAGAAACCCAGCTCTCTCAAAGGAAGGCTCCGACCACAAAACTGACCGGGCAGTACAGCTAAGGAGTTAGCTGGAGTTCTTGGAGTGAACTAAGCTTTATGCTAGTTGGACTCATCATATGGAAAGTAAAGGAGGCCCCCAACCTGTTCAGCTATTATCTCAAAGCACATCCTCCACCCGACCAGCCTCCCTGGGACCTGCCTAAACATCTGACAAGTAAAAGGTATGGAAAGACGCTGGATGGTGTGAGACTGATTCATTTATCTGCACCCTACATCATTAATACCATAGACTTTGAGGGACCAGTCCCACCTGTGGGGACCCGTCATCTAGCTGCCACAACATCCCCTCAGAGATCTACTGCAGCGCTGGTCTTAGTGATCAGACAACTACAGGTGGCGTCACGAAACCGTTATATACCAAATCCCCTGTAAATATTCCCCCCTTTAACGCCTGACCGCCAGGGACACGGAACGAGCCACGCTACCAGTGACATTCCCTATAGAAATCTACAGGCTCGGCTCCGAGTACCCCATATCCTGGTAACCCACAATTGTGGTGCGGGTCACACAACTGCAGCCCCACATTTGGCGCATCAAAAGATGTGCCAATTGTGGCACTTTACCCGGCTCTTCCCACTTGCCCTGTGGCAAGGGGGGGTAATAAGGGGTTAATGTCACCGTTGATTGCACGGTGACAATAAGCCCGGTTAATAATGGAGAGGTGTCAATAAGACACCGATCCATTATAATCCCAAAGTTATTAAATGTGTAAAAAAAAAGACACAGCAAGAAAAAGTCTTTTAATGAAATAAAAGAGACAACACAGTTTTCATTAATTTTATTGTACTCTCATTCCTGCGACGCCATCAATCTCCTGTAAAAAAAAAAAAAACAAACCAACAGTATACCACCTGTCCGACGCAGTCCATAGTAACGATTGTCCCACGACGATCCAGCTCTGCTACATCGCAATGACAGGCAGAGCCTGACATCCCGGCGCAGCACAGCTGCTTACCAGCTTCCCCGGCGGTGACGTCATCGGACTGACTGCTTTACGGCCGGGATTACCAGCAGTCACTGCAGTTATCGCAAGAAACTGCATGTGACCGCCGGGGAGAAGAGGATGGTGGCCATTAAGCAGTCCGGGATGTGATCGCCGGAGATCTTCTGCCGGGTAAGTGCCGCTGACTCCTGACAGACCCGACCGACGGACACTGACAGTGACAGTGACATTCCGATTCCGGTATCCGATATGACGAAAATATCGGAACTTGGAATCGGAATTCCGATACAGCCAATATCGGCCGATACCCAATATTTGCAGTATCGTATCGCTCAACACTAGTCTTGACATATTTTAGATTGTACAACACTGAACAAAATCATTCTGAAATTTCTATTTATTGAATCCCAAGTTTTCATACTGAACTATAGTTAACCTTGTCACCCCTGACTAACAGGAACTGCAGCTCCAGGAGGGTAAAAACATGTAATATAATACATTTTTCACACATTAAAAAACAGTGGTTTTCAGAGGGGTGTTAAGCAATCTTCCCCACCTTTAATGTTCTCTGTTTTTAATGTTGGAATAAGTAGGAAAATGGTGACTTATGCATTTCCATTTACAAATAACTTTCAACCAAAGAGATGATCCTGTGATCACTGCTTTAAATGTGTTTCTGCTGTTATAATAAAATGATCATGCTCGAAAATCAGTTTGAATAATGGTTATAGTGGCAAACCATGAGGCCGCCATGGGGCCTGTGTGTTTGGGGGGATTTGGTGCTTCCCTACCCACCCCATCCTTGCCTGGCATCACAGGTTCAACTGTTTCTGCATCCTGGATGCAGCTACAGATGAAAGCAGTAATGGAGCTGTAAGCTCCTTCCTTCATTATTCTCCCTGTGTATTAGAGCCTGAAATCTTCCAAACGCATGCCATGTGTGAGCTATGTGGGAGTTATTATACAGTGCTTACAGAACTGTTATACTGTATATGGTCCATTAAACTGTGTGTAGGACTTTTTTGGGACTATTATACTGTGGGACATTCTGTGAGGGCCATTATACATGCCTGGGCCATTATACTGTGTGGAGGGCTGTGTAAGGGTCATTATACTGTATGGAGGGCCATTATACTGTGTGGGGGTGATCATATTGTATGGCCTAATACTGTGTTGGTGTCACAGTAGGGTAATATACTGTGTGGGAGAACTTTGGGGGCATCATACTTTGCATGGGGTGTACTGTGGGGGTCATCATACTGTGCAAATTGAAAGCACCGTGGAGGGATTCACCTTGTGGCTATCATACTGTGTTTGGGGGCAGTTTTACATTTTTTGGGGGCATCAATGAGGAGTTCTGTTTTGGCATCCAATAATTTCTATGTATGGCCCTGCCTATAATACTAAAGTCTTTAGTTTTATCATGAATTAGATTATTCAAGTCCTCCTTGTTTTTTGCTCTGGCATCAAAAACACTTTTGCAGCAGACAGCATCAAATGACTGAAAATCAGTGACAGAGCCCTGTAATTAATATTCAGCAGGAAGCCGCACTCTGCTGCTTCTATTGTTCTATTGTAATGAATTAGAGCTTTGCAGCAGAATATTCATGCTACTTGTGCATGCTTAGGTGCTTGAGCACATCGCTACGTTTGCTGCTGGGACATTTCAGTGAGATTGTTGAATGATATGTCAGCAGATCTAATAAAGTGATCAGCCGCTTTGCTTTTTGTTGGGTCTTCTTGACATCTTTCTGAGCTACAGTCAACCAATTATTACAAAAGGTAAGAAAAATTTGGGTTTATGAACATTTTTCCAAATCCAGTGATTGATTCATATGTTTTCATACGCTCTTTTTTTATCTATTACGTGTGGATTTTTCATGAAACGCGCAAGAAATTATGTACAAGCAAGATGAACAAGAAAAATCTTTAATGTAGCCAATAATGTACACAATATTATATATTAAAATTTATTGAACATTCATTCTGCAACTCTATTGGAATTTAAATCTTGCTCCTTTTCACTTCAATGCTTCTCTTGATACCATTTCTCTTATAGAAGGCCTGTGGATCTTCTCTGTGAAGCATCCAAGCACTAGTCCCCATCATGCTCATGTTTACCTTGGTATTGTTGTTGCATCTACTTGATATCCTGATGAAATCTTTCTCCTTGCTCTTTACTAACAGGACCAAGGTTTTCAGGAAAATAGTCCAATTGGAATGTAAAAAATATATTATCCAAATTCCTCAGACAACCAAACGCTTTGAAACGTTTCATCTTTGTTGTTACCTAGGAATTTCTTCATGACTTCTTTAAAAGAATCTCAAGCCCTTTTCTCAACAGCTTTCATTTATCTTTCGAACACATCGTCCTTCATGAGTTTCCAAATATTCAGACCCACAAAATTGCCTTCCTTCAGTTTTGATTCGGACAGTATATGAAACTTGCTATACAGGTACTTAAAAGTTTCTCCTTCTTTTGATTAGGCTTTCACAAACTGCTTCATCAGTTCAAGCTTAACCACTTTACCCCCAAGGGTGGTTTGCATGTTAATGACCAGGCCAATTTTTACAATTCTGACCACTGTCCCTTTATGAGATAATAACTCTGGAATGCTTCCATGGATCCCGGTGAATCTGACATTATTTTCTCGTGACACATTGTAATTTCTTGATATGACTTGTGTTTATTTGTGAAAAATGGAATTTTGGCTAAAATTTTGCAATTTTCCAAATTTGAATTTTCATTCCCTTAAATCACAGAGATATTTCACACGAAATACTTAATAAGTAACATTTCCCACATGTCTACTTTACATCAGCACAATTTTGGAACCAACATTTTTTTTGTTAGGAAGTTATAAGGCTTAAAATTTGAACAGCGATTTCTGCTTTTTTCAACACCATTTTTTTTATTGACCACATCACATTTTGAAGTCACTTTGAGAAGTCTATATGATAGAAAATACCCAAAAGTGACACTATTCTAAAAACTGCACCACTCAGGGTGCTCAAAACCACATTCAAGAAGTTTATTAACCCTTGAGGTGCTTCACAGGAATTTTTGGAATGTTTAAAAAAAATGACCATTTAATTTTTTTCACAAAAAATTTACTTCAGATCCAAATTTTTTTATTTTACCAAGGGTAACAGGAGAAATTGGACCCCAAAAGTGATTGTGAAATTTTTCCTGAGAACGCTGATTGATACCTTTTATGTGCAGGTAAACCACTGTTTGGGTGCATGGCAGAGCTTGGAAGGGAAGGAGTACCATTTGACTTTTCAATGCAAAATTGGCTGGAATTGAGATTGGACCACTTGTCACGTTTGGAGAGCCCCTGTTGTGCCTAAATAGTGGAAAACCCCCCACAAATTACACCATTTTGGAATGTCTAGATTCACCCCAAGGAACTTATCTAGATGTGTAGTGAGCACTTTGAACCTCCAAGGGCTTCACAAAAGTTTATAATGTAGAGTCATAAAATTAAAAATCATATTTTTTCCACAAAAATGATTTTTTTACCTCCAATTTTTAATTTTCTCAAGGGTAACAGGAGAAATTGGACCGCAAAAGTTATTGTGCAATTTGTCCTAAGTACGTCGATACTCCATATGTGGGGGTAAATCACTGTTTCGGCGCATGGCAGAGCTTGGAAGGGAAGAGCGCCGTTTGACTTTTTCAACTCAAAATTGGCTGGAATATAGATTGGATGCCATGTCGTGTTTGGAGAGCCCCTAAACAGCGGAAACCCCCCACAAGTGACCTCATTTTGGAAACTAGACCCCTCAAAGAACTCATCTAGATGTGTGGTGAGAAATTTGAACCCCTAGATGTTTCACTAAAGTTTATAATGCCCGGACCACAAAAATGATCGTTTAGTCCCCAATTTTTAATTTTCCCAAGGGTAACAGGAGAAATTGGACCCCAAGAGTTGTTGTCCAATTTGTCCTGAGTACGCTGATATCCCATGTGTGGGAGAAAACTACTGTTTGGGCACACGTCGAGGCTTGGAAGGGAAGTAGTGATGTTTTGGAATGTAGACTTTAATGGAATAGTCTGCGGGCATCGTATCAGTTTGGAGAGCCCCTGATGTGCCTAAACAGTGGAAATTCCCCACAAGTGACCCCATTTTGGAAACTAGACCCCCAAGGAACTTATCTAGATCTGCCTTAACAGTGGCAGTGCCCAACAAGTGCCCCCTTTATGGAACTAATCTACTGTTTCCTGGTATGTGAATTTTATAAGTGACCCCAGATCTCAACTTAGCTCATCCCAACTGGAAACAGAGCCCAGTGACCGGATGTAACTACCGTGACTTTGGTGAGATCACCGCTAGCACCATGAGCCAAACGTGCTCACGGTGCTAGTGGGGATCTCACCGAATCTCACCGCAGCTCAGCCCGGCTGGAAACGGAGCCCAGTGACCGGAGGTAACCTCTATGACGTCATCCCCGGTTACTGACGCTGCATACCCAGCAGCTCATTCACCACGGGTTCTCAGCATGGATGGTCGCACCTTGGCACCGTCCAGGTTGAAAACTAATATTTTTAAGTTTGCCTGCTGTCACACACTAAAAGACGCTTTTTATTGCAAAAAATAGTTTTTGCATCACCACATTTTGAGAGCTATTATTTTTCCAAATTTTGGCTCACAGAGTCATGTGAGGTCTTGTTTTTTGCGGGATGAGTTGATGTTTTTATTGGTACCATTTTGGGCACATGACATTTTTTGATTGCTTTCTATTCTGATTTTTGGGAGAAAGAATGAGCAAAAAACTGTAATTCATTAATTTCTTTTTGGGGGGTTTTATACCATTCCGTGTGTGGTAAAATTGATAAGACAGTTTTATTCTTCGGGTCACTACAATTACAGCGATACCTCATTTATATTTTTTTATGTTTCGGCGCTTTTATATAATAAAAACTATTTCATAGAAAAAATAATTGTTTTTGCATCACTTTATTCTCAGAGCTATAACTTTTTTATTTTTCTGCTGATGAAGCTGTATCACGGCTCGTTTTTGCGGGACAATATAATGTTTTCAGTGGTACCGTGTTTATTTATATCCTTCTACTTTATCGCGTGTTATTCCACTTTTTGCTTTGTTCGGCGGTATGAGGATAAAGCATCGTTTTTTTGCCTTGTTTTTTTCATAGTGTTCACTAAAGGGGTTAACTAGTGGGACAGTTTTATAGGTTGGGTCGTTGCGGACACGGTGATACCAAATATGTGTAATTTTATTGTTTATATATTTTTTCATTCAAATATTTATTTATGATAGAATATAGATTGATTTTTTATTACTATTTTTGATATTTTTTTAAAAATATTTTTACAATTATTTAAACATTATTTTTTTTTACTTCTTCTTAAGTTTTTACTTTGTCCCACTATGGGACAATCATTTTCTGCAGGCTGATTACTTTTATAGCGAGCAGATGAAGCACCATCTGCATGCTATAGAAACTGTCAGCGCTGCACTGACAGGAGACTTGCTGATCATGCACTGCACATGATCAGCAAGTTTACTTAGCTCTGGTGAGCCGGATGTCGTCATGATGACATCTGGCTCACCATGGCAACGATTGGGACCCCGCGTCATACCGCAGGGTCTTCGATCCAAAGGCAGAGGGGCTGTTAGCCCCTGTGCCAGCTCCCAGAATGCTGTGATCTTGTTAGATCGTAGTGTTTCGTGGCTTAAAGTGCCAGGAGCGGTCTGTGACCACTCTTGGCATCTAGTGCCAGGTATCCGCTGTCAGAATCAGCTGACACCCAGCCGCAATAGGCCGCTTTCCTCCCGTGAGCGCGGCCGATCGCTTAGACGTAATGATCCGTCCATGGTCAAATTGGCCCAGGGCACATGGACTGATCATTCATCACGTCTGGCATCAGAAAGGGGTTAATGTGGAGTGGTGGTAGGAGAACTTTAGTGGGATCAACTAAACTTTCCGCAACTCTGTTCTTGAGTCCAGGTTGTAAAGATGTTCTTATTGCCTCCAGTGATGAGTCCTATCCTGACTGTCCCATTCTTACAAAAATCATAGGTACTTTCTGTATCCTCCTTGCTGCCGAAGGTGCAGAGAACTGTAAGATCGTCATCACATATTGAGCATCCTTGATCTTCATAGTTAGAGAAAAAAGTCTAAATTCTTAAAGCTTTCATTCAAATTCACAGAATGCCCTCCATGTGCTGAAGCATACTTGCTGCCATTGTGTAGCAGCACAGCTTTCAGATTTTTTTCAGATGAATAAATTAAAAGTCTCTACTCACTCACATTGTGCTCAATGTTAAATTTTTCCATAAGCACAGGAACCTCACTGCATTACACTAGAGCACCATCGTGAAAAATGTATGGAAGAAATTCCTTTTCTCTGCATCTGTACCTTGAAAAACAGGTACCTGGAGCTAGAAGGTTATTTTCCTTTAGCCTAGCCCGAAAAAGTTGTTTAGGAAGGTCCAAGTCCCTGACTAAATCATTTAATTGGAGCTGTGAAAAGAGCTGTAGCTCGTTGGGACTAGCGGGAAAGTCTTCTTCAGAATCTTGCCCTTCATGTTCAGAATCTTCTGAATTTGGTGTATCTTCAAGCTTCTTCAGAGATGAAGGTACAGGTATTCCTGGACCGTGAAGTACAGGGTGAATCGCTGACTGGAGGTCCGGGTATATAATTTCTTTCTTAGTTTTAAGGTTGAATTCCTCCACGTTGCACGTATAAAAGAAGCAGTTATGACTATGATTTTATGGTTCCCTCCAGATCATAGGCATGCTAAAACGAAAGCCTTTCTTGCTTCCCACTACTGTAGTTCTTCTACACAAACAGAACTCACTTCATGTGGAGCCCACAGCTTGTCTTGATTACCTATTTTTACCCCAAAGTATGCATAATACACTTTTCTAACGAAATCCGTAATGTTCCTTCAGTGTTAAGTCACTAGTACTAAACTACCACAAATATAGCAAAAGTTTTTGGGCAAATTACGACACCCTCTTGTAGCCATTTTGATCATGTCATTAGAAACATTAGCCTAATCCACCAGAACCACTAAATATTGAAAGGAAGCGTGGTATGCATACCCCCACACTCTTATGAATCCTGTCTAAAAGAAAATCTGTCTATACTACGCATAACAACCAATCACAGTGCAACTTTCATTTCTTATACTGCTGAAGTAAAATGGAAGATATGCTATGATTGGATGCTATGGACACCACCACAGTCTTTGGAAACTGGGTTAAGAAAATCTCTGCCCACAGCAAACAAATACAGCACAGCGTGCATTAGTTTCTAATCAATCTAATGACTCTAAAATCATCCACCAAAGATCACGCAAAGGGGTCAAGGTATGGTGCACAAAAAATGCCTATGGAGTCAGTGTTTGATATTTTTACTGAGTTCAGCGATCAAAAGTATATGAAAATCACCTCTTTCTTTTCAAACAAGTTTACCCTTGCAGTCCTATCAGTAACTGACCATGCGGCCCACAAGAAAAAAGAGTTGAGTTAACAGCAATTTTATAGACCTACTGCCACATTGTCCTAGGGATTAAAGGGGAGTCATAGTTATTAATGGACATTTATAGCAATTAAAATATCAAGAAAACCCATTTGACTTGAAGCATGGGAGCAATTATAATATGTCTATTGGATTTGAATGTGTTTCGAATAAAGAATTGAAGTTTTTTTTTCTTTCCTGTTGTAATGGGGTTTTGTCAGTGGCTGCCTGGCAGCTCTAAAATGGCTACCACAGACAGGCTTAGGCCAGGATCACACTTGCGAGAAACTCGCACTATTCTCGTGCGAGTCTCTCACATCAACACCCGGCGCTGTCGCCGGCACTCGGACCGGAGCATGCGGCTGCATGTATTTCTATGCAGCCGCACACTCCGGTCCGAGTGCCGGCAGCATTGCCTGGTGTTGATGTGAGAAACTCGCATGATAATCATGCGAGTTTCTCAAAAGTGTGACACTGGCCTTAGTGCAAGCCACTCCACTTACTAGATCCCAGGTGTTGCCCTGGCCTTCATGATTTAACACCTGTACAGTGATCTGGACTTAAACTGGGGCCTCTGGGCTGGGTCCATGGAATAAGCTGCTGTTCGGTGGTGCAGACTGGTAGGAGTAGTCAGGTAGCTGGGTCAGAACCAAGAGGGCAGGAAAAGTGCAAAAACTGAATACACAAGAATAGTCAGTAACAAGCCGAGGTAAAAACAGGAAACAAATACACTATGCAAGAGCTGAACTAACAGAACTAAAAAAGAGGAGCACAAGGCTTTATCTGGCAGCTTCCAGCAGTGAGCTGGAAGCTTAAGTACAGTGTGGTGCTCTCCAATTGGCAGGAGTAGGGAGCTGATAACTCCAGTTGGACAGCACACACAGCCATGCTGCCAGACTGAACGCCAGGTAAGTGTTAGCCACCCTAATCTAGTGGCTGGTCAGAGTCTGCACTATCCAGAGCTTCTGGTTCCAACATCTCTTCTATCACCAGCGTTGCGCGCAGAATGAACATGGCGGCACCTGGCTACAGAATCAGATGCCACAGGAGCAGGTCCTGGAGGAGATGTGACACCCGTTCAGCAGCACATTCATTATTCTTTGACATATGAGATTAATGATGGTGCAGTGTCCTTGTCCTTGTACATATGCTATTTGTCATTTATTGAAGATTTATAACATACCAGTATGTTCTGCTAACATATCTTGGGTCATTTACCTCAGTCCCTGAAGATATGTCTATTTTGTATGCAGAGACTTGAAGCTGGATAACGTTATGCTGGACGCTGAGGGACACATAAAAATCACTGACTTTGGAATGTGTAAAGAGAACATTTTCAGCGGTGCCACCACTCGCACATTCTGCGGGACCCCGGACTACATAGCTCCTGAGGTAATTCATTGTAGTTCTATAAATCTGTCTAAGCTCCTGGAATCTGGGCCTGCATCTTTATTAAATTATTTATTTACTTTTATTGCTCCAAACAATCAAACATACATTCATTCATGGCAATCCTAGAATAAGTGGACAGTTTATTTGGAAATCCAACTGAAATCCCAATGGCTTCACTCAAAATTACAGCTGAGACATCACTGGGTCAACTGAAGCTAGCACTGTCAATCAATAAAGTGGGAGTGGAGCTGGCATCAAGACTGCCCACATTGCCTTGGGAACTTAATTTGCATGAAAACATGTAATGTGAGTGTGTATAAAGTGGGCTTAGCTCCATATACACATTTGACATGCCGTGATCGTTTTATTACCATACTGGTGCTGCTATGAAGCCCATCTGTTTCTGCGCTTCATAGGAGATTATTATTTTCATCATATTCTGCAGTACTAAAGTGCAAACAATGAAATGTTGGCAAGCCCTTAGACCCTGTTCACACAGCACGTCTGTAGTGTGTTTTGGTTCCTCGCCATAGACTGTAATGACGTGTTTTTTTCTAAAAGTGTCTGTCATTTCGGTCAGGCACAGAAACAAAGCAGACTATGTTTATATCTGTCTAAAAGAGGGGCACTGTCAGAAAAAAAACACAAAAAAGGCCCCATAGGGGATTTATACTATATATTGTTTTTAGGAAAATTCAGGAGTAAACTTTGACTTAGGCCGGTTAAACAAATCAGTGGCTCCAGTACGTGTAGTGACAGTTTTCTCACATACCAGAGACACTGACACACGTAGACCCATTAAAATGAATGGGTCTATGCACATGTCCACGTATTTTCACGGACCGTGTGTCCCTGTGCAAAACACAGCGACCTGTCAGTGTTTGTGGGAGCGCATGGTCCGCAAAACGTGCTGCACACGGCACACGGAGAACAGTTCACACTGTCCTCGGTGTTCACAGGCGGCTGCCGGGGATGAAGCGCTACTGTAAGCCGCTGTTCCCCTGCCTGTTGTGCTGAAGCTGCCTGTCATTCTTCTCTCCTGCTCTGCCGGCAACAGCTACTCTTGTGAACTCAGCACCATGGGAAAATGACGGTGCTGAGGTCAGCCTGAGTTCAGCTGTCAGCAAACACAGGTTCAGTGACGTCAACGCTTGTCACTGAGCCTGTGCGCGCTGCTTCCATTCATTCCCAGTAGTTTATAGTCAGAGCGGCTGCATTAGCACCGCTCCGGCTGTAAACTGATTAACCCCTTGAGATGGATTGCGGCGTGGGACTTGACTGTACGGCGGACAGGTATGGTCATATTGTTGGTTTTTTATTTTGTATTTTTTCCAGGAGAACAATGGCTTTGCTATGGGATTAGGAGTATAATAAAGATTTTTAAACTTTGTAGTGTATTCTTTCATTAAAATACTTTCTTCTTATTGTGTGTGTTTATTTAACCCTTGAATAACTTTAGGATTAGTAATGGATAGGTGTATTATTGACGCCTCTCCATTCCTAAATAGGGCTTAATGTCACCTTGCAAGAGAAAGGTGACATTAAACCCTTATTACCACAATACAGGGCAAGTGGGAAGAAGCGGGCAAAGCTCCAGAATAGGTACATCTAATAGATGTGCCTTTTCTGGGCAGCTGCAGGCTGCTGTTTTTAGGCTGGGGGGCCAAGATCAATGTCCTCTTACCAGCCTGAGAATATCAGCCCCCAGCTGTGAGCTTTAGTCTGGTTGGTTGTCAAAAATGGGGGGGACCCCACGCTGTTTTTTTAAATTATTTACTTAAATAACAAAAAAAACAGAGTGGGGACCCCTCTATTCTTGAGAACCAGCCTTGCTGAAGCTGACAGCTGAGGGTTGCAGCCCCCAGCTGCGAGTTTTGCTGGGTAGAATCACAAACAGAGGGGTACCCCACGTCGGGTTTTCTTTCATTCATTCTCTCCTGCTCGCTGTTGCTGGCAGAGCAGGAGAGAAGAATGACAGGCAGCTTCAGCATCACAGGCAGGGGAACAGCGCTTACTGTAGCGCTTCTACCCGGTGGCCATCTGTGTGGTCATGATGCGGCACACGGTTACCACACATGTGCCACATGGATGTACCACGCATACACACGGACACACGGACACGGATATCTCCGGTACTGATTTTTCCGGTACCGGAATTATCTTGGCTTGTGAGACTGGCCTTAGAAAGGCTAATAAAATATATATAAAAAATTAAAAAATAGTAAAAAATAAATAAAAAAAATAAAAGTTCATATAATTCACCTTCAGAAAAAAAAAAAGCCCCATTGAATTTAGAAAGACTAATAAAATATATATTTAAAAAAGTAAAAATAAATTAAAAAAATAAATAAAAAACCTAAAAGTTCATATAATTCACCTTTTCTCTATCTGAAAATAACATAAAAATGACCTCATCTGTACAAGTCAGATCTTTCAAAGTACAAAATTATTGAACCCATATGGTAAATCCTATAAAGAAAAAGAAAATTAGACATTGTACTGTTTTTGCTCACCTGCGTCCCTGAAAAAAAGTGATTAGTCACATATAGCCCAAAATGCTACCAATAACAGTAATAATGAAAACAATAAATAAAAAAAAATTACATTAGTTTATTATCACTGTTTTTTTTTTAATTTTTTTACGATGTTATCACAATTAACACCATAAAAACAAAACTCAAAAAATAATGGCCGATTTTTTTTTCTACTTTTCACATGACGGGGGTCACTTTTCACTTTACTTTTTTTTCTTCAGTTTTTCAGTACATTATATGGTGAAGTAAAGTATGGAATTTAAAACTGCAGCTCATCAAAAAATAGCTTTTTTCCAGCTTCATTAATGGAAAAACGGTATGGCTTTTAAAAAAAGAGGAAGAAACAACAAAGGCTCAAAAATGAAAAATTTGGCCTGGTGTTGGGGTGGTGGTGTGGGGAGTTTAACACCTTTCCGACATCGGGCGTAAATGTACACCGATGTCAGACACCCTCCCGTTGATGTGGGCTCCAGTAGTGAGTCCACATCTTTCCCGGCACATGTCAGCTGTTTTGAACAAGTGTGGGATTGCATTTTTTTTGCAATTTCACCGCACTTGGATTTTTTTCCCGTTTTAGAGTACACGATATGGTAAAACCAATGGTGTCGTTCAAAAGTACAACTCGTCCCACAAAAAACAAGCCCTCACATGGCCATTTTAACCAAAAAAGAAAAAAAGTTACGGCTCTGGGAAGAAGGGGAACAAAAAGTGAAAATGCAAAACAAAAAATACCTCTGGACTTTAATGGGTTAAGGGGTTCTCCACTTTATGGAAAGTGTATCCCAAACTCTCCAAAGTGCCTAAAATAACAAACAGAACAGAACAGAACAAGAACTTACTCCTTGAAAGTGCTGCGCTAAAGGAGGAAAGGAGCATTTCATCCATCCCTTATGGCTAAGCAATACTGTACAGTACAGCCACATATGTGGTATTTCCACATTCAGCAGAAATTCTGGGATAAATTTTGGTGCCATTTTTACCCATTTTCCAGTGTGAAAATGTAAAATCTTGGTTCTGCTTTTAAGATTGGCGATAAGGTTTGGTTGTCGTCTAAGAACATTAAACTTAAAGTGCCGTCGGCAAAGTTTATTGGTCCATATGAGATCCTAAAGGTGGTCAATCCTGTGGCATTTAGATTAAAGCTTCCTCCATCCCTTCGCATCCCTAACGTATTCCGTAAATCCCTATTAAAGGAGTATGTCCCTTCTGCATTGTCTCCTTCATCCCTGCCTCCTCCGATTTCTCTATCTGGTGGCCTGGAGAATGAGGTTCAGAGGGTTGTGTATTCTTGAAGGGTCTGTAATTCTCTCCAGTACATCATCCACTGGAGGGGATATGGAACAGAGGAGAGATCCTGGGTCCCTGCTCGAAATGTGAAGGCCAATCAGTTAGTTAGGGCCTTCCATCTAAAATTTCCTGGGAAGCCTAGGGGTCCAGTGGCCCCTCCTAGAAGAGGGGGTGCTGTCACAGTTCCACCCCTCAGGGTGTCTGGGATACAGTTACTGACAGCTTGGCCATCCAGTCCGGTACAGGGGCATGCTGAGCTGTCAGTTTGCTTATTGACAGCTCGACTAGCCAATCTGTGACTGGGAGGTGTCGGCTGTCTCCAAGTGTTAACTATCCTGGCTAATAGCCATGCCTACTTAACTGAGCAGCTTCTCCCAGACTACTGCCAGACGTACATTCAACAAGTGAGGTTTGTGCTTCCCTGTGCCTTGAGTTTTGTTTGCTTGTTCTTTTGCCTGACCCTGGACTTCGTTCTGACCATTCGCCTGTTTTATCCTCCTGGTATTCTGATCTCGGAACGTTACCTGACTACGCTTTTGTCTCTTCCTTCTGTTTATGACATACCCTCCTGGCTTCTGACCTTGGACTCGTTGGCCACTCTGACTCACGGCTTGACCGTGAGAAGTGACTAGCATCACATGCTATAGCTGCATAGTCAGTGTGACTTAATTGATTGATCTGTGACATATTGTAGTAACAGCACATTTTCATTTTTTATTCTTCAAACACTGACAAACAAGGAGGGCACTTAAACCACTCTGTTTTCTCTTTCTTTCCATATTCCTCTCTATTTTCAGGTCAATTCCTGGCTTTTCAGTATTGCTAATCACAGCAAATATACTGTATATACTCGAGTTTAAGCCGACCCGAGTATAAGCCGAGGCACCTTATTTTACCTAAAAAAAACCTGGGAAAACTTATTGACTCGGGTATAAGCCTAGGGTGGGAAAAGCAGCATATGATCTCTGCAGTGACTGTTCAGGCAGAGGGGCGGACTAACCATGTCATCGCGCCCTCTGACCTGAAAGGCACAGCCACAGGACCCAGAAGACACAGTGTGGCGGTGGAACAGGGACAGGTGAATATCGCAAGTGCCGGGGGCCTGAGCAAGCGGCGACATCGGCACCTGGCCCCCATGCGCGCCTGCTCAGGACACTGGCACTGCACTTGTCCCTGTGCCGACCGCCGGACCTGTCAGCAGCTGCAGGAGAGCGCGGACATGTTCCCTTCCCAGGGACCTCCGCACTGGGACTATGACTCGTTTATAAGCCGAGGGGGGTCTTTTTCAGCCAAAAAAAGGGGCTGAAAAACTCGGCTTATAAACGAGCATACACTGTATTCGATTTAAATCAGATTTTTGGGAAAAATTTAATGAACTTGGTGAATTTGAATTTCAAAAGATCCACTCATCTGTATTTTAGTCTAATGATGGCCTCATTCACTTGCTTTGACATCTCTGTATTTGAGATATTCCATGAATGCCCACCAAATGTAAATGCCACACTTTGAATTACTTCCAGACCTTTTGTCGCCTTAATATGTCATTACTTGGTATTGAGGTAACAGGTAACAGGTCACGTGGAACCGTGATACAGGTGATCAGTCCTTTCTCCAATTCATTTTAATTTTATTAAAATTGCCTAGGTAAAAAATGGCAGATTCTTACACACCCTTAATTAGTGTACAATACCTAAAATATGAAAATTGTGTCACAATCCATAAGCTTTTAGATCGGCGTGGTACATATACTACAGCCCTAGCAAAAATTAAGAGACCACTGCACAGTTTATAAAAATCAGCTTCTCTACATGTCTGACAGCCGTTCCATTCTAGTGTCAGTTGAATTCCAACCAGAGTACACCTCATTCTACTTAATGTGCTTCTGATTAGGTGATCACCTGAACCAAATCTTATTTAATGAAGGAAAGTATTAAAGTTTTAAAAACACTGCTGTGGTGTTCACAATCCTCTTGCAATAGGATTAGCTGGATGTCAAAACAAGTGCTAGTAATATCCCAAAAGTAATAGGAATGAACAAATAACTTTTACCATATATACTCGAGTATAAGCCAAGATTTTCAGCCCATTTTTTAGGGCTGAAAGTGCCCTTCTCGGCTTATACTCGAATCATATACTGGGGGGTCGGCGGGGGAGGGGGAGCGCGGCTGTCACATATACTCACCCCCTCCTGGCACTGTCTCTGCAGTCACCCTGCTTCTCCCATGGTCTCTGGTGCCTGTGTTCATCGGTCACATGGTACCGCTCATTAAAGTCATGAATATGCACATATTCATGACTTTAATGAGCGGTACCACAAGACCGCTGAAGGAATGAAGAGCTGCGGCGCCGGTGACAATGGGAGATGTAGGGGCTGCAGAGACGTGCCAGGAGGGGTGGACGGGGGGAGCCATGCTATATTCACCTGTCCCCGTTCCACCACTGCGTGCCGCTCTGTCTCGCGTCCTCTGGCTGTGACATTCAGGTCAGAGGGCACGATGACGTAGTTAGTGCGCGCCACGCCCTCTGCCTAAACATTCACAGCCAGAGGACCCGGAAGACAGCAGCATGCAGCGGTGGACCGGGGATAGGTGAATATCGCAGGTGCCGGGGGCCTGAGCCAGCGGTGACACTGGCACCTGGCCCCCATAGCGCGCCGGTGTACCCGCCTGCTCAGGACAGCGGCACCTGGCCCCCAGCGATGAGAGGTGAGTATGTCTTTTTTTTAATTTTATTCACAGCAGCAGCATATGGGGGCATATTCTATGGATCATCTTATGGGGCCATAACTTTTATGGAGCAACATATGGGGACATATTCTATGGGGCATCTTATGGGGCCATAACCTTTATGGAGCAGCATATGGGGCATATTATTCTATGGAGCATCTTATGGGGCCATTATTAACCTTTGTGCAGCATTATATGGGGCGTATTTTGTATGGCGCATCTTATGGGGCCATCATGAACTGCATGGAGCATTATATGGGGCTCCTGATTAAATATGGATATTCAAAAACATTTAACCTACTGATGTCTCAATTAATTTTGCTTTTATTGGCATCTATTTTTATTTTTGAAATTTACCAGTAGCTGCTGCAGTTCCCACCCTAGGCTTATACTTGAGTCAATAAGTTTTCCCCAATTTTTGTGGCAAAATTAGGGGGGTCGGCTTATACTCGGGTTGGCTTATACTATGCCAAAGGAATTGAAAAGAAAAGTTTTGAGTGAGGAAAAGAAGGGCTAAATTCTGGCTTTACTAGCAGAGGGATACCGTGAGAATCGCTTTCATCCTTAAAATTTCTAAGATGGCAGTCCATTACAACAAGGTCAAGCAGCAGACATTGAGGACAACAAAGCTACAGACCGGCAGAGGTGGAAAACGACTCTCCACTGACCGGGATGACATTCATCTTATTCAAATGTCAGTCAGCAACCGCAGGATGACATCAAATGACCTACAAAATGAATGGCCAATGGCAGCTGGAGTGAAGTGCACAGCAAGAACAGTTCGTAACAGGCTCCTAGAGGCAGGGCTCAAGTCATGTAAAGCTAGAAAAAAGCCTTTCATCAATGAGAAGCAAAGGAGAGCCAGGCTGAAGTTTGCCAAAGACCATAAGGATTGGACCATAGAGGACTGGAGTAAGGTAATCTTCTCTGATGAGTCTAATTTTCAGCTTTGCCCAACATCTGCTCATCTAATGGTTAGGCGGAGACCTGAAGAGGCGTACAAGCCACAATGTCTTGCACCCACTGTGAAATTTGGTGTAGGATCGGTGATGATCTGGGGATTCTTCAGCAAGGCTGGAATTGGGCAGGTTAATCTTTGCGAAGGACATATGAATCAAGCTGTCGGCGAAGTTGGGTCCAAAATTTATTGGTCCATATGAGATCCTAGAGGTGGTCAATCCTGTGGCATTTAGATTAAAGCTTCCTCCATCCATTTGCATCCCTAACGTATTCTATAAATCCCTATTAAAGGAGTATGTCCCTTCTGCATTGTCTCCCTTATCCCCGCCTCTTCTGATTTCAGTATACGGTGGCCTGGAGTATGAGGTTCAGAGGGTTGTGTATTCTTGGAGGGTCCATAACTCCCTCCAGTACCTCATCTACTGGAGGGGATATGGATCAGAGGAGAGGTCCCTGCTCGAGATGTGAAGGCCAATCAGTTAGTCAGGGTCTTCCATCTAAAATTTCCTGGGACGCCTGGGGGTCCGGTGGCCTCTCTAGAAGAGGGGTACTGTCACGATTCGACCCTCAGGGTGTCTGGGATGCAGTTGCTGACAGCTCGGCCATCCAATCCATACAGGGGCGTGCTGAAGCTGTCAGTACTTTGACAGCATTGCCATCCAATCTGGTTCAAGGGCATGCTGAGCTGTCAGTGTGTTGATTGACAGCTCGACTAGCCAATGACTGGGAGGCGTCGGCTGTCTCCAAGTGTTCAATATCCCAGATAATTGCCATGCCTACTTAACTGAGCAGCTTCTCCCAGACCACTGCCAGACGTACATTCATTCAAGTCATGTAAAGCTAGAAAAGTCTTTCATCAATTAGAAGCAAAGGAGAGCCAGGCTGAAGTTTGCCAAAGACCATAAGGATTGGACCATAGAGGACTGGAGTAAGGTAATCTTCTCTGATGAGTCTAATTTTCAGCTTTGCCCAACATCTGGTCGTCTAATGATTAGGCGAAGACCTGAAGAGGCGTGCAAGCCACAATGTCTTGCACCCACTGTGAAATTTGGTGTAGGATCGGTGATGGTTATCCTAGAAAAGGTTATCCTGTTTTTCAAGGTTATCCTAGAAAAACAGTTGATTCCTTCTGCTCAGGCAATGTTCCCCAACTCTGAGGACTATTTTTTCCAGCAGGACAATGCGCCATGCCACACAGCTAGGTCAATCAATGTGTGGATGAAGGACCACCACATCAAATCCCTGTCATGGCCAGCCCAATCTCCAGACCTGAACCCCACTGAAAACCTCTGTAATGTAATTAAGAGGAAGATGGATAGTCACAAGCCATCAAAGAAATGCTTAAATTTTTTTACCAGGAGTGGCATAAGGTCACCCAAAAGCATTGTGAAAGACTAGTGGAAAGCATGCCAAGACGCATGAAAGCTGTGATTAAAAATCATGGTTATTCCACAAAATATTGATTTCTGAACTCTTCCTGAGTTAAAACATTAGTATTGTTGTTTCTAAAGGATTATGAACTTGTTTTCTTACCCTTATTTGAGGTCTGCAAGCAATGCATTGTTTTGTTATTTTGACCATTTCTCATTTTCTGAAAATAAATACAAAATTTATTGCTTGGAAATTCAGAGACATGTTGTCAGCAGTTTTTAGAATAAAAGAGCAATTTATATTTTACTCAAAAATATACCTATAAAGAGAAAAATCAGACTAACTGAAAATTTTGCAATGGTCTCTTAATTTTTGCCAGAGCTATATGTATGACGTATCCATAAAACATTGTTTTTATTTCATAGAATAAGTAACTACTAGCTTGGCCCATGCAAAATTTTTGCACATTGGTCGTCGGGGGCGCAGGCAATTTCAGAAAAAGCAACTGGTCAAATGTAAATGTATTTCATGAGATGATGAACACAGACAGGTATTTATATATGTAGATTGGTAATACAATAAATTGGTTTGCTAAGTAGAGGCCAAAAAATGTCTTCTGGTTGAGGTGCCACCTGCAGGTCATTGTTTCTTTCTGCAGGTTCAAGAAAATGAATGTTTAAAACTGTTTTAGTGATAAAATCATGAATGTGTGGTTTGTTTGGCTCTTTTCTTGCTGAAGGAAGCAAGTTTACCTTTCAAATGGTGTATCATTTGTGTGTGTGTGGCGAATTAATCAGCAAAAAAGCGGTGCATGTTTACAAATGTGTTTGCATATGTGACTCACCTGCATTGAAGTGTGAAATCCTCCAATGTGCCTGAAATAGGCTGGGCAAGCACTTGGGCAAGCTGGAAAGACCCCAAGGCAAATGTTTGGATTTATTTATGATGCTGTAAGCAGCTTTGTGGTACTGTGCTTTGGGGTAGTGTGCTGCCATCTGCAGGTAATTTGACCTTTCAAATGGTGTATCATTTGTTTGTGTGGGTGGAGTATGAATGGAGCAAGTGTGAAATTCAATATGCAGTGCATGTTTACAAATGTGTTTGCATATGTGAATCACCTGCAGTGAAGTGTGCAATCCTCCAATTTGGCTGAAATAGGCTGTGCAAGCAGTACAGCAAGCTGGAAAGCCCCCAAGGCAAATGTTTGGATTTATTTGTGATATCTGTAAGCAGCTTTGTGGTAGTGTGCTTTGAAGTAGTGTGGTGCCACCTGCAGGTCATTTTTTCTTACTGCAGGTTTATGAAAATTAATGTTTAAACTGTATTTTGTGATCAAATCATGGATGTGTGGTTTGTTTGGCTATTTTCTTGCAGAAGGGAGCAAGTTTACCTTACAAATGGTGTATCATTTGTGTGTGTGAGTGCAGTATGAATGGAGATACAAAGTAATCACCAAAAAACAGTATTTAATAGAATAGATGATGTTGCACAAAATCAAATTTTAACAATTGTAATACATAATGTAAGCCACAAGATGGCACATTGTATACACTATGTATTATGAGTAGCATGGTAATGTATAATGCACTACTGCATTTACTTCTTGAGTATATTTGCCATTTACAGAACCTCTTTTATTACCATTTAGATATATTATATTAGATATATTTTCTTCCAGGTTATATTTTTTGCACTAAAAAATAATGTATTTCCATATACAAATGCTACCAATAATTTCCTATGGTATTTTTTTAAAACTAGTGCCCCAATGCAATTGATTCAGTGTAATTAATAAAGCAAGAGGTCCATTTTTGTAATGTTCATATGTAATTATCATAGTTTGTGTGTGAGATAATATTGAACTAAATAAATAATATTAAATAAAAGTCTGTTTCGAAGATTCATAACCTGAAGCAATTTTACAAGGAAGTGTAATCCCTAATACAAGGTAATTCACTCCTTTACCCGGAAAAATAGCTGATACTTCTAAAAGAGACTATCTATCGTACCAAAATTTGGACTGTACATACCTTGGTTCATGAGAAACTGATGTTTTAAAGCTGGTTTTGAAAATGTCCTCTGTTCAAATCCAAGCCCAACTGTGGGCGCTGTTCCATATTGTTGAATGTATTCTGCAGGATCTCTGGAGTCATAGCCTGAATTTCTCACTGTATGTTCTCTCGGACTGCCTGTAATGTTCATGGCTTAATTCCATATACCTGACATTTCAAATGGCACCAAAAGGAAAAAATCTGGGGCAACAAGTCAGTGAGATCACTCAGAGAGAGGATATTTCTCGTCGCTGTCGCTGAGGTACATTGCACTCTCACTTCTCATAAACCAAATTATGTACAGTCTAAAATTCAGTATGGTCGACTGTCTCCTTTAGAAGTTACAACTGTTTTGTGGGTAAAGTAGCAAGTAAATCACCCTATCTATTTGGAATTGTTATGGTAAAATCCTGTTATGACTACAGAGAAATCACTAAGCCAAGGGATCCGATGGACGTGAGGAGACAGCGAGGTCATTGTAAGCTGTAGGCTTTCCATTTGCGATGAAACCTCTAAAAAATTCTGGTGCAAGCAATTATCTTAATAAGTCACATGCTTAGTGAAAGGAAGTCCACCTGTGTGCAGTCTAATTGTCACATGGTCTGTCAGTATATACACTTTACCTTTTCTTTTCTGAAAACCCACCGAGGCTGCAACACCATTAAGCTAGAGGCATCAATACCAAACGACACCATGAAGGCCAAGAAGATCTCCAAACAAGTCAGGGACAAAGTTGTTGACAAGGACAAGTCAGAGTTGGGTTATATAAAAAAAAAAATCCGAATCTAATCTCTGTTGATCTCCCAGAGCACCATCAAATCCATTTTCATCAAATGAAAAGAACATGGTACCAAAGCAAACCTTCCAAGAGAAACCCATCACCAAAACTCTCAGCCCGGGTAAAATGGGCATTAATCAGAGAGGCATCACAAAGACCAAAAGTAACCCTAAAGAAGCTGCAGATTTCCCAATCAGATACTGGATACTGGGACAGATACTGTGGTATCTGTCCATACAAACAAAATAAGTCATATACTCCGTAGCGGTGGCCTTTATGGAAGAGCATGAAGAAAAAAAGCCTATAATTACACACAAAAATTTTAAGACCTGTTTTCAGTTTGCCAAAATCATTTGGGAGACTCCCCAAATGTATGAAGGAAGGTGCTGTAGTCAGATTATTTATTATTTTAGCACCATTTATTCCATGGCGCTTTACATGTGAAAATGGATATACATAACAAAAAACAATTAGAAAGAAAACAATGTACGCAAGAACCAATAATAATAAAAAGTACAACATTTTATTTACCAAAAACAACAAAAAAAACAAAGATGGGAAACCAAATAAAAGGCACCAACTACCCACCAAAGGGTTATGCAGAGGTTGTACATAAGAATTGATGGGATAACATGCTTCACAAGGTAATACATACAAGCAAAAAACAAAAAAAACTCTAGTGGAAAAACATTCTCCTGAAGGAGTGTGAAGAGCTATAAAAGGAGGTCAAGATGTTACAAACATTACCTCTGGTGAGTGACGGTGCCTGCCCCTACACACGTATCGGCTATTACCTTCTTCTGGGGGTCAAAAAACAAATAGCAAAAAATAACAAAATAACTAAAACAAGTACAATAATCTTGAACTAAACGACTCACCGACTGGTACAGGAAAAGAGGGGACCCTGCCCGCGAGGGCTCACAATCTACAGATGAGAACAAGATTGATCTTTTTTGCCACCAAGGTAAACACTATTTCTCTCACCAAACCAACACAGCTCATTACCCTCTAGAACATTATCCCATAATGAAGCATGGCAGTGGCAGTATCATTCTGTGGAGATGTTTTCAGCAGCAGGGACAGGGAAAATGGTCCGAGTCAAGAGGAAGTGGGATGGTATGAATTATTATTATTATTATTATACATTTATATAGCGCCATTTATTCCATGGCGCTTTACATATGAAAAGGGGAAAAATATAGACAGGTACAATAAACATGTGCTGGACAAGGGACACACAAGTACAGAAGGAGAGAGGACCCTGCCCGCGAGGGCTCACAGACTGCAGGGATGGGTGAGAATACACTAGGAGAGGGTAGAGCTGGTCGTACGATGGTTCAGTACACTGAGGATCATTGCAGGTTGTAGGCTTGTCGGAACAGGTATTACAGGTATTTTCTTGAGCAAAACCTGTTTCAGTCTGTCAGTGATTTGTGACTGGTACGAAAGTTCACCTTCCAACAAGACAATGACCCAAAGCATACTTCTAGAGCAACATTCGAGTGGTTTAACCCCTTCACCCCAAGCCTGTTTTCACCTTCATGACCAGGCCAAAATTTACAATTCTAACTAGTGTAACTTTATGAGGTAATAATGCTTCAACGGATCTTACTTATTCTGAGAATGTTTTGTCATAACATGTTGTACTGAATATAGTGAATAACAATTTGGCACACACCAGTGAAGTTTTTAGAATATGCTTATTTAATGTAAGATTTACATACAATAACAGCAAATGGCAGACGTTTCGGTCTATTGACCTTCATCAATGTGCTGTAATATAAACATGGAAATATATCAAAATAAAGATAAAAAAATAAAGTATATGCAATAATTCGTCCAAATGATGATTATTTTCTTATGTATGATGAAACCAACAACAAATTATAGCAACTGATAGCTATATACTGCTATTTCACTTTCATAGTGCCTTAAAAAGCTGAATCAAGTGACGTAGGTGGATAGTGAAAACCTTTGACAAAAACACGTACCCATATGGTGCATTGCTGACTCATATGATTTTAGATAGGCTGTAATCTTATTATTTGTCCTATAAAAAGAATATACGTGGTGAATACTTATAAGCTGCAGTATCTTAATAGTGGTATACAATAATGTGGGATAATCTCTATTACATACCGCTAGTTGAAAAGACTGTTTAGTATAATCTGTGGAGGTAAATAGTGATTCAATGCCTTATTGTGGCGTGATGGTTTAATGCCATTGTGAGGCGCTTATGTTGCGGTGTGCAGTGGAATAATGACCAACCCACCTGGAAGACCCATTGTGGCTTCCACGGAATCCATTTTTTCCCCAATTTCAAAATATCTTGAAAAAATATTAACACCTCTCATTCGAAACACCACTTCATATATCCTGGACACGGGTGTTTTCCTTGACCTAATCCATAATATGGGTAACATTCCATTTATTTTGATATATTTCCAAAAAACTTCACTGGTGTGTGCCAAATTGTTATTCACTATATACGGATTGGGACCTTATTTGAGCACCACCTGGATTCCTCACTAAGTTGTGCCAACGGCTTCAATTAATATAACATGTTGTACGTCATGATAGTAGTAAAATTTGTTTGATATGACGCGTTTATTTCTGAAAAAATGGAAATTTGGCAAAAGTTTTGAACATTTTAATTTTTATGCAAATAAATCAGAGCATTATGTCACACAGTATAGTTAATAAATAAGATTTCCCACATGTCTACTTTACACCAGCACGATTTTTGAAACTTTTTTTTTTGTTATAAGGGTTACAAGTTTATCAGTGATTTCTCATTTTTCTAACAAAATTTACAAAATCATTTTTTTAGGGATCACATTACATTTGAAGTGACTTTGAGGGGTTTATTTGACAAAAAATACCAAAAAGTGACACCATTCTAAAAACTGCACCCCTCAAGGTGTTCAAAAACATATTCAATAGATTTTTTAACCCTTCATGTGCTTCAGAGGAATTAATGAAATGTGGAAGGAAAAAATGAACATTTACCTTTTTTTCACTTTAGAGCCAAATTTTTTCATTCTCACAAGGTTAACAGGAAAAAATGGACCCCAAAATTGTTCTATAATTTGTCCTGAATACGCTATACTTGATATGTGGTGGAAAACCATTGTTTGGGCACACAGCAGGGATCGTAAGGGAAAGAGCTCTATTTGATTTTTTGAATGTAAAATTTGCTGGAATAATTAGCGGATACCATGTTGCATTTTGAAAGTCCATGATGTGCCTTAACAGAGGAAATCACCCACAAGTGGCACCATTTTGGAAACTGGACCCCTCAGGGAACTTGTCTAGCTGTGCACTGAGCACCTTCATTTCCCAGGTGCTTCACAGAAGTTTATAATATTGAGACATTAAAATACAGAAATCAATTTTTTCCACAAAAATGAAATTCGAGTCCCAAATTTTGCATTTTCACAATGGTAATAGGAAAAATTGCAAAACACCATTTGTTGCTCAATTTCTCCTAAGTACACCGATACCAATATGTGGATGAAAACTACTGTTTGGTGCACGGCAAGGCTTGGAAGTGAAGGAGCACTATTTGACATTTTAATGCAAAATTTTCTGGAAAAGTTAGCGGACATCATGTCGCTTTTGGAGAACCCCTGATGTGCCTAGATGATGGAAATCCCATATAAGTGACACAATTTTGGAAACTATACCCTCAGGGATGTGTGGTGAGCACATTGAACCACCCGGGTGCTTCACAGAAGTTTATAACGTTCAGCTGTGAAAATAAAAATATGAAACTTTTCCTCAGAAAAATTTTTTTAAGCCCAAAATTTTTCATTTTCATGAGGTTAACAGGAGAAATTGTACCATACAATTTGTTGTGCAGTTTCTCCTGAGTATGCTAATACCAAATATGTGAAGTAAAACTACTGGTTGGGCCCACAACAGGACTTGGAAGGGAAGGAGCACCATTTAACTTTTTGAATAAAAAAAAGCTTGCAATAAGTAGTGGACGCCACGCGATTGCAGAACCCCTGATTTGCATAAACACTGGGAAACCTCCACAAGTGATACCATTTTGGAAACTAGACCCCATAGGGAACTTATCTAGATGTGTGGTGAGCACCTTGATTCCCCAGGTGCTTCACAGAAGTTCATAACATAAAGCTGTAAAAATAAAAAGCATCACATTTTTCCCACAAAAATGTAATTTTAGTTTCCAAATTTGTTATTTTCACAATGGTAACTGAATAAAATGGACCCAAATATTTGTTTTTCACTTTCTTATGAGCACGCAAATACCACATATGTGGGGGAAAACTACTGTTTGAGTGCACAACACAGCTCAGAAAGGAAGAAGTGACATTTTTGAGTGCAGACTTTGATGGAATGGTCTACGGGTGTCATGTTGTGTTTTAAGAGCCCCTGATGTGCATAAACAGTGAAAACCCCCCACAAATGAGCCCATTTTGAAAACTAGACCCCTCAAGGAATTTATCTAGACATGCGGTGAGCACCTTGGACCCACAGGTGCTTCACAGAAATTTACAAAGTTGATCTATGAAAATGGAAAAAATATTTTTTTTCCTTTTCACTAGGACAATAGAAAATGGACCCCAAAATCTGTTGTGCAATTTCTCCTGAGTACTTTAATAAATCCATATGTGGTAAAAAACGATTTTCGAGGCACAGTGCAAAGCTCTGAAGGGAATAAGGACCATATTGGAGTTCAGATTTTTCTGAACTAGTTTGAGGGTGCCATGTCAGATTGGCAGAGTCCCCAAGATGCGAGAACAGCAGAAGCCCCCATAAGGGACCCCATTTTACAAACTACATCTCTTAATGATTTCATCTAGGGGTGCAGTGATCATATCAACACCACAGGTGAATCACATAATTTTATACCATTGGGCAATGAAGACAAAATATAATTAACCCCTTCACTCCCTGAGCTTTTTTCGATTTTTCGTTTTCATTTTTTGCTCCCCTTCTTTCTAGAGCCATAACTTTTTTATTTTTCCACCAATATGGCCATGTGAGGGCTTTCTTTTTGCAGGACGAGTTGTACTTTTGAACGACACCATTGGTTTTACTATGTTGTGTACTCGAAAATGGGAAAAAAATTCCAAATTGCAAAAAAAGTGCAATCCCACACTTGTTTTTTGCTTGGCTTTTTTGCTAGGTTCACTAAATGCTAAAACTGACCTGCCATTATGATTCTTCTCCAGGTCATTACGAGTTAATAGACACCAAACATGTCTAGGTTCTCTTTTATCTAAGGGGTTAAAAAAAATTCCAAAGTTTGTTAAAAAAAAAAAAAAAACATTTTCCGAGATCCGTAGCGTCTGCATTTTTTTGTGATCCCAGGTCGGGTGAGGGCTTATTTTTTGCATACCGAGCTGATGTTTTTAATCTTACCACTTTTGTGCAAATACGTTCTTTTGATCGCCCGTTATTGCGTTTTAATGACCAAAAAAACATAATTCTGGCGTCTTGAATTTTTTTCTCGCTACGCCGTGTAGCAATCGGGTTAATCTTTTTTTTTTATTGATAGATCGGGCGATTTTGAATGCGGCGATACCTAATATGTGTAGGTTTGATTTTTCTTTTATTGTTTTATTTTGAATGGGGCGAAAGGGGGGTGATTTGAACGTTTAAGATTTTTATTTTTTTTAAATTTTTAAACACTTTTTTTAACTTCTGGCATGCTTCAATAGCCTCCATGGGAGTCTAGAAGCATGCATAACTCGATTGGCTCTGCTACATATGGGCGATAAGCAGATAGCCCATATGTAGCAGATTTACTACATTGCTATGAGCACCGACCACCGGGCAGCGCTCATAGCAATGTGTCTGCAACAACCATAGATGTCTCTATGAGACCTCTGGTTGTCAAGGCAATGCATCGTCGATCCCTGATCACGTGACGGGGGTCGGCGATGCGCTCGCTTCCGGCCCCGGCGGACAGAAGCTCTAGTTAAATGCCCGCTGTCAGCTTTGACAGTGGGTTTTAACTAGTTAATAGGCGCGAGTGGATCGTGATTCCACTCGTGCCTATTGTAGGCAGATGTCAGCTGTTTATAACAGCTGACATGTCACGGCTTTGAGGTGGGCTCACCGCCGGAGCCCACCGCAAAGGAGGAGATCCTTACTGATGACGTACTATCCCGTCATCGGTAAGGAAGAGGTTACATTTTTACCAACAAAATTAGGTTTTAGCCCCAGATTTTACATTTTCACATTGGGAAGTGGGTAAAAATGGCCCCAAAATTTGTCCCACAATTTTTGCTGAATGTAGAAATTCCTCATCTGTGGCTGTACAGTACTACTTAGCCACACAGTGGAACTCGAGAGAGACAGAGCTCTATTTGCCTCCTGGAGCTCAGATTTTCCTAGAATAGTTTGCTGACTCCATATACAGAGCTCCTAAGTGACAGAACAGCAGAATTCCCCCTCAAGTGACCCCATTTTGGGATCTTATCTACAGGTGTAGTGATGATTTTGACTCTATGGGTATTTTCCAGAAACAATGCAATAGTGCAAATTGCTAAGTGAAAATTGGAAACTGCCATTGTAGTGACCAGTATGATGTAATAAATAGCACGTCGTAGTGCCGATACATTATGCCCAGTTCATGCTTCTGGAGACATGCACCTGTAAATTAGGCTACAGAATCATGTGGACGCTAACTGTGGGGCTCAGAATGGAGGGAGGCTTTGCATTTGAGAGTGCAGAATTTGCTGAATTTGTGTTGGGAGGGTGAGAAGCCATTTCACTTTTCCAATGACTTTGTACTACAAGTAACATGGAAGCCCCCTGTAGTTGCATTAACAGATGAAGCACCTGAGCGGGGAATTGTTATTTTTGTGGATTGAGTTGAATCTTTTATTGGGAACATTTGGCAGAACATTTGGGATCACAGTTATATTCTCCAAGTGAAGTGATTCAAATGAAACCCCCGAAGGAGTCACTGACTATAATGAGGCAGCAGAGTTACTCTAGACTCAGTCTGGCCTCTGTTCAGCATTGTCTTTTTTTTCAGAAGTGCACAAAACTGTGGCGGACCGCACTTTTATGCACGCCTAAAAAGACGGACACCACCTGATCATAAGCCAGGAAGCATCCACAGTGCCTCCATCTGCCTCATTATATGTAATCTTCCACTGGGGGGTTCTGTCTGAATCATATATTTCAGAGATTTACATGGAAACTCCGCTGTAAATCGCAACAGAGCAGGATAAATGTGAGCGGAGCCTTACTGCGATCGTTGGGAGGCAAAATGAACAAATCAACAGCTGGTGAAAAATTGGTTTTATTAATTTTTTTAACGCCATTCCTTATGCGGTATAAGTCATTAGAAATACATTATTCTTTGGGTTAGTGTGATAACAGTGATAACAGATTTATATAGTTTTTTATGTTTGGCTGCTGTCACACACTAAAAAAAATGCTTTTTTTTTGCAAAAACTAGGTTTTGCTTTGCCATATTTTGATAGATATAATTTTTCCATATTTCAGCAAACAGAATCATGTCATGGCTTCTTTGTTGCGGGATGAGTTGACTTTTTTATTGGTGCCATTTCCAGTCGCATGACAGTTTTAGATCGCTTTCTATTCCGAATTTTGGAAGGCAGAATGAGCAAATACCACTGTAATTTAACACAAAGCATGTAATATCTATGGATGACAAATTCAGCCCAGAAAATTTTTTGAACGCAAATATTTTGAAACTGTAAATGATGTTCCCCTCCACTCATCAATGTTATGCACGAAGTGCAAAGCCAGGAAAAAAATGATAAGGATGATCATCCAATCTTCCATAGATCCCTGAAAAGCAACAATTGGTGGGCCTCATCCAAATATTTTGAAACTGTAGTTGATGTACTCCTACACTCATAAAGGCTTTGTTCAAAGTGCAAAGCCAGGAAAAAAAATTATAAGGACGGTCATCCATATAAACCTTGAAAGACAACTGGAGGGACTCATCCAAATATTTTATTAGTATAGTTAATGTACTCCAGTCTCCTACACTCATAAGGCTTTGCACAAAGTGCAAAACCAGCAAAAAATTCTAAGGAGGGTCATGCAGTCATCCATAGACCCTTACAGGACAACTGGTGGGAATCATTCAAATATTTTGAAAGTGTATTTGACATACTCTTAGACTCATAAAAGCTTTGCACAAGGTGCAAAGTCAGGAAAAAATTATAAGGAGGGTAATACAGTAATCTTCAGGTGTCCATTTCTTCTTCTCCATCCTCGGTAGGCTGAGGGGACTGCCTCCACATGCTTCTTGGTGCCCGATTACCAGGTGCCTGGGCTATAAGAGACCCAGCTTCAGGTTTTGCTGGAACCCACAACAGGTAGAAATGGATGACAGCCCCGTTTCACTTGCACTATTGTCTACTTCTACATAGGAGATGGGTAACCCATGGAGAGTTCAATCTCGCTGGTGGTGGCCCTGTCTCAAGCCACCTTGAGGAGCCTCTTCCAGGCCTATTCATTTTGAAAAATAGGGTTCATCCTGCTTTCTTCCTTCTCTGATCACACTGACCGCATACCAGAGATGTTGCCCATCCATTTTGAGGAACATGACCCGTTTCCTGCCATCAACTATTGCACATACAGGAAAGTGTTCATACATGACGCATACAGAGATGTTGCCACCATTGAGGAACATGCGTTTCTGCCATACTATGCATACGGATGTCACTCTCTGACTCTACTCTTGATTGAACAAGATGTGATTCCAAACTCTTCTATGGACCCCAATCTCTGCTGCCTGTCATATATAACGACCTTCCCCCGGGACACCAATTCTCGGTACCTTGCAGCTAGCAGTCCGGTAGCATATCTTCAGTCCTGGTTCTGGCTCACTTCTAATCAGCTTAGGCCCCACAGTCTGCTCACTAATTGCTGAATCCTGGATCTCGTGTTTGCAAGAAACCTAGCAGTGAAGTTGCCTAGGATCGGGCCTCGGTTGTTCCGGGAATGCGGCCGGTTCTGAACCACAGGTTCCTTCCACCTCCACTGTCTCTTGACTGTCTCCAATATTACTCCTGATGCTCCCTCGGAAGTCTTGCGGGATTCTGCCATCTTTGACGCTTTGTCACCCACTAAGCACGTTACATTGAATGGATTACTGATTCAATCCAGAAAAAAATTTGAAAGCTTTTTTGAAATGTTGTATACTACCGAAATGTAGCCCAAAGCATTAAACACTTTTTAAAAATATTACATACCACTGAACTTTAACACAAAGCATGTAATACTCTTATTTATTACTAATTGAATCCAGAAAAATTTCCAACGTTTTTTTGAAATGTTACATGCCACCGACGTTTATCAGAAAGTACATAATACTCTATGGATGACTAATTGAATCCTGAAAAAAAGAAAATCAGAAAAATTGAATGTTATATACAACCAAAATGTAACACAAAGCACATAATATTATATGGATGACAATAGTCAATCTTTTCACCCAAAAGAAAAGGAATGTGGTCAGGTGCAGCAGATATTTAGTAATGGACTTCAAAGCCATATGCCCTGCATAGAAGCTGTAGTCTGCTACTCCCCCTGCTCAAGCAACTGTCCCTCCCTAGGCTAAATGCAGAAAAGCACAAGAGTAGCCCTTAGAAAAACAGTTAGGTTGTGGTTCCACGGTCCGGAACCACAGCGCTTTGGACGGAGCGGAAAGTCCGCTCCGCCCAAAGCCCCGTCCCTTATGAACCCGCCGTGAATCCGGATGTGCTCATTGAACACATCCGGAATCACCACAGCGCTAGGTAGGTCTGTGTTATTTCCCTTGCGGCGAAGGAGCGTCGCTGCAAGGGAAAAGGACATGCTGCGATCTGAAAAGACGCGCAGCATGTTCGTTAACGCAGATCTGCCGCCTGCGTGTTTTTACATATAGTGGAGATGGGATTTCTTGAAATCCCCTCCACTATGCTGTAACATCTGGACGCTGCGTGTTTGATGCTGCGCCAGCGCACAGCATCAAACACGCAGCATTTACTGAAGGAATCCTGACCGTGGAAACACACCCTTAGAATGATGGTTCAGAATCAGCACAAGTATCAACACTAGAGAACTCTGACTTTGAGGAATTGAACTTTAGTGCCACCTATTGGAAGTAGCAATCCTAAAAGTCAATATATCGACCCTTTAACGAGCCTTGCCATATGAGTTAGGATAAAAGTCAAACCAGAATCTCAATTTGCAGACACAATGCTTCAGGATGTTGCCCCTCATCAGTGCAAAGAACAGAGTTTACACTTTGAAACCTGCAGAGCAAAGACAGGTGAGACAGAGACATCGACCAAAAAGTTCTGATAAGACAGTGAGGAAAACAGAAATTTTAATATAACCAGACTGCAGAAGTTTTTATCTGACCCCCATACATTGCATTATATACATGCATTTCTTTTTTAGGTCAGAGTTTTTTGTATTTCTATAGACCCCTCTTTTACATTTTTTTTTTGCAGTGATTATGACATACAAAACAGGGAATTGGTTATTAAGGCCACAGACCATTCCATCTCCTGCATAGACCAGTAGATCTATATCAAGGTAACACAGCCTTGGAAATGAAGTTGTAAATTTCTCCCCTACGGCAGCAATCCATTTTGTGATACAAATGGTTTTGAAGCCAAAGGGTATATGAGACCATTCCCGTCTCTTGTTTTGTGAGATAGAATGATGACTTTTTCTGTTCTTGGATCACCTCGGGCTTCTTTTAGGCAGGAGGAGGCCACAGGGGAGATTCATTAGCACGGGATATGTAAAATAAAAGCTACAACCTATTTCACGTTGTTTCTCCTTTGCTCCTCGATCTTGTACTTGTCATGTTCTATCTGAATAACTAGCATGTGTATTACCTTGCAAGGGAAATTAGATTTTGCTGAAATACCCTTGAAAAACAGCAGATGGCATAAAAAATCAGGATTGCCAACGTATCAACTACAAGCTAGATAAGAGGTTGTGCATCATTTCCTATGTGCATCTGAGCCAGGATACATAGAAATCATATGGCTGCATAGAAGTACTATTGGCCCCAACCAACTATTGAAAGCTCCAACAAATAAATTTTAATATGTTCATCTTCATCTTAATTTCATAAGGAACCTCTGCTAATTTCAACTTATTGGGCGTTATAATAGCCCTTGCGAGTGCTCATATTTGTTAAAGGAATTCTGCTAGTAGGTTTTTACCACCTAAAGTGGGATCAGCATGAATTTAGGGGCAGAGATCCTGATTCCAATGATGTATCACTTACTGGGCTGCTTGCAACTGTCTTGATTAAATCTTTGTTTTCTCTGCTACAGAGCTAGCATTTTCCTGAATGCTGAGCTCTGCATAACCCTGCACACATCATTGATTGACAGCTTTTGTGTACACTGTGCATAGGCAAAAAGCTGCCAATCAGTGGTGGGGCGGGGTTATACAGAGCTCATGAATATGGAGGACTACATGACAGCAGGTTTACTAGTCCTTTAATGATAATATCTTGCTGATAAAACTGATTTTTTTTAAAACTACACTTAGCAGTCCAGTAAGTGACAAATCACTGAATCAGGGTCTTTGCTCCTACATTATGCTTACCTCAAATTAGGTGGCAAAAAATCTGGTGGCAGATTTGATTGAACAGGGTGCACTAACAATTAAGTAATTTGGCTTATAGTAAAAAGAAGCAAAACAAAGGTAATTGACTGTTTTCTTGCTGAATATTGCTTGTATGATTTCACCATGTATGCATTACTTGTGTTTATTCTGTATGTAACACTCCTTAGGATAATATATAGTTATATACTCTTGTATACACTTGCTATTGGGTGTATTCTGTACATCTTTCACACATCTATCCAATGTTACAGTCACTGCACTGTTCCAGAAACGATCCAGAATGTTCACGACTAAGGTTTCTACTTTTTTTATTTAATTTTTTTTTAATATTACTAATTTTAGTAGATTAGAAATATACTGAATTTTGAAAACTGCTAGCTGCCTTAAAATAATCTCCATAATATGTGCGCTGGAAAATAAATCTTTGCTGTATCATCATTAACAACGGTTTTGCTTTTTTCTTTGTATCTGCTGAGCATGTAATCCAAAGGCAAACAATTTATATAGACTTGTATATTTTCACAGTAGAAAGTCCAAAGTGATTAATGGTGCTGGGACTTTGTATTACCCTGCACTGGTAATCACAAAATACATCCTGTGTATTCGAGCAGCATTTACAAATCTTGTTTAACGAGGACCGTTCTCTACTATTGTATTTGTGTCTGCTTTCCTCATGATAAAGCATCTCAAGTTGTGATTAAAATGCTTTTTTCTTTTTTTTTCACCACTCTGTTGTGGAAATATTGGCTGCCAGATTTTGCTGTGCCCCATATGCAAATTCCACAACAACCAAAGTTTCTTCTCTGGGGGCATTTACTTTTCTCCTGTATGACATTACCCAATTATAATAAGGTAGCATTATAGAGGTGAAAAAGCTAAAGCCCCCAGATGAGGTCAAATTTAGCATTTTCAGTGTAATCTGGTGAGATGATATGTCTCACTTGATCACTCTGAGAAGTCTTTCCTCCAGTTACCTCCTGTCATTATAGCTTTGGGAGAGGAGAAGAGCTACAGCATGAAGAGCCTGGAGAAATGAATATCTTTGTAGTAGCAATCTTTGTCACAATAAGTGTTCTGGAACTCCTACAGATATCTTGGAATAAAGAGATTGGCGGTATGCCCCGATACCTGAAGTAGGTCCAGAGCGCTGTATGTGACAAACGTTGCTCCCACAATGATGTTCTCTGCTACAGGTGCTCCACACAGCAGCTCTCCTCCTCTTAAAGAAGCCTCCATCAAAGTTTTTAGCCTCTTAATATATTGCTAATTTTGCTTTCCTACCCAGCTATTTCTTCTGTTTTCTCTGCTCTATGTAGAAACAAGAAGCTTTATGTCCCTGCAAAAATCAATCCGCTCTTTAACTCTTGATCATGCTGCTCCCTCCTCCCCTTGCCAGGGACTTTTACAGCGACGTATGACTCATACAGAGAAAATTGACCTCCTGTTTCTACATAGAGCTTAGAAGGACTCAAGTAGTCAGATTTTAATCACGTGATGTCATAGACTTAATGTAAAAGAGAAGAATTAGCTCGGTAGAAAGGCAAAATAAGCAGTTGTAAGTACACAGTGTTATATAATATGATGAATGCAATATGTTAAGAGGATAACAACTTTGATGGGAGGAGTGCTTCTTTAAGGCTGGGGACACACTGTGTTTATGTCACACACAGTGTAGGAAAGGCTAAGTGCAACACAAATTGATAAGGGAAAGTGAACCAAACACTAGAGAAGGGGGGATTGAAGACCCCTAGACAGATCTAACATCACCCTGTCCAACCTATCATCCCTATATAGGTTCCGCACCTATCGCTGAGCAGGATGCCTAATCCCTGCCTGACCCTGGTGATAAGCCCTGCACCGGGAAGGACAGGATGAACGCTAGTCAATCCCACTAAAACTAAAGACAGCAAAGATAAATTAAACAAGGGGGACACTTAGCTTGAGTAGACTCAGAGAGACACACCAAGGTACTCCAAAGAGGATGATAGCAGACTGCTACAGCTCCAAGCCTCAATAGGAAAGTGCAAACAGAAAATATCACCCGCAACTGAAAACTGGAAGTTGAGAGTTATAAACACCCAGATCCAGGTGACACAGGGCCAGGGAAGGTAGCCACTAGTCTGTACTGCCAACCGCTGAGATCTTCCGCAGCTAGATGCAGTGTGACTGCCTGTAGCCTCCAACACACCCGTGACAGTTTATGGCTATGTTTGAATGCATACAGTCTTGAGATATACGGTATACATAGATAGGAATGATGCCTAGTCATCCACACACCATAAGGACCCATTGCAAAAAAAATCCTTATACTGCATGGTGGAATTTTTTTTATCAACAGCCCCTTGCATAGAAAAATGCAGTCTGTTGTGCCTTCCTATAAAGTTATACAAACGGTATGAAGGCGCATACCAACCATACAGGGGTTAAACGAACACACATTTGGCTTCTATCTGATCAATGAGGACTGGCACCACTGACCTTCCTACTGCACAGTGTTCTGCCCTTCTGTGGGCACTGGGCTCAGTGTCCCTCTGTATGACTATGTGGTGTCCGGGCTTTCAGAAATAGAACCTGATGTCACACAATCACACATGAAATGAGAGGATTAATTTATATACAGAGGTGTCGCCAAGCATAAACATAAGCTCTGGAGGCAGACTCTCGGGAAGATCTCTGTCCCACCCAGAGATCTTAAAACCTTATTTACAAATTAAGAATGGATTTTTCTGCAATGTGTCATTAGATCGCAGATATCAAGGTAACAATTAATTCAACCTTGCATTACCCACATGCCCATATAGATGTCTTATGAGGGTTGATGCTTCTGACATATCCGTATAAAGGGATTACTAAAGTTCTTACTAAAGTTGTAGTTCCCTCTGAATACATAGGCTGTGATTCACCATTGTCTTTGCGTCTTTTTTCTGGAGTATTATTGGTCCTAATAATTACTTTCATTTTTGCGCCTTATTCAATATTTAATTTGCACTTTTTTATAAGTTAACTTTACTTATTTCTACTTTTTTTTTATCAACAATATCAGCGTGGTTTTCCTGATGCAGAGACATTCTTTTAGCATAATTCAAAATGTTGCTAAATATTTGCACAATTGTAGTCCGCTATCCCAATAAAGTACAAAATCTAATTTTAGTTTTGACAAGAAAAAAAAATATCTTGGCTTTTGTGCAAAAATTCATCAACACACCTGTACCTTTATGAAGAATGTGGTGCAAAAAATGTAAATGAAGACGACAAAGATTAAAAAGAAAAGACACTTTAAAAAAAAAGATAGACCGGAGCCATAGCAATTCAAGACATAAGACATTTTGTCTTTTTTCATTGTTTTTTCATTGTTTTTGTCCTCTGTTTAATTTGTTTAATTTAATTTGTTTGGCTGACTCTCTTTACCTTAGTATTTGATACATGTGTGTCACTCAGCATAAGGAGTGGCGCTATAGTAATATAGCAGTGCTTTATTGTGCATGGCTGAACACTGTGCTGTTAAGGAGCTAACTAAGGCCGGTGTCACACTTGCAAATACAATGCGAGAAACTCGCGCATCAATACCCGGCAACAGTTGCCGGCACATGGGACCGGAGTGTGCGGCTGCATGTATTTCTATACAGCTGAACGCTCCTGTCCGAACCGCCGGCGGCAGTGCCAGGTATTGAGGCGAGAGACTTGCACGAGTTTCTCGCATTGCAGTTGCACGTGACACCAACCTAAGGGTAAATATCAGATATTAGAGTTCGGCAAAAGATTTACACAATCTTCACTTCTGTGGCTTTCATCCACAACCAGGGCATACTGGGTGCCTCTGGCGTTTATTAGGGGTCAAGACGTTGTGATGTGATGCATTTCATGATGTTGCCTAAGATCTAGTGACTAGGCTCATACATTTTATTGACTTTACTGACCCTAGTAACTGCTAGAAATGTCGAGGATGCTGGTGCGATGTTGCTAGAGAAAATAAGAGAATGAACACTTCATGTGAAGGTCTGCAAAGGAGGATTTACTGCACTCATCTCTGAGAGTTGTGCAGAGCAGGCACAACACTGACGCCAGCTTTATCTTGGCTGGTTATCAAAAATAGTGAGGTCTGTTTTTTACAATTATTTAAATAAAAAAATAAAAAAATGGAGTGGGGTCCCCCTCATTTTTGATAATCATCCAAGCTAAAGCGGACAGCTTGGGGCTGGTATTCCTAGACTGAGAAAGGTCATGGATGTCCTGTTTTATATATATTGTTTTAACCGCTCTCTGCCATCTGACATACTATTCCATCCTTGTGCCCTGGGACTTAATTTCCATGGACAGAATAGTACGTCATGTGCTATCAGCCGCACTCACGGGGGGAGCACAGCTGATCGCGGCCATGTGTCAGCTGATTCTCACAGCTGACACCAGGCACTAAGTGCCAGGAGTGGTGACGAACCGCTCCCGGCACTGTAACCCCCGGCACACTGCGATCAAACAAAATCGCAGCGTTCTGGTGGCATAGGGAAGCATCGCACAGGGAGGGGCAATGTCATTGCGTTGTTCCGAGAGCCTCCTCCCTGCAGGCCCCCGGATCCAAGATGGCCGTCAGTGCTTGCTGAGAGCAGGCGCAATCAATCCTCCTTCACTGCCTGTCAGATCGCTGATCTGACACAGTGCGCTGCAAAATGTCAGATCAGTGATCTGACACTATATAGTAATTTCCCACCCTGGGACAATGTAAAAATGTAAAAAAATAAATAAATAAACATGTGGAAAAATATTTAAAAAAATCCCTAAATAAATAAAAAAATTATATATACTGTACAGACCAAAAGTTTGGACACACCTTCTCATTCAAAGATTTTTCTGTATTTTCATGGCTATGAAAATTGTAGAATCACACTGAAGGTATCAAAACTATGAATTAACACATGTGGAATTATACATTAGACTTAACAAAAAAGTGTGAAACAACTGAAAATATGTCTTATATTCTAGGTTCTTCAAAGTAGACACCTTTTGCTTTGATTACTGCTTTGCACGCAGAAAAGGTGAACGGATGGATTCTACATGCCTGGTTCCCACCGTGAAGCATGGAGGAGGTGGTGTGATGGTGTGGGAGTGCTTTGCTGGTGACACTGTTGGGGATTTATTCAAAATTGAAGGCATAGTGAACCAGAATGGCTACTACAGCATCTTGCAGCAGCATGCTATTACATCTGGTTTGCGTTTAGTTGGACCATCATTTATTTTTTAACAGGACAATGACCCCAAACACACCTCCAGACTGTGTAAGGGCTATTTGACCAAGAAGGAGAGTGTTGGGGTGCTACGCCAGATGACCTGGCCTCCACAGTCACCAGACCTGAACCCAATCGAGATGGTTTGAGGTGAGCTGGACCGCTCACCACTTCAATTTTGAATAAATCCCCAACAGTGTCACCAGCAAAGCACCCCCACACCATCACACCACCTCCTCCATGCTTCACGGTGGGAACCAGGCATGTAGAGTCCATCCGTTCACCTTTTCTGCGTCCAAAGCAGTAATCAAAGCAAAAGGTGGCTACTTTGAAGAACCTAGAATATAAGACATATTTTCAGTTGTTTCACTCTTTATGTATAATTCCACATGTGTTAATTCATAGTTTTGATGCCTTCAGTGTGATTCTACAATTTTCATAGTCATGAAAATACAGAGAAATCTTTGAATGAGAAGGTGTGTCCAAACCTTTGGTCTGTACTGTATATATTTCCACAATAAATACATTATTATTATGTAAATAAAAAAAACAATAAAAGTACACATACAGTGCCTTGCAAAAGTGTTCGGTCCCCTGGAACTTTTCAACCTTTTCCCACATATCATGCTTCAAACATAAACATACCAAATGTAAATTTTTGGTGAAAAATCAACAACAAATGGGACACAATTGTGAAGTTGAACAAAATGTATTGGTTATTTTAAATTTTGTGGAAATACAAAAACTGAAAAGTGGGGCGTGCAATATTATTCCGCCCTTTAACTTAATACTTTGTTGTGCCAGCTTTTGCTGCTATTACAGCTGCAAGTCGCTTGAGGTATGTCTCTATCATTTTTGAACATCGAGAGACTGAAATTCTTGCCCATTCTACCTTGGCAAACAGCTCGAGGTCAGTGAGGTTGGATGGAGATCGTTTATGAACAGCAGTTTTCAGCTCTTTCCACAAATTTTCGATTGGATTCAGGTCTGGACTTTAACTTGGCCATTCCAACACCTGGATACGTTTATTTGTGAACCATTCCATTGTAGATTTTGCTTTATGTTTGGGATCATTGTCTTGTTGGAAGACAAATCTCTGTCCGTTTCAGGTCTTTTGCAGACTCCAACACGTTTTCTTCAAGAATGGTCATGTATTTGGCTCCATCCATCTTCTCATCAATTTTAACCATCTTCCCTGTCCCTGCTGAAAAAAAGCAGGCCCAAACCATGATGCTGCCACCACCATGTTTGACAGTGGGGATGGTGTGTTCAGGGTGATGAGCTGTGTTGCCTTTACGTCAAACATATCGTTTGACATTGTTGCCAAAAAGTTCGATTTTGGTTTCATCTGACCAGAGCACCTTCTTCCACATGTTTGTTGCAAACTTTAAATGACACTGTTTATGGATATCTTTGAGAAATGGCTTTCTTCTTGCCACGCTTCCATAAAAGACAGATTTGTGCAGTGTACGTCTGATTGTTGTCCTATGGACAGACTGTCCCATCTCAGCTGTAGATCTCTGCAGTTCATCCAGAGTGATCATTAGCCTCCTGGCTGCATCTCTGATCAGTCTTCTCCTTGTTTGAGATGAAAGTTTAGAGGGACGGCCGGGTCTTGGTAGATTTGCAGTGTTATGATACTCCTTCCATTTCAACATAATCACTTGCACAGTGCTCCTTGGGATGTTTAAAGTTTCGAAAATCATTTTGTATCCAAATCCGGTTTTAGATTTCTCCACAACAGTATCACGAACCTGCCAGTAGTGTTCCTTGGTCATCATGATGCTCTCTGTGCTTCAAACAGAACCCTGAGACTATTACAGAGCAGGTGCATTTATACGGAGACTTGATTACACATAGGTGGATTAAATTTATCATCAGTAGTCATTTAGAACAACATTGGATAATTCAGAGATCCACAATGAACTTCTGGAGTGAGTTTGCTGCACTGAAAGTAAAGGGGCCAAATAATATTGCACGCCCCACTTTTCAGTTTTTGTTTTTCCGCAAAAATTCAAAATAAAAAACATAAATTTCGTTCAACTTCACAATTGTGTCCCACTTGTTGTTGATTCTTCACCAAAAATTTACATTTTGTATCTTTATGTTTGAAGCATGATATGTGGGAAAAGGTTGAAAAGTTCCAGGGGGCCGAATACTTTCGCAAGGCACTGTATTTAGTATCTCCGCCTCCGGAACGACCCGCCCTATAAATCTGTCCCACTAGTTAACCCCTTTAGTGAACCCCTTAAAAAAAAAAAAAGGCAAAAAAACAATGCTTTATCATCATACCGCTGAACAAAAGGTGAATTACACGTGATCAAAAAGACAGATATAAATAAACATAGTACCACTGAAAACGTCATCTTGTCCTGCAAAAAACGAGCCAACATACAGCATCATCAGCGGAAAAATAAAAAAGTTATAGCTCGCAGAATAAAGCGATGCAAAAATAATTATTTTTTATATAAAATTGTTTTTATTGTTTAAAAGTGCCAAAGCATAAAAAAACATATAAATGAGGTATCACTGTAATCGTAGTGAAGAATAAAATTGCCTTATCAATTTTACCACACGTGGAACGGTATAAACGCCCCACCCTAAATAAATTCATGAATTTCTGGTTTTTGTTCATTCTGCCTCGCAAAAATCATAATGAAAAGCGATCAAAAAATGTAATGTGCCCAAAAATGGTACCAATAAAAACATCAACTCGTCCCGCAAAAAATAAAACCTAACATGACTCTGTGGGCCAAATTATGGAAAAATTATAGCTCTAAAAATGTGGTGATGCAAAAACTATTTTTTGCTATAAAAAGCATCTTTTAGCGTGTGACAGCTGGCAAACATAAAAACCTGCTATAAATAGTAAATCAAACCCCCCTTTATCACCCCCTTAGTAAGGGAAAAATGATAAATTAAAAAAAGTTTATTTATTTCCATTTTCCCATTTGCATTAGGGTTAGGGTTAGGATTAGGGTTAGGGTTGGGATTAGGGTTAGGGTGTGTTAGGGTTAGGTTTGTGGTTAGGGTTATGGTTAGGGTTGGGATTAGGGTTAGGTGTGTGTTGGGGTTAGAGTTGGATTTAGAATTGGGGGTTTTTCACTGTTTAGATACTTTGGGGCTCTCCAAACGTGACATGGCGTCTGATCTCAATTCCAGCCAATTCTCCGTTGAAAAAGTCAAACGGTGCTCCTTCCTTTCCGAGCTCTGCCATGCGCCCAAACAGTGGTTTACCCCCACATAAGGGGTATCAGCGTACTCAGGACAAATTGCACAATAACTCTTGGGTCCAATTTCTTCTGTTACCCTTGGGAAAATAAAAAAATTTGGGGCGAAAATATCATTTTTGTGGAAAAAAATATGATTTTTTATTTTTATGGCTCTACGTTATAAACTTCTGTGAAGCACTTGGGGGATTCAAAGTTCTCCCCACACATCTAGATAAGTTCCTTGGGGACTAATTTCCAAAATTGGGGTTCCTTTTGGGGTTTCCACTGTTTAGGCACATCAGGAGCTCTCCAAATGCGACATGACGCCCGCAGACCATTCCATCAAAGTCTGCGTTCCAAAACGTCACTATTTCCCTTCCAAGGCCCGCTGTCTGCCCATAATTAGTTTTATCCCACATATGGGGTATCAGCGAACTCAGGACAAATTGGACAACAACTTTTGTGGTCCAATTTCTTCTGTTACTCTTGGGAAAGTAAAAAATTGGGGACTAAAGATCATGTTTGTGGAAAAAAATATGATTTTTTTATTTTCACACTCGGGCAAAATAAACTTTACTGAAACACCTGGGAGTTCAAAGTTCTCACCACACATCTAGACAAGTTCCTTGGGGGGGTCTAGCTTCCAAAATGGGGTCATCTGTGGGGGGGATTTCCACTGTTCAGACACATCAGGTGTTCTGCCTTCATACACGTTGACACGGTGTGCAATCCAGCATACAGCCTAAACCATGATTCCGTACTACAAATAAGCAGACTGTCCTCTGTAGTCTAACTTGTTTATTGGTGAACAGTATAGAACATGCGCGGTAAAACTATAAAAATACAAATGACATGGATAAGTATTGGGCACACAGCTGACACTTTACAATTAACAGGAAAGTATACAGTATGATGCAAACTTTACACAGGATTCTAGTAACATCTCCTATGCACTGGCTGCTATACAGTTAATAATCTCCTAAACACTGCATTGCTAGAGAAGATATTGATATTACAAGATATGCTTTACCAGGATAGCAAACTCAAGTTGGAGAAGTTACAGGAGAGCACATGAAACACGTGTATTCCCTTAAGTACAGAGAAGAAAATGGAGCTTCTTCTTCCCAGAATACCTTGCTTCAATCCCACAATGCAATACTCTATCTGCTTGTTAAAGGCACAGTCTATAAATTCAGCCACCAATAGATGGTGCTATAACAAACAAAACCAGCACACAATAAGAAACATACTGCCCAGTACTCAGATGGGCAGAACATCAGTGGCTCTCCAAACGCGACATGGTATCCGATCGCAATTCCAGCCAATTTTGCGTTGAAAAAGTCAAACGGCGCTCCTTCCCTTCCGTGCTCTGACATGCACCCAAACAGTGGTTTACCCCCACACATGGAGTATCAGCATACTCAGGACAAATTGCACAATAACTTTTGTGGTTTTGTTACCCTTGGGAAAATAAAAATTATGGGTGCAAATATAATTTTTGTGGAAAATATATGATTTTTGAATTTTATAGCTCTACGTTATAAACTTCTGTGAAGCCCTTGGGAGTGCAAAGTGCTCACCACACATCTAGATAAGTTCCAAAATGGTGTGAATTGAGTTACTGCAGGGATACCCACAGCAGACGGTTTTCTGCATCTTCTGGTATTGCAAGGTTGAATTGAGTTCAAGTCCTCTTTATGTCTGAAGAGGCAATTTGCATATTTAATTTTCCAGAGGAGCATTGCATGGTGAATAAGCTTCCTTACCTTGGCATGCCAGAGACGGTATGTCACTCTCCACCAGGAGAAATGTTACCCCTTGGACCTCAGTCCAGAGCCTTTCGTCTAGCCAAATCAGTTTTCATACTTTGCACTGACGAGGGCCAATAGCCCGAAACACCGTGTTTGAAAATTAAGATTCTGATTTGGCTTTTATCCTTTATCATATTGTAAGACTCGTTAAAGGGTTGATAGTGACTTGTAGGATCGCTACTTCCAACAGGTGGCACTATAGATTTCAAGTCCTCTTGAAACGCATGCCTACTGTGTGTTTGAAACCCTTCCCTATGTTTTAATTAAAAAAATCATGATAAAATATTACTTTTGCACTAAAACAACAGCAGTTTCCTATTAGGTATAGCAATAAAGTAGATAAAAAGCAGCAAACGTGGCCTGATACTAATATATTATTAAGTGCCACAAAATCATGTCCCCATTGTCATGATCCAGACCAGGTTTTTAGCCCTGTTTTCCCTTTTTCTCAGTCTGGTCATGTCAGGGGTTAACCTTTCTCAGCCTATTTTTGGGTTCAGGTTGGCTATTTATCACCGCTGCTTACTGCAGGCGGTGTCAGTTTAGTTTTGCCTCGGGCTGCTGTAGCTGACTCTGATTGCTCTGATTGGTCCTGCTACGTTTGCTATCTGATCCCATGTCTTTGTTTTCCCGCCCTGACTCAGTGTTTCCCTTTAGTGTTCTGACTCCCTGGTTTTGACTTGGCTTGTATCCTGACCTGCTTCTGTCTTGTGTCTTTTTTTTATCCAATCCAACCATTGCTGATTTCCTGGCTTGTTTTTGACCGTGAGTTTGCTTATAAATATTGCTTATTAATATTATATTAATATCATGCTGCTGTAATGCAGGTAGGTGCAAGCTCCACAAGATGGCAGTAGAGTAGAATCAGTACTGCACCTAAACAGAACTGGCCTGCAGTGCAGCAGTAAGGCTACCACAGGAGGCAGCAGAATAGTCAGTCAAGCCGGGTCAAATCCTAGACTGTAGTGCAATACCAAAGGAATAAGCAAACTCATGGTAAATGACAATATTCACTCACATGTAACAGAGGAATGCACCAGAGGGTGGAGGATGGGGAAAAACCAAAGTAAGAGGAGGAAAGGGAATTATCACATTTAGAAACCCAAGCAACAGTCATAGACTACTCCTCAAAATTAATTCTCATATAACCACCAAACAACTATACTTCAAGCCATGCAGCATTAGCTAGCTCTCACGATGTGTTTCAATCAGGGCCCAGATTATAAAGGGGATAGGAGTGGCTAACCGAGCTCAGCTGAGAGCTCAGACTCCCAGGGCTCTCAACATGGCTGATTAACCCCTGTTCTGCCAAAAACACCATTTAAAAAGAAGGTGAAGTGCTTCTTTTCAGCACAGGAGTGGGAGCAATTAAACACTGCAGTCTTCTGGCTCCTCTCTGTTGCCGTAACCCCATGACAAAAAGTATACCTCCGGTCACTAGCATTGGCTGATGGGACTGCTGCTCCCATCAACTTACGCCTACTGCGGCAGAGAGTAACAGCGAGATCAGGCAGCAGCTAATGAGAGTATTCATCAGCAGGCACCTATGCTATAAATAAATGATTAAAAACAAAAAATGACTTGGGTTTCCCTGTATTTTTAATAATCAGCCAGGCTGTAACCCTCAGGTGTTAGCATTACTAAGGTTGGTTATCAAGATTAGGGGGGTCTCCACACTGTTTTTTTAATGTTATTTAAATAAATCATTCCAAAAAACGGCATGGGGTTCCCCTCACTTTTGACAACCAGCCAAGCTAAAACTGATAACTAGGTGCTGGTATTCTCAGGCTGGAAAGGGGCCATGAATATTGACCCCCCAACCTAAAATTTATATCTTGCAGCCACTCGGAAAAGGAGCATCTATATTAGATGCTTCAATTCTGGCGCTTTGTCTGGCTCTTCCCACTTGCCCTGTGGAGGTGGCAGTGACGTAATCGATGTTACCGCAGATCACTGAGGCTGCGTTCCCACCTTGACCCCTGAACTGCGGTGACATCCAGTATGATCAGCGCAGCACCATGACAAAAAAATCTCATGGTGCAGCACTGAGCTCAGAGAGTTCAGAGGGAGAAATGAGAAATTTCTATTGTTGAGCTGCGGTGAACTCACCACTGCATGTTGAGACTTTTTCTCACTGTGCTAGCGGTGATCTCACCGCAGGTCACCGCAGTTCAGGGGCCTGGCTGGGAAACTCAGTGTACCTTAGCTGTTACTTCAGTCTTCCTCCTGGAAAAATGCCTTTCAGCTTTTTTAAATGGCTCATTCATAGGGAGATTCCTTGATATGTTTCACAGACTGGTTCTATCTCATGGCATCCTCCACAGATGTGAGCATGCAAGTCACTTTATTAAAGTCCTCTCTGGCTCTCTTGTTTAACCCCTTACTGTCCAATGACGTGCACAGTCCGTCATGGCAAGGTGCCAGTTCCGGCACCAGGACGGACTGTGCACGTCATGCCTTTGATCTATCACTGCGTGTAAACACGCAGTGGTAGATGAGTGCCGACAGCTGTCACAGACAGCTGACAGGCACGGCAAGCGGTGCGGGGACCTTTGCCGTCGGTCCCCGCACCTACAGCACTGTGCTTGGTCAGTCAATCTGACTGACCAAACACAGCAGCGATCGCGCAGGAGAAGCTGAAATTTCAGCTTCTCCAGCGCGATCAGTACAGGAGCCGGCGCTGCAGTGGCCAGGCTTCCTGCACTGACAGCCAGGAGTGGAGCCCCCACCGCCCCTGGCTGTTAACCCCCTGACTGCTGGGATCGAGCGCGATCGCAGAGCTCAGGGGGGGAGGCAGAGGGTCGGGAGCTCCCTCTGCCTCAGATCGGTGCCCTGCAATGTATTTGCAGGGCCCGATCTCTGCCTTGATGACCCGGGGGTTGTCATGACAACCTCCGGGTCATCTAGCTACGGAAAGCTGCTGTGATCATGGTCACAGCAGCTTTCACTATAGTTACAATGCATTGCAATGCTGGAGCATTGCAATGCATTGTAACTGCAATAAAAAGTAAAAAAAGTGAAAGTCCCATAAAGGGACAAGTTAAAAAAAATCATTTTTTTAAACAAATTGTAAAAAAAATATTAAAAAATAACTTAAAAAAATCCCCTAAAAAATACACATTTTTATGTAATAAAATAAATAAAAAACAAAAAAAATGCACATGTTAGGTATCGCCACGTCCGTAAAAATCCCATCTATAAAAGCGTAACCCTAGTTAACCCCTTCAGTGAAAGGCGTAAAAAAAAAAACACAAAAAAGTAGTAAATTATACTTTTTCCAAGCAGTATCATCATACCGCTTGGAAAAAGTGCAATAACACGCGATCAAAAGTCAGATATAAATAATCATGGTACCGCTGAAAACGTCATCTTGTCCCGCAAAAAACAAGCTGCTATACAGCATCATCAGCAAAAAAATAAAAAAGTTATAGCTCGCGGAATACACAGATGCAAAAATAATTATTTTTTCTATAAAATTTTTTATTGTGTAAAAAAACGCCAAAACATAAAAAAAATATATAAATGAGGTATCGCTGTAATCATAGTGATCCGAAGAATAAAGCTGCTTTATCAATTTTACCACACGCGGAACGGAGGAAAAAAAAAAAAAAAAAACAATTCCTGAATTGCTGGTTTTTGTTCATTCTGCTTCCACAAAAATCGGAATAGGAAGCGATCAAAAAACGTTATGTGCCCGAATATGGTACCAATAAAAACGTCAGCTCGTCCCGCAAAAAATAAGCCCACAGATAACTCTGTCAGCCGAAATATGGAAAAATTATAGCACTCAAAATACGGCGATGCAAAAATTTCTTACAAAACATTATTCCAAAAAAAAGCATCTTTTAGTGTGTGACAGAAGCTAAACATGAAAAAAGGATGTAAATCTGGTATCGCTGTAATCGCACTGATCCGAGGAATAAAGTCGCCTAATCACTAATACCGCACGAGGAACAGCGTAAAAAAGAAAACCAATTCTTTACCTTTTGTGGATTTGTTCATTGTGCCTCCCAAAGATCGCAGTAAGGCGATCACAGTGGTTCCCCCCCACATATGGGGTATCAGCGTACTCAGGACAAAATGCACAATAGCTTTTGGGGTCCTATTTCTCCTGTTACCCTTAGAAAAATAAAAATTTGGGGGCAAAAAGGTCATTTTTGTGGAAAAAAATATGATTTTTTATTTTCACGGCTCTACGTTATAAACTTCTGTGAAGCCCTTGGGGGTTCAAAGTGCTGACCACACATCTAGAAAAGTTCCTTGGGGGGTCTAGTTTGCAAAATGGGGTCATTTGTGGGGGTTTCTACTGTTTAGGCACATCAGGGGCTCTCCAAGCGCGACATGACACCCGCAGACCATTCCATCAAAGTCTGCATTTAAAAACGGTGCTCCTTCCCTTCTGAGCTCTGCCATGCATCAAAATAGTGGTTCCCCCCCACATATGGGATATCAGCGTACTCAGGACAAATTGCACAATATCTTTTGAGGTCCTATTTCTCCTGTTACCCTTATAAAAATAAAAATTTGGGGCAAAAAGATTATTTTTGTGGAAAAAAATATGATTTTTTTATTTTCACGGCTCTATGTTATAAACTTCTGTGAAGCACTTGGGGGTTTAAAGTGCTCACCACACATCTAGATAAGTTCCTTGGGTGGTCTAGTTTCCAAAATGGAGTCACTTGTGGGGGGTTTCTACTGTTTAGGCACATCAGGGGCTCTCCAAACGTGACATGACACCCGCAGACCATTCCATCAAAGTCTGCATTTGAAAAAGGCGCTCCTTCCCTTTCGTGCTCTGCCATGCGTCAAAATAGTGGTTTACCCCCACATATGGGGTATCAGCGTACTCAGGACAAATTGCACAATAACTTTTGGGGTCCTGTTACCCTTTGGAAAATAACAATTGGGGTGGAAAGATCATTTTTGTGGAAAATATATGATTTTTTAATTTTACTGCTCTACGTTATAACCTTCTGTGAAGCTCTTGGGGGTTCAAATCTCTCACCACACATCCTAAGTTCCTTGGGGGGTCTAGTTTCCAAAATGGGGTCACTTGTGGGGGGTTTCCACTGTTTAGGCACACAGGGGCTCTCCAAATACGACATGGCGTCCAATCTCAATTCCAGCCAAAAAAGTCAAATGGCGCTGCTTCCCTTCCGAGCTCTGCCATGCGCCCAAATAGTGGTTTACCCCCACATATGTGGTATCAGCGTACTCAGGACTAATTGCACAATAACTTTTGGGGTCCTTTTATCCTTTGGAAAATAAAAATTGGGATGAAAAGATCATTTTTGTGGAAAAAATATGATTTTTTAATTTTACGGCTCTACGTTATAACCTTCTGTGAAGCCCTTGGGGGTTAAAAGCTCTCACAACACATTTAGATAAGTTACTTGGGGGGTCTAGTTTCCAAAATAGGGTCACTTGTGGGGGGTTTCCACTGTTTAGGCACACAGGGACTCTCCAAATACGACATGGCATCCAATCTCAATTCCAGCCAAAAAAGTCAAATGGCGCTGCTTCCCTTCCGAGCTCTGCCATGCGCCCAAATAGTGGTTTACCCCACATATGGGGTATCAGCATACTCAGGACTAATTGCACAATAACTTTTGGGGTCCTGTTATCCTTTGGAAAATAAAAATTGGGATGAAAAGATCATTTTTGTGGAAAAAATATTGTTTTTTAATTTTACTGCTCTACGTTATAACCTTCTGTGAAGCCCTTGGGGGTTAAAAGCTCTCACAACACATTTAGATAAGTTCCTTGGGGGGTTCAATTTCCAAAATGGGGTCACTTGTGGGGGGTTTCCACTGTTTAGGCACACAGAGACTCTCCAAATGCGACATGGCGTCCAATCTCAATTCCAGCCAAAAAAGTCAAATGGCGCTGCTTCCCTTCCAAGCTCTGCCATGCGCCCAAATAGTGGTTTACCCCCACACATGTGGTATCGGTGTACTCTGGAGAAATTGTACAACAAATATTGTGGTTCATTTTCTCCTGATACCCTTGACAAAATTTTAAAAAATTGTGTCGAAAGAAAAATTTTGGGAAAAAAAGTTAAATGTTCATTTTTTCCTTCCACATTGCTTCAATTCTTGTGAAGTACCTAAAGGGTTAATAAACTTCTTGAATGTGGCTTTGAACACATTGAGGGGTGCAGTTTTTAGAATGGTGTCACTTTTGGGTATTTTCTGTCATATTGACCCCTCAAATTCACTTCAAATGTGAGGTGGCCCCTAAAAAAAATGGTTTTGTAAATTTTGTTGGAAAAATGAGAAATTGCTGCTCAACTTTTAACACTTATAACTTCCTAACAAAAAAAAATTTTGGTTCCAAAATTGTGCTGATGTAAAGTAGACATGTGGGAAATGTTATTTATTAACTAATTTTTGTGACATATCTCTCTGATTTAATGGCATAAAAATTAAAAGTTTGAAAATTGCAAAATTTTCAAAATTTTTGCCATATTTCCGTTTTTTTCATAAATAAACACAAGTTATATTGAAGAAATTTTACCACTATCATGAAGTACAATATGTCACGAGAAAACAATCTCAGAATCGCCAAGATCTGTAGAAGCGTTCCAGAGTTATAACCTCATAAAGAGACAGTGGTCAGAATTGTAAAAATTGGCCTGGTCTTTAACCTACAAAATGGCTTGGTCGTTAAGGGTTAATCTTCTCACTATTATCCACAGCTGACACATATGTTTCACATATTACTGCATGTTACTGCACATCAGTCTGGCTGGAGCTACACCTCATCGGACGAGAAGTCTACTTGACTTAAGGGTATGCCACACTAAACAACATCGCTAACGGGATCGCTAAAAAACCTCACTATTTAGCGATCCCGTTAGCGATGTTGTTGTGTGCGGCATCTGTCAGTGACGAGCTCCCTGCTGAGATCCTGCTGTGATCTCGCTCGTCGCTGGAATCGTTCCGGACCCTATTTTCTCGTCGGCGCTCCCGCTGGGTAAGTATTATCGCTGAGTGTGGCACCTTTTCTTAGCGATTTAGCGGTACTTTTGTACCGCTAAAGTCGTTAAGGAGATCGCTAACCGCTATAGCGTCCTTAACGATATCGCTAAGTTAAGCCGCACTCAGCGATATATAAACAATCCCGCTAGCGATCGCATTAGTATGCGTCGTTATCGTTATCGCTAGCGGGATTGTTTAGTGTGGCAGTACCTTTAGTATCTCTGCACTGTTGTTATAGGATCCACTATGTCATCTAGCAAGACTCTGCCTCCAACCATCATCTTGTTCAAAAAGCTTGGTCCCATCCAGTGCCTGGTTTATATAGGAGCTTATAGTGCCCAAGTGCACAGGGTGACCCACCCCATCTGTACAAAACACCTGTATCTATCTATCTATCTATCTATCTATCTATCTATCTATCTATCTATCTATCTATTATCTATATTTAAAATTGTTAAAAAGCATGTCTCACACCTTCTTTAAGGGCCATTATCTGATGACCAGTATTTGTAATTTTAGCATCCATAGGAAGTGTATTGCATATAAAGAACATGTAGGTATTTTGGTAAAAATCATTTCCAAGTCCTCTTGTCAGTCTCCCATCTGAATGCAATAGAATTTAGGCTATGAAGTAAAATTTGCTCTACCATGTCTATCAACTCTCTCTGTGCCACCCACATACCACGATATAGGAAACCCGCTCACCCTCGTTGAGGTTAATACAAATTCTCAGCACTCATGCTTGATGTGACACAATGAAGATCCAGAAAAAGAGAGTCCTCCAGCCGTTTTCCAAATAAAGTGGTAACCTTCAATCCAACAAATTTAAAAGACAATTTCAAGTATATTCAAGTTTCTATGTTCTTTCCTACACGTTTCAGACTGCAGTTCAGTCCTCATTATCCATGATTAAGGACTGAGTTGCAGTTCGAAATGTGTAGAAAAGAACTTAGAAGTTTGGATATACTTGAACCTGTCTATCTATTTAATCTTTTGGAATAAAACATATCATTATATTTGGAAAACAGCTGGAAGACTCTCTTTGTCTGGACCACCAAATACCACCTCCAATGAAAAAAGGCAAAAGGAAGGTGGGTAGAACAAATCCTGGCTAAATGGGATCACCATAAATAGTGCAATGCTTGAGATTTTGAGGCTGATAACCCATATAAGTGGTGTAAACATGTTGTAGTCCTATAATTTACAGCCCCCTATGTGGTAAAGCTTTTTAGTTATCACTCCAGATTGACACTTGTATTTACAAAAGTGAAATATAATCATTGAGTCTGGGATTCTGCATCTTCTTCCTCACCACTGTAGGTGTCCTATTCACATTGCTCCACATAATGATGTCACACTGAGGAGCAAAGAAAGGGCACAGAGCATTTTCTTTGCCTGATAATTGGCGTTTCTGTGCTTGTATCAGCTTCATTGTTCTATATTGGTTTTATTTAATGCAGTATAACTAGGAGATTAACATAATTAACTTACAGCATAAAATGTCATTCGAAGAAATTGTTGTTGAATTGTCGGTTGATCGGAAGATCGAATTTATATACTGAAACCCAAAGAAACCATTAAGATTTCATAGGCTTTAATGCTGAGTACTACTAAAACCTGATATACATACAAGTAGGTTGACTTTGTACCATTTCACTAAATAAGGCTCATAATGTGCTGGTAATAAAATCGGCAATAAAGGATAAAACAGAAAGCAGACGCGTTATTGCAATCTTTTCTCGTATGGCTAGTAAATAAGTTTTACATTTAAGATTCGTTAGAAGATTACATAATACAATGGCTTCTCCTACATTATAAAGATTGCTAATAAAACCCCTGCAGAATCTAATTACATGCGCTTTATGATTGTATATGGAGTCGCTGTAGTGGTGGTGATAAAGAAGACTGTAGAAGAAGAGTGCCGGGCAATGTGATCTTCATTAGAGAGCATTTCTATATCACTACAGGTATTGTGTCCCCATAATATACAGCAACTGTTGAAACAGTACGCATTGCATGGTAATGATGAAAAAAGGATCAAAAGACTATTTTTGATTAGTTAATGAGTCAAGTTCCTGACTGTTTTAGAGGCTGAACATTTTCATAAACACTTGTAGGATTGGGATATATACACAAAACAAAGTTCTCTACAATACAATCGTTTCTCTCGTGGCTCTGATGGCAAATTACCACTTATTCATAGGATCAGAAATAAGTGTCTGACCCCCACTAATATTATAAAATAAACAGATTTCATTCAGCTTCTCACTAAGTTCTTCCCTATAAACTCTGCTCACTTTTTATGTCTCTTTTTCTCATATTTGCGATGTGCAGTCACTTTACTTTTTCAATGAATCGGGTTAAAGTCAGCATATTAGATGCGCTGTTTACTGATATAGTGATAAACCCATAATTTGATAAAAACAAACATAAATTTCTGCAGTTACTTTATGTAATTTCAGATTGTCAATATGTACATTGTCAGGACTCCTCTGAGCGGTTGTTCATGGGAAAACATAGTTGCTGTAACTTGCCGACTAGCTTCGCTCAATAGAACATAGAAGCAGGAAAAGTTGCTGGTGATCACAAGTATGCAAATCAAGCTGGAAATACAAGGGAATCCTGACAGTGTGCATATTGCACACTGCAAAATTTGTTAATCTGAAGTATTTCTATGTATACATTTAAGTTAATCCTGGAAAACACCCTTAAAGTTCCAAAATACTGCAAAAAAATGTATTGCCAATAAAATATCAAATTAGTTAAATAAGGCCTCTTTCACATTTCCGGCGGGCGCCTGGCGGCGCCCCCGGCATTTTGCCGCAGCGCCGCATCTGAAAATCTGATTTCGCATTGACATGCATTAGTGCCGGATGGCGCCGCATGTCAATGCGTTGCATGCGGTTTTGTCCGGATGCGGCGCAAATGTACATTGCGGCGTCCGGAAAAAACGCTGCATGTAACGTTTTTTGTTTTTGCCGGATGGTTTCTGATCTCTCCAAGCATCAGAAACCATCCGGCAAAAAAACGCATTTTGGCCGCCGGAAGTGTGAAAGGTTTTCAGATGCGGCGCTGCGGCAAAATGCCGGGGGCGCCGCCAGGCGCTCGCCGGAAATGTGAAACTAGCCTAAGTCTTTAAATTCTAATGGCATATGTATTAAAGGAGTTGTCCAGTATAGTAATATTGATTGCCTATCCATAAGATAGGACATAAAAACTGGGTGGGTGGTGTAACACACAGCAGCCCCGCCAATTAGCTAGATGACGTCGATCCAACCCTATTCATTCAAAGAGAGGTGGATGTGTAGTACCTGGCTTTGGCCACTATACAGTTGACGGAGCTGTGCTGCTGCGCTCCACAACTTATCATCACATCTCCCCGCTACTCGCATTTGAAACAGCTGAATGGTGGGGGGATTGGGTATTGCACACCACTGATCTGTTATTAGTCACTTTTCGACTTTTCTCAAGGTTAGGCTATCAATATTAAAGTATCGGGCAACCATTTTAAGTTGCAATACCTTGGTATAATAGAATTGTTTTTCAGATCTGTTGTTATTAAATATTTCCTGTGCTAAGAAGGAGAATGCAGATAAACATACTGTTCAGCAATATTCTAGAAATACATGAGGCCACATATGTACTGCATTTAATAGCTCGTGCTGATTTCCTGATGCTGAAATTTGCATTCTTTTCAGATTATTGCCTATCAGCCCTATGGGAAGTCAGTGGATTGGTGGTCCTATGGTGTTTTACTGTATGAAATGCTGGCAGGACAGGTAAGTTGTATGATCACATCATGATGTTGCGCTTCATTTTACTCTGACATTATTGAGGGAAGACTGAACACAGCTAAGCATGTTAAAAATTAAAAAATGACAACGTAGTCATTCTACAGGTCCTCCAATACTGCATGTGACCCTCTGGGCTCTATTTGATCACTGCTGATCTGACCCATAATTTATGGGTAATAGTTTTTGCCATTTTTTTTTGTCATGTTCATTTTTCCACTTTTTAAAATATTTTCAGATTTATTCCATATTCTCTTGTAACCATCTTATATTTTTTTGATCGTTAAACAATTTTTGTAGGTTCTGTCCAAGATTATGATATTGATGACTTATTCTTAGGATAGGTCTTCAATATCAGATTTGTGAGGGTCCTATAAGAGCTGAGGAACAACCACTAGACAGTGTACAGAACCATGTTATCCGGGTCCGTTTGTTGTTACAGATGCCACAAGTATGTCATAGTTCTGGACAACCGCCATTAAAGTTGATGTTTATTTTCTCTTTATGGTACAACAGCCCCCATTTGATGGAGAAGATGAGGATGAGTTATTCCAGTCCATAATGGAGCAGACTGTATCGTATCCAAAGTCCCTGTCCAGAGAAGCTGTCTCTATATGCAAAGGGGTAAAATGTATTAATATATTCCTGTTATTAAAAGGATTCTGTCAGGTTCCCTGACTGTTCCCAACCAGTACTACAGCGGCCTGCATGCTATCTGCTAATTCCAGTAAAGAGTTTTCTGCACTTACTTAAAGGGAGTCAGACAGCTGATACATGCTGCCAGATCTGTGGTCAGCATGTATCAGGCACTGGCTGCACGATTCCAGCCATTTATGTTCAACTCTGAAATACTGCGGCGTTTCAGAGAAATACATAATTCAATAGCCGCCAGGGACAGAGCAGCTCTGGAGACTAGTCCAACAGGCGGGTCCCCAGTGGCTTCTCCTCACTCACTGCCCTGGATTGACTGGTCTGTGCCTATTCGCACATGCAGGGAGAGACCGGTCACTTTAGGGTGGCATGTGAGGAGATGCTGCCGGGGACCCGCTTGTACGACTAGTATCCAGTTCCCTTTAAGCAAGGCTTTAAAAGTGAACTTTATTTCCGCAGAGTCAGATTTCTTGATCAGGAGGGACTAATCCAGTTGGGGAGCTTCTTCCCCCAACCTTGTCCTGCTCTAACCACATGCTTCTGGACAAGATTGACAGCTCGCGTAACCGTGCTAGTATAACAAGTATTGTATTCAGGTTGTCAATAACGCACAGTGTGATGTGATTAGAGGATCCAAGCCTGGACCTTGATACAGCCTTAAGAACTTAAAGTGTTATACACATTTTTATGGATAATTGGAGTACCTGCAATTTACGATACAGATCAATTTTTTTTTGAAAAATTTGCCATATCTGGCAAATTAAAATTACAAAAGATTCAATTATCTCTACATATAAGCATTCTGCTACGCTTAGATGTAGCAAGCTCCTTGTATTGTCCACACATGTATTTAAACATATAAATTAGATCTCCTCTAAGGTGTTTTCGTTCTAAGCTAAATAAGCCCAATTGTTCCAACTTCTCCTTGTAGGAGAGAAAGTCCATCCCATGCAATAATCTAATTTCTACCTTTGAACTGACTCTAACTTCCCAATATCCTGCCAGAAATAGATCAACGTTTCTTATAGACCTGAAATTATAGAAATGTAACTTCAGACTTGTTTGTCTTCTCCACCTGTCATTATTCCCCAATACCTCCTTTCCTTCCTCACTCCACATCCCCCTCTTGACCTCATCTTTTGAATTTCCCCTTTAGCTCCCTATATCATACATATTACAGCTAGGCCTGTTGATATGATAACCACTTCTATTGGGAACACAAGTAAACACAGACAGAAGAGGGCCCTGTGCAAGAACGACGTAAGGGCTCCTTGCAGTCCAATAGCTCATCATAATTCACAATTCCATCTGCTTCGGAGGTGCATGTGGCACCATTATTACTAGAGTCTCTGGCTGCGCAGGTAGAACCAATGGTATGTCCACCCTGATTGGAAATAAAGTTTCTCCTTCATCCTTAAAGAAATACTAAACAGAGAAATGAAGCAAGAAATGTAGTTGTCCCAACTGTTTGCTAATCTCCAGAATTCTTTGCAAGATCCCTCAACAGTCAGACTTCTGCAGATAACATGGGTTAATTTCCCACTGATAGGTTCTATCTTTGCCTGGTGGCTACGTAAATCACCATTATGTAAGCAAAAAGATGTGACTTAAGGGTATGCCACACTAAACAGCGTCGCTAACGAGATCGCTAAAAAACGTCACTATTTAGCGATCTCGTTAGTGACGCTCTTGTGTGTGGCATGTAGCAACGACGTGGCCCCTGCTGTGATCTCGCTGATCGTTCACTAGAGTTCTGGACCGTATTTAGATCGTTGGTGTCCCGCTGGTGAGCCTATATCGCTGTGTCTGGCACGTTTTGTGAACGATTTGCGCTGTTTTTTACATCGCAAAGTCGTTAAGGAGATCGCTAACCGCTTATGCGTCGTTAACGAGATCGCTAAATGTGGCAGCTACTAGCGACATTAAAACGATCACAAAAACGATCGCATTAGTATGCGTCGTTATTGTGATCGTTAGCGGGAGCGTTTAGTGTGGCAGTACCTTTAGTGATATTCTGTACCATGACAGAGCACAGCAGGGAGGCTTCTGTTGCAGCCAGTCCTCTTACAGACACACACAAGAAAGTTTGGGGAGGAGATGGGGGAATAGCTGAGTATCTGAGAAATGTATTTCTTAGTTATAGTTGTAATGTTAGATGAAATTCTATCATATAACAGGCAGAGATTATAGGCGTAACTGCAGGGATTGTTTTTTTATTGTTTTTTTGCACACAGTCTGCATTTATTGTCTTTATAAGACTAATGTTCAAGTGAGATATCAGTTAAAAGCTGAGTTTGTGCCATTTTACGCAGTGAGATATCATCCACTTTGGTTTTAATACATTTCTGTCAAAGCCAAACATTTATTCATCTTCTATGTTTAGCTGAAAGAACCTGTTTCTGTAAAAAAAGTCAGCTTTTTATTAAACAGAAGCAAATATGTTTGGTGTATGTGAGTGATGACTTTATGCACTGCAGAATTCATGAAAAAGACTGAAAAACATATAGACATAGAGAAATTCAAATATCTGTAGCATTTCTTTTTATTATTTTGCCAGTTGCTCACAAAACATCCTCTAAAGCGACTTGGATCTGGCTGTGATGGGGAGCGGGATATTCGCGACCATGCATTTTTCCGTTGGATTGACTGGGAACGTTTAGAGCGTCTCGAAATCCAACCGCCTTTCAAACCGCGTCCTGTAAGTACAACAAAAAATGTAAACATATTTATATACATGTGAGAAGGAATGTTCGGAAGTATGTTCTAACTTTAGTGAGACCTTTGTATCGTGAATGAGAAGGTCAATTGAAAGTCAGAGTCTGGAGTTTTGGGGTCAAAAATGGATGGTGTCAAGTCATCAACAAGATGTTAAACTTGGCTAACTGAAGGCAAACATGAACAAAAAAGAGAATTTCTAACTAAATGTTACAATTAAAAATGTTATACAGTGGATACTGAAAGTACTCAGACCCCTTTAAATTTTTCACTCTTTGTTTCATTGCAGCCATTTGGTAAATTCAAAAGAGTTAATTTTTTTTCTCATTAATCTACACTCTGCAACCCATCTTGACTAAAAAAAAACAGAAATGTAGACATTTTTGCAAATGTATTAAAAAAGAAAAACTGAAATATCACGTGTTCATAAGTATTCAGACCCTTTGCTCAGTATTGAGTAGAAGCACCCTTTAGAGCTAGTACAGCCATGAGTCTTCTTGGAAATGATGCAACAAGTTTTCGCATCTGGATTTGGGGATCCTCTGCCATTCTTCCTTGCAGATTCTCTCCAGTTCTGTCAGTTTGCATGGTGAACATTGGTGGACAGCCATTTTCAGGTCTCTCCACAGATGCTCAAATGGGTTTAGGTCAGGGCTCTGGCTGGGCAAGTCAAGAATGGTCACAGAGTTGTTCTGAAGCCACTCCTTTAGTTATTTTAGCTGTGTGCTTAGGGTCATTCTCTTCTTAGAAGGTGAACCTTCGGCCAAGTCTGAAGTCAAGAGCACTCTGGAAGAGGTTTTCAGCTAGGATATCTCTGTACTTGGCCGCATTCATGATTCCTTCAATTGCAACCAGTCGTCCTGTCCCTGCAGCTAAAAAACACCCCCATAGCATGATGCTGCCACCACCATGTTTCGCTGTTGGGATTGCTTTGGGCAGCTGATGAGCATGTTTGGTTTTCTCCACACATGCCGCTTAGAATTATCACCAAAAAGTTCTATCTTCATCTTATCAGACCAGAGAATCTTATTTCTCATAGTCTGGGAATCCTTCATGTGTTTTTTAGCAAACTCTCCGTGGGCTTTCATATGTCTGGCACTGAGGAGAGGCTTCAGTCGGGCCACTCTGCCATATAAGCCTGACTGGTGGAGGGCTGCAATGATAGTTGACTTTGTGGAACTTTCTCCCATCTTCCTACTGCATCTGTGGAGCTGAGCCACAGTGATATTGGGTTTCTTCTTTACCTCTCTCACCAAGGCTCTTCTCCCACGATTGCTCGCTCAGTTTGGCTGGACGGCCAGGTCTAGGAAGACTTCTGGTGGTCCCAAACTTCTTCCATTTAAAGATTATGGAAGCCACTGTGCTCTTAGGAACCTTGAGTACTTCTTTTGTAACCTTGGCCAGATATGTGCCTTGCCACAATTCTGTCTCTGAGCTCTTTGGCCAGTTCCTTTGACCTCATGAATCTCATTAGGTGTGACATGCACTGTGCGCTGTGAGGTCTTAAGGGTATGCCACACTAAGCGAGATCGCTAGCGAGATCGCTAACGAGATCGCTACTACGTCACTATTTAGCGATCTCGTTAGCGACGTGTGTGGCATGTAGCGGTGATGTGGCCCCCACTGCGATGTCGCTGATCGTGCACGAACGGTTTTGGGCCGTATTTTGATCGTTGGCGTCCCGCTGGTGAGCCTGAATCGCTGTGTTTGACACCTTTTGTGAACGATGTGCGACCTCGTTGACGATGCAGCGCAGGCGGGACTGGGTTTTGTTTAGTAACGCCCTTCAGCTCCGATTGGTGACCACAACATCACCTCAGCAATAATAACTGCGCCCCCATCCATTGTTTCCAGAGCGCTTTGTGGGTGACTCCAACGGTGCTTTGTGCGTTGTTGCAAGGATAGTATTGTGTGTCGGAGTTTTGCGATCCTGTTTGAGTCGCTACAGTGTCCCTTTGTGCATTGTTGCGAGGATTGTGGGTTTTGCGATCCTGTCTGAGTCGCTAGAGCGCTTCATCTTTTTGCCATTTGGATTTTGATCTGGATATTTGGATTCAAGGTACATATTGTTTGCGATGTTGTGTGATGCGTTTTTTTTTTACCTTTTATTTTTATTTGCTTTATTTATTTTACACCCCCCACCATTTTAGGCTTTTGTAAACTGTTTTTTAAATGTTAACTGAAAAGTTAACAATAAACAATTTTTTTTAATTTTTTTATATTTTTTATTTTATTTTTTATTTTATTTTTTTTAAACACATTAGTAATAGTAATTAACTTTTCTCTTCTTTACTGTACAGGTTGCACATAATGAACCTGACCAGCGCGGAGCGTATGATTGTGGCAGTTGCATTATCAATGGAGGCAGATCGACAAGAAGAGGCACGGGTGGAAGAGAGGCGCTCCAAACGAAAGCGTCGCATGTGGACCAGAGAATGGCTGGAGCAGAGGTCCAAATTCACCCACATGCATCTAGTGAGGCAGTTGCAGAAGAAGAATCCGCAGGATTTCCGGAATTATCTACGGATGTCGGAGGATTCATTCAAGCTCCTACTGGAAGCTGTGAGGCCACTCATTGAACGGCAGGATACATGGATGTGTGCAGCTGTTTCAGCAGAGGAACGTTTGGCAGTAACGCTGTGATTTCTGGCAACCGGACGTTCAATGAAGGATTTGCAATTTTCTGCTGCAGCTTCTCGATCGCTCCTTGGCTTACTAATTCCAGAGACATGCAACGCCATCATCCGCAGTTTACGGAGCTACATGCCATTTCCAAAATCAGTGGTGGAATGGCAAATTATAGCCTCTGATTTTGAACGGATTTGGCAGTTCCCAAACTGTGGTGGTGTCTTGGATGGCAAACATGTGCGTATCACGAAACCAGCCAACAGCGGATCCTATTTTCATAATTACAAGGGCTACTTCAGCATGATCCTCATGGCCCTTGTTAATGCCAATTATGAATTTATTGACGTTAATGTTGGCATTAATGGAAGGGTTTCTGACGGTGGCGTTTTGGAGCACACAACTTTTGGTGAACGGTTGTTGAATAATAAACTTAACTTGCCAACCAACATGGACACCACCGCCAACCTAAACTTTGTGTTTGTGGGCGATGAAGCCTTCCCCCTTCATGAGCATCTTGTGAAACCGTACCCACAAAAGACTTTGACAGGGGAAAGGCGGATTTTTAACTACAGACTGTCTAGGGCACGGCGCGTTGTGGAGAATGCCTTCGGCATAATGGCCAACCACTTCAGGGTTTTCCACACTCCAATCAACATGAAGCTGGAATCGATAGACTCGGTGGTGTTGGCCTGTTGTGTGCTGCACAATTTTCTACGACAACGCGATGCTGGTACGTACAGTCCGCCAAGCTTCATGGACTCGGACAGCAATGGTGACGTGGTGCTCGGAGAATGGCGTGACAATGATCCCGCTATCGCAGGCCTTCAACCTGTAAATCAAGTCAGGAGCAAGGACGATGCGAAGGCCGGCCGAGACAAGTACTGCCAATACTTTAACGGGCCTGGTGCAGTGAGTTGGCAGCATCAGATCTAGTTTGCTTTTGAGAATGTTTTACTTTTGTCTTTTTTTAACTATCTTTTTATAATAAAAAATGTTTATTTTAAAAATGCCTTCGTGTTTTTTTTCAATTATTTTACCAATATTGGAGAAGGGCTAATGATGGGTGAGATGTGGGGAGGGAGTAATGGGGATGGCAACGAGACATGTTACCAGCAGCTGTGGTTTTTAAAATCTTTTCTAATGTTTTTTGTTTTTTATATTTTTTTTTTACATTGTATCTACTTGTCACACACGGGTCATGGGAGTATCATCAGTGATAGGAGTTCATTGTTAAAAAAATAAAAAGAAAAAAATTTCAAAAATTTACAATTATTTTAAAGGCCCATGGTCACACTAGCGTTCAAACCTTATAATTAAAAATAATAACAAATAATACACCACAGCTGCATATATAAAGTTTAAATATATAATATATATTTTTCGTCATATATGAGAGATAAAAATTGTGACAAAAATAAAAAAAAAAATTGGGAGGTAAAGGTCAACATTCACCAGGGAATCCTTTGTGTCACACTTGCGTTCTCGAATCCGACGCAAGACGCCACTGCGATCGCAAGGTGACGATTCTCACATGGTGCCCCAGCTCTGCACAGATATGCGACGCCACTGTGATCGCAAGGTGACGATTCTCACATGGTGCCCCATCTATGCACAGACATGAGACGCCACTGCGATCGCAAGGCGACGATTCTCACATGGTGCCCCGGCTATGCACAGATATGCGATGCCACTGTGATCGCAAGGTGACGATTCTCACATGGTGCCCCATCTATGCACAGATGTAATACTATTGTAGGAACTCAAGGATTCTGATAGCGTGGGGCAATGAACAATCAGAGACGGGTTTCTTTGAATGCAAATAATGTTTTGTGAAACAGCAAAACACCCAAAAACAATATTCAAACAACCCGTAGTGACATGCAATGAAACGAAACCATATGTATACACAAGTCCAGTTATATGAACCCGGAAATATAAGTCCTTGAACCTCTATAGCGAGGGTAGTAAAGTTCTTACGACGGAGTCCTCACACAAATGTGACCATAAGGTAAGTCTGATGCACAGGTAACGTGGCTGGATTTACACACTGCTGGTGTGTGAAGAGTCAGATCCAGGTATGGAGTAAACACAGGGAGGTCCAGGAACAAGTTAATCTCAGTTGTGGCTTAATTCGGTGAAGTCCAACAACAAGTTCATATGTCAGTAAGATTCCAGTAACAGTTCCAACAGCTCTCACCAAAGGTAGTGCACGAAGGGTTAATCAGCAACAGTTCAGAAACACAGTTCTTATCAGATGGAGTGAACCAAGGGTTAAATTCCCAAGTCAACAGGTTAGTGATAACACAGTACGTGCAACTTACATATGCAGAGAATGTCCAGAGCCATGGGTAGAAGCTGCTGTGGCTGAGAAACACCTGAAGATAAGGTTATGCACTTTCCTGGTAAATACACAAAAGATCTGTGAGGAACAAAGCAGCTGGTTGCAGGGAAACGGAAGCAGAATACTCCAGCAGGGAAGCCAGCACCTGAGCCGTGTTTTAAACAAACGAACAGGAAGTAGGGCACACAAAACAGCAAACTCCATTTTAACAAAGGGCAAAATCATTGACAAAGTTACCTAGAAAACCCGGAATACTGACATTACTCCCCCCCTAAAGACGGCCTCCGGACGGTCCTGGACCAGGCCTGTCCGGGTATCTCCGATGAAACTGAGCAATCTTCAGAGGCGCATTGATGTTACTTACTGGTTCCCAAGAATCATTTTCAGGAGAGTAACCTTGCCATCTAACTAGATACTGAAGCCGGTTTCTATGAAGTCTCGAATTAACAATATCCTGTACCACGAATTGTTCTTCGCCATCAACCAACACTGGTGGAGGGGAGGTACGATACGTCCCTGAAACGTGTTAGGAGAGACTGGTTTTAATAAGGAAACATGAAATACTGGGTGTACCTTTAAAGTCCGTGGTAGCTTCAACCGACAGGCAACAGAGCTCACAATCCCAGTGATCTTGAATGGACCGATGAATTTCTGTCCCAGTTTCTGTGAAGGAACACCCAATTTTAGATTCTTGGTGGACAACCAAACCGAGTCTCCTACCTTATACATAGGTGCTGGTTTCCGGAATCTATCGGCCGCCTTCTTGTAACGCTCCTGTGCTGTGGTCAGGGAGTCCTTCAAAACTTCAAGATTACGTTGCAACGCCGTCACTCTGTCTTCAACCGCTGGTACCGAAATCGTAACCGGAGACCTAGGCAAAATACTTGGATGATAACCCAGGTTGGCAAAAAAAGGCGTTACCTTCGTGGAACTGCTTTGGGAGTTGTTGTACGAAAATTCCGCTAAAGGAAGTAGCTTCAGCCAATCGTCCTGCAAATGATTGACGTAACAGCGTAGATATTGCTCCAAGGTTTGATTTGTCCGTTCGGTCTGCCCGTTGGTCTGAGGATGGTATGCAGAAGACAAGCAAACATTAATGTGGAGCGCAGAACAAAATCCTTTCCAAAATCTAGAGGTAAATTGTATTCCCCGGTCAGAAATGATGTCATCTGGTACCCCATGCAGCCGGAAAATGTTCTGGATAACTAGATCTACTGTCTCTGTAGCTGAGGGAAGACCAGCACACGGAATGAAATGAGCAGCTTTCGTTAAACGATCTACTACCACCAAAATAGTATTTTTACCACCAGAGGTGGGTAACTCCACAATAAAGTCCATCGAAATAGACCCCCAAGGGCGAGACGGTACAGGTAGCGGTTTAAGAAGACCAGTAGGTGAAACGCGAGGAACCTTGTACCGGGCACAAACTTCACAAGAGCGGACATAGTCATTCACATCCTTCAAGCAGGTAGGCCACCAAAAAAAACGAGTTAACAATTCCTGCGTCTTCTGTACCCCCCTATGACCAGCCAATTTAGAGTCGTGGACCAATTTGAGAACTCGAAGTCTTACAGCCTCTGGGACATAAATACATCGATCTCTAAGCCACACACCATTCCGAAGGACAAGATTCACATTGTCAGGTGGAGCTGCAAGAAATACGTCACCGTCATAGGCCAGCTTGATCTCCTGCCACAAGTCCCGGTTCCGGAGCACTCCAACGAAATTGGCCTCCGACAAGATGGTCTTCGACGGGGTCCCAGGCACGGAATCCACGGTATGGATTCGGGATAATGCGTCAGCTTTCCCATTACGTGAACCTGGGCGGTACGAAATAATAAAATTAAACTGGTTCAAGAACAAACTCCACCTAGCTTGTCGAGGAGAAAGACACCTGGCAGACTTAAGGAATTCCAAATTGCGATGATCCGTGAGTACTACTACCTGCTGAGTTTCCCCCTGCAAATGGTGTCTCCATTCCTTAAAGGCAGAAATAATTGCCAAAAGTTCCTTATCTGCCACATCATAGTTCAGTTCTGCAGAAGATAACCTACGAGAGAAGAAGGCACACGGGTGCAGCAAACCTTTGTCTCCGGTACGTTGTGAGAGGATAGCTCCCAATGCACAGTCAGACGCGTCCACCTCCACGATAAAAGGCTGTGCAGGATCCGGATGCATCAATATTGGAGCCGTGGTAAAACAACCCTTCAGGCGATCAAAGGCTTCCTGAGCTTGCGAAGACCATTCAAACTTCTTCCCCTTCTTGGTGAGGAGAGTGATGGGACGGACAATTTCTGAAAAATTTCGGATAAACCGTCTATAAAAGTTAGCAAAGCCAATGAATCGTTGTACCTCCTTAATGTTTCCTGGTACCGGCCAGTCCAAGATTGCCTGGATCTTGCTGGACTCCATATTCAATCCCTGAGGCGAGATAACATAGCCTAAAAATTGAATTTCAGAACAATGGAACTCACATTTTTCGAGTTTGATGTACAAATGATTATCTCTCAAACGTCTAAGTACGGTTTTGACATGTTCCTGATGTTCCTGTAAGGAGTCAGAAGAGATTAAGATGTCATCGAGGTAAATTACCACATATTGGTCCAATAAATCCCTGAAAATGTCGTTGGCTAAATGTTGAAAAGCAGCAGGAGCGTTACAGAGTCCGAATGGCATCACCAAATATTCAAAATGTCCATACCGGCATCTAAAAGCTGTCTTCCATTCGTCTCCGGGCCGTATACGGAGTAAATTATATGCCCCACGAAGATCTAATTTGGTAAATACTTTGGCCTGGCGAACTCTTTCCAACAATTCTGGAATTAGGGCAACCGGTACCTGTTACGAATGGTTACCTTATTTAACTCCCGGTAGTCAATGCAGGGTCTTAGAGTACCATCCTTCTTCTTTACAAAGAATATTGGAGCTCCCGCTGGTGAAGAAGATGGTCGGATAAACCCCTTGGCTAAATTCTCATCTATATACTCTCGTAAAGATTTTAATTCCGGAGCCGCCAACGGGTAAACATGGCCGAAAGGAATCACTGCTCCAGGAAGCAATTCTATGGGGCAGTCATACTGTCTATGTGGGGGAAGTTGATCTGCCTTCCTTTTATCACAAATGTCTGAGAATTCCTGATAAATCAGAGGGAGAGTAGGTACCTGTATCACCTCTTCCAAGTTCTGGGTAACTGGAGCCGCTACAGTTGGACTGATGGTAGAACTGCACTTCGGGAGAAAGGTTATCTCCTTGGTTTCCCAATTGATGATTGGATTTTGTGACCGTAACCAGGGAATTCCTAAAATTAAAGGAAAATGAGGAGAAGATATTAACATGAATGAAAGTGTTTCTTGATGGTCTGGTTCCATCTTACACTCCAGAGGCACTGTCTCCCGATCTACTGGTCCAGAAACTAATGGGGAACCATCCACCGTTTCCATAGTGATTGGTGAAGCTCTTAGTTGTGTCTTTATACCATGTTCCTTTGCAAAAGAAGAATCCATGAAATTCCCACCTGCTCCAGAGTCTATCATGGCAGAACTTGATATCCACTGTTCCTCCCACTGAATCTGAATAGGAAGAGAAAAATGTGAATATTTCTCCCCTTGATCTTTAGGGGAAGTCGGCATCAGTATTGGGGGGAAAACCGCATCTAGATGTAGACTGGTCTCCGAAACTTCAGACTCAGCGTCTGTGTTATCATAATCCCTCTACTACCGCCAACACCTTGTTGGGTCGCCTAGGACATTTAGGACAATTGATGAGGAAATGGTCCGATTGACCACAATAGAAACATAAGCACTCACGGAGACGGTATTCGCGGCGTTCATTATTCTCACGTCTCTGCAGTGAGTCCACCTGCATAGGCACCTCCTCAGCCTCTCGCGGGTTTTTGCCTGTGGTTTCCCTGGACGGAAGAGAGAAATTAGTAATGCGATTTACAGCGGCCCATTTTTCTTGTCTGCGTTCAGTTAAACGGATATCAATACGTACACAGTGCTGTATAAACAATTCAAACTCCTGTGGAGACTCTGAACGAGCTAGCTCATCCTTGATTGCATTTGACAAACCTTTTCTAAAGATTGGTAATAAAGCATTGTTCTCCCACTGGGTGTCCACCACTAACCTTTTAAATTCAGTAACATATTCTATGACTGACCGTTTCCCCTGGCGTAAGGAAAGCAAGGCAGATTCAGCGGTAGCACGGCGGTTGGGATCGTCGAACATTTGAGCCATGGCTGCCAGAAAATTGTCCAAATTATTTAGACGGGTATCGTGACTTTCAACCATAGGATTTGCCCAAGCCAGTGCCCGTGATGTCAACAACATAATAATACATAGAACCTTAGATCTATCAGACCGGTAATAGGAGGCATGTACATCAAAAAATAATATACATTGATTAACAAACCCACGGAATTGACTTCGGTCACCATTAAAACAGAATGGAGGCAATTTGGGCATACTGGTGGATGAGGTAGGCTCAGTAGGTAAGGCCTCCAGGACTCCTAACCTAGCACGTAGATCTTGGAGAGCCTGACCAAACCCCTGTGCATTGTGGTTAACCCGAGACTCCAAGTCTCTAATCTGATTGTGTGCAGCCGCCACCTCCTGCTGCAAGGAGTTAACTATGGTGAACAATTTGTCTGCCCGTGTCTCCGTCATTGCCCCAGCAGAATCCCCTTTTTTAGGCTGGAGTAACCTGTAATACTATTGTAGGAACTCAAGGATTCTGATAGCGTGGGGCAATGAACAATCAGAGACGGGTTTCTTTGAATGCAAATAATGTATTTGTGAAACAGCAAAACACCCAAAAACAATATTCAAACAACCCGTAGTGACATGCAATGAAACGAAACCATATATACACAAGTCCAGTTATATGAATCCGGAAATATAAGTCCTTGAACCTCTATAGCGAGGGTAGTAAAGTTCTTACGACGGAGTCCTCACACAAATGTGACCATAAGGTAAGTCTGATGCACAGGTAACGTGGCTGGATTTACACACTGCTGGTGTGTGAAGAGTCAGATCCAGGTATGGAGTAAACACAGGGAGGTCCAGGAACAAGTTAATCTCAGTTGTGGCTTAATTCAGTGAAGTCCAACAACAAGTTCATATGTCAGTAAGATTCCAGTAACAGTTCCAACAGCTCTCACCAGAGGTAGTGCACGAAGGGTTAATCAGCAACAGTTCAGAAACACAGTTCTTATCAGATGGAGTGAACCAAGGGTTAAATTCCCAAGTCAACAGGTTAGTGATAACACAGTACGTGCAACTTAAGGTACTGCCACACTACACAATCCCGCTAGCGATCTCGTTAGCGTTGCATACTAATGAGATCGCTAGCGGGATCGTTTCTATATCGCTAGTTTCGGCCACATTTAGCGATATCGTTAAGGACGCTATCGCGGTTAGCGATCTCCTTAACGACTTTAGCGGTACAAAAGTACCGCTAAATCGCTAAAAAAGGTGCCACACTTAGCGATTATACTTACCCAGCGGGAGCGCCGACGATAAAATAGGGTCCGGAACGATTCCAGCGACGAGCGAGATCACAGCAGGAAGCTCGTCGCTGGCAGCTGCCGCACACAACAACATCGCTAACGGGATCGCTAAATAGTGACGTTTTTTAGCGATCCCGTTAGCGATGTTGTTTAGTGTGGCATACCCTTTACATATGCAGAGAATGTCCAGAGCCATGGGTAGAAGCTGCTGTGGCTGAGAAACACCTGAAGATAAGGTTATGCACTTTCCTGGTAAATACACAAAAGATCTGTGAGGAACAAAGCAGCTGGGTTGCAGGGAAACGGAAGCAGAATACTCCAGCAGGGAAGCCAGCACCTGAGCCGGGTTTTAAACAAACGAACAGGAAGTAGGGCACACAAAACAGCAAACTCCATTTTAACAAAGGGCAAAATCATTGACAAAGTTACCTAGAAAACCCGGAATACTGACATTAGACATGAGACGCCACTGCTATCGCAAGGTGACGATTCTCACATGGTGCCCCAGCTATGCACAGATATGAGACGCCACTGCGATCGCAAGGTGACGATTCTCATATGGTGCCCCAGCTACGCACAGACATGAGACGCCATTGTGATCGCAAAGTGACGGTTCATAAAATTAATGAAGTAATTACAATGAATGAAAACTTTTGTAAACATGGTAAAAAAGTAAGCGGTCAGTAGCCCACTAGATCTGATGCTGCCAATTAGGCCAGATAATCGCATCGTCCTTGCACATGCCTCGATAGGCTGGGCACCTAGCTTGGAACCATCATCTTGCGATCGCAACAGCGTCTCATATCTGTGCGTGGCTGGGGCGCATGGCTGCTGCGGTCACTTTGCGATCGCAATAGCGTCTTGCGTCGCAAGTGCGGCCGCACGTACATACGCTGTGACGTCATGGCGCTGGCGTCCCCCAATGCGTTGTTGTTTGTTTACAATGGCAGCGAGACAGCGTGGCGCTAAATGGAGTGACGGTGAGGTCCGTTTTTTGATTAAAAAAACGGACCTATGGGATTACAACTGCAGGCTACCTGTGGCGCATCCTATTACTGTTGCAGTGCCATGCTACAATTAGTAATGCGTGGGAATTGAGGCCACTTTCCTGGTGTCTGCCCCTCATTTAATCTGTTTTGGCAGCGTTTTGGGGCCATTGTTTTTTGTTTTTGCCTCCCATTGAGGTGGTTGGCATTCGGTTATGTTCTGTGAATATTCGACTAATTAATCGGCGAATATTGCAAATTCTGCAAACGTAGTCAGAACCGAACCTTGAAATATTCGCTCATCTCTAGTCTTGCCCAGCGATCTATGTGTACATTTTGCTGCTATTGCATATAACAAGGGGAAATTATACAGGAAAACATAAAGGTAGAACAAGAAAGATGTGAAAGCATCAGGATAAAAATCTCAAAGCAATGTTTCGAAAAAAAAAAAATGCCCAACCAAATGAAAAACAAATGGGCAGAAACAGGAGTAAATGTTTATGAGAGAAGTGTAAGAAATTGCCTGAATAAAATGACATTTACAGAAAGAAAATGAGTAGCAAAAACATTACTAGAACCTCAACAGTAGAAAAAAGGTTACAGTTAGCTAAAGAGAAGCAATCATGGGGAGTGGATGATTAGATGAAACTTATATTCAGTAATGAGTCACAGCAAAGTAACGAATGATGAGCGCTGGAACTTTCTAACGATATACAGGAAGATGGTTTCCTTAAGAAAGCAATCAAATTCCCTTCCTCATTTATGATATGTGACACATGAAGGACCAGTGAGATGGCAATCATTATGTTAATAGTCAACTCACGGGTGTTCACAAACATTTTAGACACTCTTTTCATCCTATCGATATAGAAAATAGGTAAAATCATTTTATAGGATGATAATGTATCTTTCCTACAGAGAAACTTGATTAAAGCTTTTTGGCAAAGAATATTAGCATAGCTAGTAGACATTCCATTGTGTTTGAAATGAAAAATGTTGGATCCTGCAAAGCTGATTTGTCAACTACTTTTCCTGGGAGTTGAAACTAGCCAAATATAGAATATTACAGTCTCACAGTTTTTCTACGGCTGAAGATAAACATACGTCCATCACCTTCAATCAAGAGGCAACACACTGATCCACAACAAGAAGAAAACTCCATGAGGCAGATACTAATTGCTCTATATTAAGGGAAAAAAATCATTCCCGACTCCACATACAGCAATGATACTAGTACCTTGGATTATCGCCCCAACACAGAATCTAGCGCCGATAACAAGTAATATTTTATTTTTCAAGACAGGCTAACAATCCCTTCTTGTTTATCATTAGTCGATCCATTGCCTTCAAGAATTCAGGCCTTCATAAAAATCCAAGAAGGAGCAACAAAGTAATGGTCACAGATGAGTGATCTCTCAAATGTAGTGTCGTCCAACAAATTCAATTTCATTTCAAGAACATTAGTGCAAATTTAAAGCCGTGAAAAAACATGTATTATGATCTGAAGTGTCTCTAGACTCCAAAGTATAATGATCAGAGGGAGAGAAGTGTTAAAAATTGAAAAATACATTATACTCACCTGTCCTAGTTCATCACCTATCCTTATGTCACCTTGGTCAATGTCATAGTTCCCAGGTCTTCCATGCCGGTCCTTCCTCAATCAGTCACACGAATGGACGATGCATGTCATTAATGTTAGTATTGTGCATTTTCTCCTCAATTTGACCATGTGAAGCTAATTAGCACCTCAGAATAACTAAAGACTGGTGCAAAGGACTCCAGAGCTGTGCAGCAGGAGAGGTGGCATAAGGTTCTTGAGGGAGGTTTTGTTGGATTCATGTGGATCATATCTCAAGTTTATTGATTTATTCTTTGATTATTCTAAAATGTTTCCTTTACTTGTTCTGTAAAAAAAATGCTGTTACTTACAATTTTCTATCATTTGTTTGAGGTACTGAATGTTTCACAAAGCCTGAATGTTCAGCTATTTATCAAACTATTTTGGCACATTTAATCCTGGTGTTTCTGTCCATGGTTAGTTGCACCAAATGTTGTTGCATATAGTTTTAAATAATTCTGTTAATGATTTGCACCACAAAGAACCAATATTTGCCCCTTTTAAAAAGTGTCTATAAGAGGAGGCATCACTTTGTCAAGCTTCAATGTGCCATTTTATTACTGATATGTGCAAATTATTCCCACCATGAGGTTATAATAAATGGCAACTTGCTAAAAGGAAACAGCAAATCTAAAGCATGCACCTCTGTAAGGCTAGATTCGCCCACATACATTGCTCTCTGCTGATCATTGCATCATAATACATGAAAAACAGGATATCGGGAAATCCCAACAAAGCCCAAAGCCGTTCACTACTATGAGGCTAAAGGAGTCACTTTGGACACTGTCTGGCTCCTGTCCTGTATTGTTTGTCTTTTTCAGTCATGCACAAAGACATGGTTTGCTTAATGTTTGTGCTTATTTGAGCCTCCAACACATTGCTCAGCAGAAAAGTTTGTGAACCTAGCCTAAAATTTTGGCTCATCTATTGACTGCTTTGTCTACTTTTATGTTATCTAAATGTTAGGCAGCATTAGTCTTCCCCATTGTTTTATATCAGACTTGTGGCTTATGTATTTGCTGAAAAGTACAAAAAAATAGGTGCATTGAAAAAAAGGCATCTTCTAAATGCCCTCTTGCACAGGATAACAATTGGCCAAAGGTTTGTTTTTCTCCATACAATTTGCATCAACAAATGTAAAAACGCCTTTTAAAGGAGTTGTCCACTATTCAGACAAACTCCCTTCTCAAACCCTATGTTGCCCCCCCCCCCCAGTAAAACAATAACACCTATACTCCCCTCCACTGCAGGTGTCATTCCATAAATGTCGGCAATGGCTCTCCCATGGCTCATGTGACATTGTTCTGCCATGAGATTCCTGCAGCCATTCACCGCTAGCAGCACTCTCCTCTCCTTCGGGCATAACTGACATCTTGAGGAAGTCAGAGCTACAGCTGGTCTCTCACTTTCTCCAGATCTCTCATTTATTTGAAGGAGAGAAGGGTGAAGCTAGTGGTGATTGGCCGCAGAGATCTCATGACACAACAATGTCATCTGAGCCCTGGGAGAGCCAGTGCCGACACCACTGGAATGGCACAGCATCAGAGGGAAGTATAGATGTTATTATGTTATGGGTGGTAGGGGAATATAAGGATTCATAAGGGGTTGTCCGAGTAGTAAACAACTCCTTATGTCATTGATTGAACCTTGTTTGACAGGAATTGTTCTTGTACATTTCAATCCTTATTGTGTAGATTCCATAATTTTTGTTAGCTGTTTCATCACATTACAGTAGTGTGATATTATCTTTAGGAGGCAAAGAAAATTATTTTAAGTGTCTTCTGTTGTTTGTCTGGAAATAAAAATATATTTGTATTACTGATATGTTAGTCATTAAAGGGAATCTGTCACCCCATTTTTCGACTATCAGCTGTAGCCACCGCCATCAGGGGCTTATCTACAGCATTCTGGAATGCTGTAGATAAGCCTCGATGTTACCTGAAAGAGAAGAAAACGAGTTAGATTATACTCACTCAGGGCGGTCCGCCGTCCGGTCCGGTCCAATGGGCATCGTGGTCCGGTCCGGTGCCTCCCATCTTCTAGCGAAGCCTACCTCTTCTTAGCTTCCCGTCGCGGCTCCAGCTCCGGCGCACTACTCTGCCCTGGTGAGGGCAGAGCAGAGTACTGCAGTGCGCAGGCGCCGGACCTCTCTGACCTTTCCCGGCGCCTGCGCACTGCAGTACTCTGTTCTGCCCTCACCAGGGCAGAGCAGTGTGCCTGCGCCATAGCCATGATGGGAAGCTAAGAAGAGGAGGGCTTCGCTAGAAGATGAGAGGCGCCGGACCGCGATGCCCATCGGACCGAACCGGACGGCGGACCGCCCCTGAGTGAGTATAATATAACTCGTTTCTCTTTTCTTTCAGGTGACATCGGGGCTTATCTACAGCATTACAGAATGCTGTAGATAAGCCCCTGATGGCGGTGGCTTCAGCTGATGGTCGAAAAATGGGGCGACAGATAAAACAATGTCTACATGTTACATGTGTAACTTATTGCTAAGTAAAAGTACATATTTGCAATTTTTAGAAAACTATACAGTGTATATTTGCATGGATTGGCTGATTTCTAAACAGTCTTAACATATGCATTAATTTAAAGTTATAAAACATTTTTAAGTTGTCTTCTAGAGTTGTTTCCCGATCTGTAACAAGCGCTATGAGATGAGAAAAATGTAATGAAGCTGCACAATAATGGAGATGGTATACATGTAGCACATTACATGTATAGGCTCCATATAATTGTTTACAAGCACAATTTAGGAGTTCATTTCATAACTTTTAATGTTGCAGGTATTGCCCCCTAAACACATTTATCTGTGGTTATGCATGTGTACTACCACTCATTTTACACTGGGGACTTTGGGACCCCAATTTATGATTGCTGGGGTACAACTGCTGGAAGGCAAAGTGATCCCGAGAACAGGGGTCCTAAAGTCCCCAATGTGGATTAAAACTGGTAGTCATTCATGTGTACTACCAATCCATTTACACCGTGGATATTGGGATCACAATATATAATCACCATTTGGGTCACAAACAATACCGAGAACGAAAATTCCAAATTCCCCAGTGTAAATGTAGTGGTAGTTCACATAAATGTCATTCAATTTTAATCCACACAGGGGACTTTAATTCCACTGTTCTCATGATCACTTCAGTTCCCAGCAGTTGGACCCTCAGTAATCATATATTTATTATCAATCCCCTTTGAGGAATATGCCAAGTTTGCCTGCAAAGTGACTCAACCATTTAAATAGTAACTTAGCATGTATTCTTTTTTTTTTCTCTTACAGTGTGGAAAGAGTGGTGAAAATTTTGACAAATTCTTCACTCGAGCAGCTCCAGTTCTTACACCTCCAGACCAGTTGGTCTTAGCTGGGATCGACCAGAGTGAATTTGCTGGCTTCACATTCATCAATCCAGAGTTTGTCCATACTAATCCTCATAGTCCAGTTCCCATATCCTTGGTGTGACCACTTGATATGTACCACAAGGAGCAGAAGGCATTTTCTCCAAGCCCCAATGCTTTGGTCAGCATGGTATCCTCCTTGATATTGGCTTTCTTGGCAGTTTAAGCCCTAACCCCATCTTCTCCTTCGTCCCATTCTGCATCTTGGAAAAGCACTCAGTGTTGTACCGTGCCGTGTGATGGGGCCAGGATGCAATAGTGAATCCATTCCTTCCGGGACCTAACACTGATCTGGTATTTAACTAGATTTAGAAGATATGAAAGAGCTGATGAGCAAGTTGTAAGCTTTACCTTTGGGTTGCTTGGTATCTCAAGGCTACCTAATGAAGAGCCAGGTCGTTACTTCACTGTCTACAATGAAGTCACTTTGAAGTGGCACACGGTAATCTAATTCAGATGTTGGAATCCGATTGTGAGCCTATGGATGGACGCCTGGGAGTCCGCATTTTGGACAAGTGCTCATACTTGAAGTAAAATTGGATTCTGAATATATAAGAAGCAAATGTCTCATTTAGTTTGCACAGCCCCCACTTGGAATGGACTTAACACTGCCTGCATCTCCCCCAAAATTGCATCTAGCACTGACATGCATGGCCTTTTATTATATTTGTTTGTGTACAATATATCTAAGTGTTATCCTGTTAACGTAGGCACAGGTATTCCCTTCCTCTCTAGGAAGAACGACCCTGGGAAAATGATAAATGTATTATATACTTAGATCATCTGCTTTTTTGTGCATGGACTGTAAGAGATCATGCTATGTGTACACGCTCGCTAGTCTGATCAGTTTCGCTGAGTCTTTCTGGACTTGTCGTAGAAATAGTGGTGGGATATCTGGTTTGGGCTTCCATGGGTATATTTTGATAAATAATTTCCACGTATTCTGAATATTTTAATTGTAGTGTTTATGCTGAGTATTTTGACATGTATAAATTAACGCCACACAAAGACTGCTGGGACCAACTTGAAGGAAATGTATGTTTCTTAGATGATGATTTATCCATTGGTTTACGACGGGGCTTACTATGAGTAAAGCAAAGGAGGTTTTGGTTGTGTGTTGTTAGACCATTGACATAGTAGTGTGTTATATCATGTTCTTCCACTGCACACTGGTACATTACTTGGATCTATGGAAACATGCATTATTACATAAGGTTTTTGTGTTTCTGATGTAATAACAAGCCAATACAAATAGCTCGTTTACTCACCTCGTATGAGCTGCTACTTTCTTATTCTGTTCCAGTAAATGGAAGGGAAAGTGAATGAGGGCACTTTGAATGAATAATAGGGATGCCTAATGAACTATAATGAAAGAGCAGAAGTTTATTCATTAAGCTAATTTTAAGAAGTACTCAGAAGACCGTAATGAAAGAAGTCATCTTTTTATGGAGATACAAAAAGTATTTTGCATGCAGTTCACTCACGACTGTTCGACCGGCCATCTAATCCAAAGTGGAGCTAACAGGTGTCTATATAGGTTGGGAGCTTTCAGTGACTTAAAGGGTCACTTAAAAGATGCTAACTAAGCTTCGGCAACATGTTATAAAGCAGGAGAAGGTCAACAAATTAATATATAGATTTGTTGAAAAATATTTTGGAGAAATTGTAATTTACTCATTTATGTTCTTGCTCATTCTGGGCTTAGGAGTCTAGTGGGCTTCATGTCAGTGAATGACATCCATCCCTGTATAAGTATACATACTAAGACAGCCATAGTGGGTAAGACCGCCCACTGGGCTCCCACTGAAAGAATAAGCTAGTGTTTAAATATATCAATTAAGGGAGTTTCTCCTCTTTAAATTCCACTGGCAGATCACATTGGACGTCTAATGTGAGGGGTTCCTGTTAAGGTGGTTGCTTAATTTATAGTAAATAAAGCTTATTGACATGAATTCTTTTACTTTGTGATACACTGTACAATGATTAGGTCCATAGAAAATAAGACAATTTTGATTGAGTTGTTTATCCATAGAAGATACTTGTTTGGAAATAATGCTAGCTTGCCTAGGTTTGGGACAAAAGTCTGCAGTCACTTTATGCAAGTGCCAACTGTTAATAAGCACACTGTCACGATTCCCCAGTATTGTGGGCAGTCACAAAACCCCATGTATGTGATTTGCATATTTGTGGTCATTAGCTAGCTAGACACACTCTGCTTCTCTCCACATTGAGAGAAGCTGGATACGTCTAGTTGGACCATTATCCCATAAATTGTTATAAATTGTGACAACGTGCACACAACATCAGACTTCTGTCACAAGCCAGGACAACCCCTTTAAGTCTATTCCATTAAACACAGCGAAAGAATGCCCTTAGAAAGACGCTGTCCTTTTTTCTCTATCTTTCTTTGCCATCATTTGTACTGGTGGTCGTGTCATCACTGGGATGCTGGTAGGAGGAGGCCAGAAGTAGCAAGGTGATTTGGCACCATGACAAGACTGAAAAGTATTATATATAAATATACATATATATATATATATATATATATATATACAGTGGGTTCTGAAATTATTGAGACCCTTTTAAATTTTTCACTTTGTTTCATTGCAGCCATTTGGTAAATTCAAAAAAGTTCATTTTTTTTCTCATTAATGTACACTCTGCACCCCATCTTGACTGAAAAAAACAGAAATGTAGAAATTTTTGCCAATTTATTAAAAAAGAAAAACTGAAATATCACACGGTCATAAGTATTGACCCAACTTCTATGAAATGGACATGTATTGTATCAAGAAGATCATCAGTATGCAATGGTGAACTCAAATACAATGTCCATTTTAGGGTAACACTATAAAAGTAAAAAAATTAACTTAAATAAAAAAAAGCATAAGTTGTGTATAAAATGAAAAATCATCAAGCATTGCATTGGTCACTAAAAAGAACAAAATGTCTGCTATGTTGGTGCACACTATGGCTAAGCTATTTCTGGTCCTCCAGCTCCTACGTACCCTGCCTCAAAACCAGTAAATACACTTTATAACAGGACAATCATATTAACTCTTGAAATGAGAAATGTAATGATATGATATTGCTTTCTTCTGTGATGGGTACTCCTAAAAATGAAAGGTAACAATGTATCTCTCTGACTAGCAATGTGAATAAAACAGAGTGCATGCCTACCATTATTCTAAGTATTCTTCTTCTGTTATATTATTTTTATTATGTATAGGAACATCTTTGATCTCACAGGGTAGAATACGACTAACATATGTGTTTATAGTGAAATATCATCTAACATTATAGGAGTTTAACATTAGAAGAGACGATCATCTGAAAATAAAAGCTCATTAAAATGTGTTATTTTTTTTGCCGTCACGTTCGCTCTATGGCGTGTTGCGATTAGTGGAATTGATATCTTATAGAAAACCTGCTGGGTGGATGTACTGGAAGGTTCTGCAGCAACTTAACAGAAATTGCTATTACCTTAAGCCTCTTGGTAGGAGAACATTTGCAGCACCTTCTACATGACTTTTCATGGATGACTGGATGAGAATAGCTTATTTAATTCAGATTAGGCTGACATTAATTTTCTGCACGCGCTGTATGCACAGCTCATCTGTTTCCGCCTAGTGATTATCAGTCTCTGCATTTGTTTTGTGAAGGCCTAAGTAATCCTTCATCAAACATCCACTTTATTAATAATAGATAGATATGTCAATGGTCCCAAAAACGTGACACATGAGGTTTTCCGTCGCTATATTTCTCTGTTGTATAAGAGCATTTGTTTTTAAATATAAAAAAACATAGGGCCCTTCTCATCAGGATTGAGGTTGTGCATGCCAGTCCTAATGAAGGGCTCACTGGAGTATGATGTACCAAATTCGTTAAGATGCACCCATCGTTTAAAACACCACTCCAGTGATATTTTTTTGCAGCGCTGGAGTGGTGCTAGTAATTTAAGCTCGCTCACCCTAGTCTTATACTTTATTCTTACTGTGAAGGAGAGAATGGCTAATGAAATCAATTATTAACCTTATATAAGCTAGTTTAAAAGATGGCATTTATATCCTGGAACAAGGCCTTGGAAGGAATCCTTGCAATGTGAAAGTGAAGACACACTGAAGACCATATAAGGAGTGGAGTTGGCATGGACCTATCATAGACTGACACTGGCTGTTCAGAAGATTGTGCATTGCCCTTGACCTGTCTGTTACATGATTCTTTGTTCTACTAATAAAGTTCAGTTGAGTGCAAGCTCTGGCTGAGAGAGGAGTATATATATCTAACTCCTTTGTCCGATGTAACTCTTCTAAGCATGCACTTGGCTATTTATCAGGTCAGGAACAGTCAATCGCTTAGGTCTCATCTTAAGAGATCACCCCCACATTCTAAGCCACCATCTTCATCTTTTATCAGCTCTACTCCGGTTGGTCTTGCGCAGGTTGTGATCTGCTGGAATGATCCAGTGTTTCTCAGTGATTTGAAAGTCACAAGTCAGTATATGTCTATAAGAGCCAGAGAGAGGCCAGAATGAGGGTCTCATAGACTTGCATTGAGAAGTTGTGACCATTACTTCTGACTTTCGGTTAGTCAGAAGTTGCTGTCACAAGATGGTGGCATGGGGTTGGAAAGAACTGAAGATGGTAGCTCATAAGTATAATACTAGGTGCAGGGAATTTAGATTAGTAGCACCATGCCAGAACTGCAATAAAAAAAGCTGGAGTGGTGCTTTAATGATTTTGAGCTTCTTCTCGGCAGCGTTCACCTGCCTGCGTGCGTCTATCTACAAAAGCTACTACAGTCAGTGACTGGACAAAGCATAGGATAGAAACAAAATGAGCATAAGTAAGTAAACAGTAATAGTACATAGAAATAACAGGGTGCGCAGTAAACACTGTTTTTGATCAAGAAAGCAAAAAGGCCATCCCACCACGACAAGATGTACCCAACCGGGACAGCCCTATTCTCTAGTATTAAAACTTTACCATGTGTCAGACAACATCAATTTAGATGGGGGCAGAGCAGAGCTGGAGCCCAACTGTTCAGACACCTGCCCATTGGAAGTTATATAAAAGAATTGCACCCACAACTTATATAGCTTCCTGTGGCTGGGTGTCTGAACAGTTGGACTCCAGTTCTGCTCTGCCCCATCTACATTGACCTTGTCTGACAAATGATGAGGTTTAGGTAAGGACCATCCAGATCGGGGGACACCTTGTTGCAGTGGGATGGCTTTTATGCTATTGTGATCAAAAACATTGTATACTATGTTCCCTGTATTATTTATATGTACTGTTACTATTTACTTACTTATAGGAGGGTGTATGCTCATTTTGGTTGTATCTTAGGTTTTGTCTGCTAAATGTCCACAGTGTAAACATGCTTCTGTATACTAGAGTTTCGGCTCATTTTTTGTTTTGCTATAGTTTCTTTTACTTTGCACAAACAGAGGTGTAGTACCCCCTTTTTGAGCTAGGCATTTCATTTATATAGTTTCCCATGGCTGTGTGTCTGAACAGTTGGGCTCCCATCTTGCTCTGCCCCCAACTACATTGACGTCATCTGACACAAGGTGAGATTTTTACGCTTTTTTGATCAAAAACAGTATTTCCTAAGTGCTTGTATTTTTACAATTTACATTCTTACAGCAGGGTAAATGCTAATTTTGTTTCTATTTTAGGCTTTGTCTGTTAAATAGCCCTAGTGTGAACATGCTTCTATATGTTGCATGTATACCAACGTATACGGGGTTACAGGCAGTGATTGAAGTAGCATTTTTGTGCCAGTTTTATGGCAGTTTTATGGCAAATACATTTTGATGAATCGCCCCATAGACACACTTGTGTCAGATGCTTTAATACAAAGTCTAACACAGGGTTCCCCAACTCCAGTCCTCAAGGCCCACCAACAGGTCATGTTTTCAGAATTTCCTTAGTATTGCCCAGGTGATAATTGCATCACCTGTGCAATACAAAGGAAACCCTGAAAACATGACCTATTGGTGGGCCTTGAGGACTGGAGTTGGGGAACCCTGGTCGAACAGATTTGGCAGGAGGAATAGCACAGCATGCTGATGGAACCCCAAAAGACACTGACAGTGCCTATAGGACAGACTGAGCATTGTGTCATGTTGTTAAAATATATAAGAAATAAAATGTGTACACTGCATTTTTGGCCACTGTTTGGCATATACTGTATGTTCACGAGATATGCACCCAAAAGGGGCCATAGCCTCGATAGATGCAGTGGCTAATAACATGTTTTATTCTTGAAGAATACGACCACTCCATGTGAGTGAATACTGAACCTAACATCTCATGCATATGGTCTTATTATGGATTTGTATAAGGTCTGATATGTATGGAACCATAAAACTATGGCAGAAGTTGATGAAGTCTTCTACCTTTGTATGGCTACGGTTTCCACAAATGGAAATATGCAGATTTTTAATCTGTCGGTTTTATGGAATTGGCTGTACTTATTCTTCTGTTCTAAACACTGACCTCAGTTGGAAACCAGACGGACTTCATAATGACCAAAGGGGCTTCCGATTGCATCAGTTATCAAATTGCTAATTTTTGGACTTTTCCTGCAATGGCACAGAATTCAGAACTCCGAAAAAGACATGTAAATTTACTCTTACTATTAGTCCTGCTACCTTGGAAAATAAAACAGATACTAAACTAATTTTGAGAGTGTGGTACTTCACTAAGTGCATTTCTAGTAGCAGCTGTGCTGCAAATTGCAATATAAACATACTTTCTACTAGATATATAGTATAGTATGGCCAATCCCGTGTAATGCCTTCAAACAGATGATCATCAGGGCTGCTGAGACTGATCTTTCCATTCTAAGAATTCCATAAAACTGGAAAAATGCTTTAACCAAACAGACCCCTTTAAACCTATTTTTTTTAATTTATCGCATAAGACAGAGCACATAAATATGGGAGGTCTCATGTACCTGTCCGCAGAGTACTACTAAGCGCAATATGGTACTATGACATGCGCAATAATCACAGCATGAAACCTAAACTCAACATTTACTGAAGCGCAAGGTCACTTATGGTAGAACGATAACAGATGAAATAAGTTCTGGAAACAATACAATCATCGTGAAATTATTCCGAGCTTATATTAGTAAGAAATGGAGATTTGCAATTCTTATTGCATCCATTTTTTTTTATCCAAACCTCGGTTACATGTAACACGTTGACACATATAAATGATATTTATGTTTATATCTGATGATGTGTGCGTCTTCTAAATCCACGCATATGACATGAATAGAAGCACCTGCTTCGTGCCCTCACCCCCTCCCACTGCGCAGCCAATCAGGACTGCACTGGATCATATTAGTATGCAGGCAGCGTTGTGTGCTGCAGTCAGCAGCTGTGATTGGAAGGGGGTTTGGATGAAATGAAGGCCACGGAACAGCAAGCTCAGGCAGTGGGATTTTGCATGCATTAACCCTATTGCTGCCTAGGGATTGTCAGCCTATAAAAAGTTGAGAATATAAAGGTGGACACAGCATTTCTCTATGCGCCCATCCATCCTTACTTAGGTCTCCTAATCTTATCGCAATGTCCATATCGATGATATTTATATACATATATATGTATGCAGTTTATATACTCACTCACACACACATATATGTGTGTAAATGTACGATACATGCTATTTCGCTAAGCAGCATGTATCCGGAATCATCCAGAAGACTGAATTCACACTCACATTCTGCTTACTCTAACTCGATACATTAATAAATAAAATATATGATACTAAGTCACCTGATCCCAATATTCCCTCTAGAATTTACAGCTCACTCACATTTTGCCTTTATTTCAAGGTTTTTTTATTGTTGTATTTCAATAATTTTTGTGCAGTTTTTCATGTGCATTTAATGTCATTTTTTGTTTTTCTGCATGTCTTTTTCCTAATATTTTTATAGAGTTCTATGCTAAAGTTCCAGAAAAATAATACCTAGAGCAATGCTCCGTTTGCAGCTGACCTAAAAAAGGCAACAAAGTTGCCAAAAAACTAAATTCAGCATGTGTAGATTTTAAAATGATCTAGGGGAGGCGCTGTTTCTCCTTACGGAGATTACCAGATGGCATAGAGAGACTGATAGGCCAGGTAACGCTGCCTCACAAAAGTACTAGTTCTCTAAGGGTGAGTTTCCACGATCAGTAAACGCTGCGTGTTTGGCGCTGTGCGCTGGCGCAGCGCCAAACATGCAGCGTCCAGATGTTACAGCATAGTGGAGGGGATTTCAAGAAATCCCGTCTCCACTATGCGTAACAACACGCAGGCGGTAGACCTGCGTAAAAGGACATGCGGCGCGTCTTTTTAGACCGCAGCATGTCCTCGCGTGTTGCGGCGACTGTGCGTCGTCGCAACAGAATTTCACACAGGGCTTTGCAGCCCTGCGTTCTTTCCGGAGGTGTTCCGGAGGTGTCCTTAACACCTCCGGAAAGAGCGCGCGTCAGAAAGGGGGCGGGGCTTAGACGGAGCGGAATTTCCACTCCGTCCAAAGCGCTGTGGTTCCGGACCGTGGAAGCACAGCCTAACACTTGTGACCGCTGCTGCCGATGACAAGTCTAAATGGTACACCACTGAAACCAGTGTTTGACTGCAGCAGTTATGTGAAGTAAATGTCACTTTGTTACTAAACCAAGCTAAACAGTGATAGGGAGAGGACCAGAGTGGCATCACTGGAAATACAGAGGGAATAAAAAGGCGAATACTTAGGACTAGTGTTGAGCATTCCGATACCGCAAGTATCGGGTATCGGCCGATATTCGCGTTATCGGAATTCCGATACTTAATTCCGATACTTTTTCAATATCGTATACCGGAATCGGAAGTTCCCATAATTCTTTGAGAGGCAATGTGATTTTAGTCAGCCAATGAGGAATCCTACGAAGTGTGGGCACATCCTGTAATGCTGCGGTCATCTTAACTAATGGCATGGCTGTGATTGGCTGCTGAAATGATGTCAGAATGCACTATAAAAGGCGCCGCAGCCATTTTAGCGTCACTGTGCTGTGAACTCAGTAAGGGACAGAACGCTGCTGTGCTGACTCTGAGGGACAGTTAGATATTGCGATTTTGTGTACTACTGTGCTTGAGGCAGGCTAGTTTACCAACCGCTGTGTAAAGCTTCATTTTGCCAGTGTTGTTTTAACAGCTCTGTGCAAGGTGTGTGTGTGACAGTGCAGGTGACGCTGCAGTTTGCTCTGCATCCACCGCTGTTTGTAGGCATCTGCACGTGTCACTGACTCTTTTTTTTTTTAAATTTATTTAGTGGAATTGGTGCAGCTCCATTATATTAGAAAAAAATCAAATCTATTAGTGTGACGTGCTTCCATCCGTATACAATACATTGGTTGCAAACACTATAGAAGTACAGAAAGGAGCTTTTCACAGATAGTGAATAGTTGTGTTTCAGTGTTCACTGCAGTCTGTGAGGTTTTGATTTTTTGAGTGCAGATCACGCTCCAGTTAGTTCTTCAACCACTGCTGGTTGTAGTCTGCTGAGCGTGTGTCACTGCCTCATCCTTCACATTTTTCTCTAATTGGTGCTGCTCCATTTTAGTGGAAAAAAATCTAATCTATTAGTGTGACGCGCTTCCATCCGTATACAATACATTGGTTGCAAACACTATAGAAGTACACAAAGGGGCCTTTAACAGCTACAGAACAGTTGTGTTTCAGTGTTCACTGTAGTCTGTGAGCTTTTCATTTTGTGAGTGCAGATTACGCTCCAGTTTGTTCTTCAACCACTGCCGGTTGTAGTCTGCTGAGCGTGTGTCACTGCCTCATCCTTCACATTTTTCTCTAATTGGTGCTGCTCCATTTTAGTGGAAAAAAATCTAATCTATTAGTGTGACGCGCTTCCATCCGTATACAATACATTGGTTGCAAACACTATAGAAGTACACAAAGGGGCCTTTAACAGCTACAGAACAGTTGTGTTTCAGTGTTCACTGTAGTCTGTGAGCTTTTCATTTTGTGAGTGCAGATTACGCTCCAGTTTGTACTTCAACCACTGCCGGTTGTAGTCTGCTGAGCGTGTGTCACTGCCTCATCCTTCACATTTTTCTCTAATTGGTGCTGCTCCATTTTAGTTGAAAAAAATCTAATCTATTAGTGTGACGCGCTTCCATCCGTATACAATACATTGGTTGCAAACACTATAGAAGTACACAAAGGGGCCTTTAACAGCTACAGAACAGTTGTGTTTCAGTGTTCACTGTAGTCTGTGAGCTTTTCATTTTGTGAGTGCAGATTACGCTCCAGTTTGTACTTCAACCACTGCCGGTTGTAGTCTGCTGAGCGTGTGTCACTGCCTCATCCTTCACATTTTTCTCTAATTGGTGCTGCTCCATTTTAGTTGAAAAAAATCTAATCTATTAGTGTGACGCGCTTCCATCCGTATACAATACATTGGTTGCAAACACTATAGAAGTACACAAAGGGCCTTTAACAGCTACAGAACAGTTGTGTTTCAGTGTTCACTGTAGTCTGTGAGCTTTTCATTTTGTGAGTGCAGATTACGCTCCAGTTTGTTCTTCAACCACTGCCGGTTGTAGTCTGCTGAGCGTGTGTCACTGCCTCATCCTTCACATTTTTCTCTAATTGGTGCTGCTCCATTTTAGTGGAAAAAAATCTAATCTATTAGTGTGACGCGCTTCCATCCGTATACAATACATTGGTTGCAAACACTATAGAAGTACACAAAGGGGCCTTTAACAGCTACAGAACAGTTGTGTTTCAGTGTTCACTGTAGTCTGTGAGCTTTTCATTTTGTGAGTGCAGATTACGCTCCAGTTTGTACTTCAACCACTGCCGGTTGTAGTCTGCTGAGCGTGTGTCACTGCCTCATCCTTCACATTTTTCTCTAATTGGTGCTGCTCCATTTTAGTTGAAAAAAATCTAATCTATTAGTGTGACGCGCTTCCATCCGTATACAATACATTGGTTGCAAACACTATAGAAGTACACAAAGGGGCCTTTAACAGCTACAGAACAGTTGTGTTTCAGTGTTCACTGTAGTCTGTGAGCTTTTCATTTTGTGAGTGCAGATTACGCTCCAGTTTGTACTTCAACCACTGCCGGTTGTAGTCTGCTGAGCGTGTGTCACTGCCTCATCCTTCACATTTTTCTCTAATTGGTGCTGCTCCATTTTAGTGGAAAAAAATCTAATCTATTAGTGTGACGCGCTTCCATCCGTATACAATACATTGGTTGCAAACACTATAGAAGTACACAAAGGGGCCTTTCACAGATACTGAACAGTTGTCTGCAGGGTTCACTGTAGTCTGTGAGGAATAACCACAGTTAGGCCTTAACTTTTCTGACTTTCTTTATCAATCTACCAAGATGAAGAAGTCAGTGAGTAAGGCACGTGGTCGTGGTCGAGGCCGTGGATTTGCAGCAGGGAGAGGACGTGGGGATTCTGTGGCTGCTGCCGCACCCAGTGACACAGCATCCACCAGTTTTCCCCGTGAGCGTTCCTTTATGCGCACTTTTGTAGGAGCTCAGCGTACCCCCCTGCTGCGTGAAGAACAAATTGAAGCCGTTGTTGGTTGGATGGCAGCCAATGCATCGACTTCAATAGCTTCCACCTCCTCTCAGGACCACAGCACTGTTGAACAACCATCAGTCTCTTCACCGCCTGCCAAATTGCCCAGGCAGTCAGAGAGCTCTGTACAGGAGCCAGCTGAGTCTCTGCTTCTGTTCTCAGAATCTGTTGGCTTGGAAACAGGGGCCCAGCCAAGCAGCATTCTGGAATGTGAAGAAGAGGCAGTATGCAGTGATGCGCAACAGCTGTGTCTCTCTGAATCTGAAGAGGCGGGTGAGCCAGTGCCGATGGTCAGCACACCGCAGAACGCATCTGATGATGATGAGACTCAGTTGCCAGTTTCTGTTGAGCATGGTGCTGGCCAGACCACCCAACAACAGCAGGTGTTGGAAGAGGGTAGTGGTGGAGATGATGAGGTCCAAGACCCAACATGGCGTGAGGAACAGGAAGGTGGTGGGAGCAGCTCTGAGGAAGAGATTGCACCAACGGTCCAAACAGTAGGGAGAGGTAGGCTGCAGACTCGCTTGCCTGTAGCCTCCAGTTTGGCACCCGTTCGGAGCAGTTCTCTTCCAACAGCCAAACCGGGCGCTCCCAGGACTTGCTCTGCGTGGTCCTTTTTTGATACAGTTGCAGATGATATTTGCTATGTAAAATGCAAGCTGTGTAATCAAAAAATTAAAAGAGGTAAAAGTGTCAGTAACCTTAATACAACAAATATGTGGAAACATGTGCGGTCAAAGCACTTTGTTGAGTTACAAAGACACACTGGAGATGTAGGCCAACCTACAGCAGCACCTACATCTTCAGCTCGTGTTGGAGCCTCTTCCTCCAGTTCACACACAGCTGGTTCGGCTTCCTCAAAGGATCGCCATGGAAGAACCTCTGTCACTGTTGTCCAGAGACACAGTGTTATTCCACCCACAGCTGCAAGTTCCCTGTCATCCTCACACACCCAGGCCACAAAACAGCCATCGGTAGCACAGGCATGGGATAAAAGACGGCCATACTCGGCAAACCATCCACGAGCACAGGCTCTGAATGCTGGCATTGCAAAACTCCTGTCCCTTGAAATGCTGTCATTCAGGCTGGTGGAGACTGACAGTTTCCGTGAATTAATGGCATTGGCAGTCCCACAATACAATGTGCCCAACCGATTTTATTTCAGCAGGCAAGCCGTCCCTGGTCTGCAAAAGCATGTTGAGGCAAAAATTAAACATGCGCTACTAAACGCCGTCAGTAGCAAGGTCCACCTGACCACCGATGCGTGGACCAGTACCCATGGCCAGGGACGATACCTTTCACTCACTGCCCATTGGGTGAATGTTGTGGAGCCGGGTACAGATCTTGCGAGTGGCGCTGTACGTGTTCTGCCAACTCCAAGGATTGCCGGAATCAAGTCTGTCCACATTGACTCCTCCTCCTACTCCAGTTCCTCAGAATCATCGCTGCAGGAGCCGTCACGGTCTACCTCCACATGGACCCGTGGACGCTTACCTGATGCGACCGATATGAGCACAGCCGTGGCCAAACGGCAACAGGCCGTTCTGAAATTAATTCCCATGGGGAATCGAAGCCACACAGCGCAGGAGGTCTGGAATGCCATCAAGCAGGAGAGCGACGTGTGGTTTTTGCCAGCGAATCTCCAGCCAGGCTTGGTAGTGTGTGACAATGGCCGAAATCTGGTGGCAGCTCTGGGCCTTGGCAACCTCACTCACATACCATGTCTGGCACATGTGCTCAACTTGGTCATGCAGAGTTTTTTGAGGGACTATCCGGATCTTGATGCACTGCTGCACAAGGTCCGCCTAGAGTGCGCTCACTTGCGACGTTCCAGCATGGCCAGATCGCGCATTGCAGCTCTGCAACGCAGATTGCGCCTTCCTGAACATCGCATCATATGTGACGTATCCACCAGGTGGAATTCAACGTTACATATGTTGGAGCGGTTGTGTGAGCAGCAGCCAGCAGTTATGGAGTATCAGCTGCATCAGGCGCAATCAACACGCAATTTGCGCCGTCCACACTTCACCATTAATGAGTGGGCCACTATGAAGGACATGTGCCACGTTTTGCGTGCGTTTGATGAGTCAACGCGGATGGCGAGTGCAGATGATGCACTAGTCAGCCTGACTGTCCCCCTTATCTGCCTGCTTCAAAAAACACTGCAAGCAATAAGGGATGAGGTTTTGGAAGAGGTGGAGGATGAGGAGTCACAAATTCCATCACCTTCTGGAAAGTCAGCGCAACGTGGTTCCTCACAAAGGGCTGGGCAGGGCTCACTTTGTGAGGAGGATGAGGAGGAGGAGTCAATGGAGGAGGAAGACATCGCTCCAGAGGGAGGTACACAACGCTCTAGTCAGTATGTAGAGCGAGGGTGGGGTGATGCAGAGCAGGCAGAGATAACGCCTCTTGCAGAGGACAGCGTTTCTTTGCCAGTTGGGAGTCTGCAGCACATGGTTGATTTCATGCTGCAGTGCCTAAGAAACGACCGCCGCATCGCCCACATTCTCACGACGTCTGATTATTGGGTGTACACCCTCCTAGACCCTCGCTACCGGGACAACGTCAAAAGCCTCATCACACCGTTGAACCGGGAGCGTAAAATGCGGGAGTACCAAGACACACTGGTGCAATCCCTAATGTTCTACCTTACTGCCGAGAGCACTGCTGCTGCTACTGCTTTACAAAGCAGCTCTGTGCGTCGAGGCAGTGTAGAGAGCTCTGCAACAAGAGGGAGCACACGCAGTGCCTCTGCACAGGGAAAGACCAGTATGTTAAAAATGTGGCAAAGTTTTGTGGCAGCGCCACAAATGTCTACACCATCCGAGAGGGCTCCAGTCAGCGGGAGGCAACGTATCCGTCAGATGGTGACAGACTACTTGGCTTTGCCTCTCAGTGTACTCCCAGATGGCTCTTCCCCATTCAAGTTTTGGGTCTCTAAGCTGGATACATGGCCAGAGCTTAGCCAGTATGCATTGGAGGTGCTGGCTTGCCCTGCTGCCAGTGTATTATCGGAGCGCGTCTTTAGTGCTGCAGGTGGTGTACTAACAGACCGTCGCATGCGACTATCCTCCGATAATGTAGACCGGCTTACTTTTCTGAAAATGAACAAGGCATGGATCTCGGCAGAATTTGTCTGTCCGTTTCAGATT
>JARQOD010000003.1:459621691-459721546 GCA_033576555.1 Oophaga sylvatica | reverse complement strand
CATCCTGCGTCAGGCCTCAGAAGGTCTGAGCGCCTGTCCATACAGACTGCTCCCTGAACCATCTGCCTCTAAGACCCAGCGTCAACCTCCTCCTGTTCAGAGAAGTTTGGATCTATTTAGTTAGTGGCTCAGCTGTGACCCAGAGCGGGTAATAGCTTCATTTCCACTTGTGCCTGCTAGAGTGTCGAACCTTTTCAGAGTGCTCCAGTTTGGTGACTGGAAACTCTCATCTGGTATCCATATCTGGCGATTCAGCTAAGTATTCCCCTGTTTGTCTCACCTTACCGTCTTTAGCTTAGCGAAGACTGCCTAATGCGCATCTCCCTCCCGTTTCCTATTTAGGACCTAGGCCTCAGGCAGATTCAGGGCCTCAGGTTCCGGCTTGGCGAGGGGTGAGGAACCAATATAGGGACACGGTAGGAGTTCCAGGGAGAGATCAGATATAGCTTAGGGGTCTCCAAATCCCTTCCCTAGTGTCTGGGCCCCCCCTTCCCCATTTCCCTTTGTGTTACACTTGGTTTTCCCACACTGTGCGTGACAGATTGGCTTTTGGCTCATGGATGTCTCTATTTCTTTTTTCTGTAGCTTAATGATGGTGTCCAGAAAGGTAATTTCAGCACAGGAATAATTGAGTGTTAAGTTTATGGACAAAAGGACATGAAGATAAAAAGTCACTTTCAAGCTTGGCCATGAAATGATTTTCGTACTGTGAAGCCATTTTACGTCACATTGTTGTGCCATTCTCCTGTAGATATATCTTGTTATCTAATTCAAAGTGACTGTGAGTGAGGAAAGATGTGTATCTTCGTACCGTGTTAGCCAGTAGATAGAAAAATATTTAGACTTGAGAGTCCTCAGTGGTTGATACCTTTTAATGGCTAACTGAAAAGATGGTAACAAATTGCAAGCTTTCGAGACTACGCAGGTCTCTTCATCAGGCAAAGGCTAAAACAAAAGCTGAAGAATCACATATTTATATACACAAAGGACACAAGAATAATGCAATAGGTAAGACAAGTGACGTGAAGCAGAACTGTCATTATGGCAGAGGGATGAACATAAATATGACTAGTTCATAGATAAGGAGTGAAAGTTTTATTACCCTCTGATTGGGGTCTGGTATTGTGTTGTGATGACCCTAAAAGGTCAGGGAAGCAGTTTCCTTAATTGTTGTAGAAAGACATAAAACTCTGGGATATATTCATCCCAGCACTAAGAGTGTCAAAGGTCATCATAAGTTTATATTCCCAGACTTTTCTATCCTTCTCAGATTTGAAGTTAGATTTTAATACAAGTAATTCCATATTCGTCATGCTATGACCGGGCATACAAAAGTGTTTTGCCACAGGTAAATCCATTCTTTTTTCTCTTATTGTGTGGCGATCAAAAATTCATCTCCTAATAAAGTATGCATCTGGTCATTTCCAGAGTAGATAAGGCCCTTTCCCTTTATTATATTTAATGACGCCATTAGGGACGCAATATATTTGTATTTTGATGCTTCTGTTGTGCAGTGACATAACTTTTATAATAGCGTTATATCTTCATCGCAATTTGCGATTTAATTTAACGTCCCAATATAGGACACAACACAATTGTGCGTTCTGTGTTGCTTCTTGAAATGTGCGATCTGAATTTTTACACCATAGCCACTTAATTTGTATCACGCATGCGTGCGGTGGTTTCTACATCACAGAGTGGGACGCCAATGACGTAGTCTCAGTAGACCGGATGTCCAATGAATGCGATTACCGGAAGTCACTAACTGCGCATGCGCCACTAATATACGGCGCGCGATCACTATTTGGCAAACGGTGAGATCGCTATATGCATTTCGTAATATGTGGCGTGCGTTTCAACAAGATTATGAGCTCATTAAACAGGCATGTATTTTTAAACCATGCACATCACGTTTTATTGGTGATTCATTATTTTGTTTTGCACTGATTGGTTTGAATGGTGGTGGGAGTGTCTTATTAATTGATATAAGGAGGAGTTATATGTTTTTTCTCCTCATGAGAGCAATGCATTTGATATAGATGTCTCTAGTCGCCATATCCCCTGATGAATCCTGAAAGGAGGAAACGCGTTAATGGGAAAGGGCCTTATCTACTCTGGAAATGACCAGATGCATACTTTATTAGGAGATGAATTTTGGAGCGCATATCTCCATTCAAATGGGTGAGATCATTCCTTTTATATATACTGTCTCACACACGTTTGATTGAGTTTCAGACAAATGACTTACAAATAAGCGATGCTTACACTTGCATTTAGTTAGTCAATTTTTTGCTCTTGCAGTGCAGAGCAAACTATAAGTTGTCTGGTTTATATGTATATCTCCTATATTTTGTAGTCCCCATTGGACTTTACTCTCTGATTATATCATGTATCCTCACTGTTTGTTTGGAGGATGGTAATTGTCTGTGTGTCCCCTTTTTAACATTAGGTTTATTAAATGTTAAGTTTTACATCCCCATTTTTTTGCTGCTGTACATTGAAACACATTTTGGGGTATATCTCTATTATATTGCTTTCTTGCAATTTGTTACCATCTTTTCAGTTAGCCATTAAAAGGTATCAACCACTGAGGACTCTCAAGTCTAAATATTTTTCTTGTGAGTGAGGATGCATTTTGCAAGTTTCATCCCACAATCAGGATCAATTCCGGCATTTTACATGAAGACTTTGCATGCATTTAATCCATCCTGGTGTGGGATATTAGATTACAAAGGTTCCACATCCATAGAGGCCAAGTTGGTTCCTTCTGGTTTTGAAAACCAAAAAAGAAATCATCATTAGTATGCAAATCTTTTCATGGCCAAGGTTAAATGTGACTCTTTGCCCTCATGTCCCATCAAGCCTCTGGCTTACTATTGTTACATTGACGATATTTTAATCATCTGTTTGGAATCTGAGCAACAGCTAAAGACATTCCATGAACATGGACATGCTCTAACCTTAATCATTTTTATCCCTCTATCAACTTTAAACTCAACTTCTCCTGTACTGAAATTAACTTTTTGGACACTATTATTATCAAAAAAGTTACCACTGGTCACAGGCGTTGGCTGATGAGAGAGTATTACTAACAACGAGAGCAGGTACCACTTATGTGAATATTCAACAGCCAACACTTGTGCTACATAAAAAAATGATGTGGAGTCTCTTATATTTTTGGTAACTAGTGCAGGCAAATCTGACAGCTGTGGGCTGCAACCCTCAGTCAGCTGTCATCGTTATCATGGCTGGTTATGAAGAATAGTGAGGTCCCACACCATTTTTTCTTTTAAATATTTAAATAAATACTTTTAAAAATCGGTGTGTGGTCCTCCCCATTTTTGACAACCAGCCAAGCTAAAGCAAACAGCTGGTGGCTGGTATTCTCAGACTGGTAAAGGGCCATGGATATTGGCCTCCCAGCCTAAAAATAGCAGGACGCAGTCGTCTCAAAAAAGGCCTATTTATTATTTGCTCCAATTGTGAAGCTTTGCCTGTCTCTTCCCACTTGCCTTGGTGTGGTGGCAAGTGGGGTAATCTTTGTGGGGTTGATGTCAGCTGTTTTATGGCAGCTGACATCAAGCCTATAGGTTAGTGATGGAAAGGTGTCTATAATATACCCCCATTATTAACTCTATAGTTAGATTATAAAAAAACACAGCCAGAATAAAGTCCTTTAATTGAAATAATGGCACAGATTCCTTTATTTGAAAGAAAAATAAAAAATTACAGTTATACTCACATTTATGCCTAGTCCACTGATGCCCATGTCCCCTGGAAATGAGAAAAATAATAAACACCCTTATCCCTCACCTTTCTGACGTAAAGATAATCCATACCGTCTGTAATGGGCTGGGTGGTGGAACCACTGTGACAAAGCCCAAGGAAGACCTGGAGGGGCTTGACTAGGAGCCTCATCCAATCTGACCACGGACAAGCCGCAGCTAACGACACAGAGGTACATGGAGAGACAAAGGAGGTGATCCAATGCTACTGCAGGACTGACCTTGGGTATGGCAGCTAGTCCCTAAGAACGGGTAGCTGGGATGACTTGGGGAAATGTCCAACAGATGCAGGAAGAGAATATGACAAAAACTGGAGGAGGCTTGGCTGCCGTAGAGGTGGGCACAAGCGGGTGCATCTGGCTCGGCTGCCATTGAGGTGAGCACCGGTGGGTGCAGCTGGCTCAGCGGCCATTGAGGTGAGCATTGGCGGGTGCAGCTGGCTCAGCTGCCATTGAGGAAAGTACTGCCGTTGAAGGAAGCACTGGCGGGTGCAGCAGACTCGGTTGCCATTGAAGTGAGCACTGGCGGGTACAGCTGGCTCGGCTGGCACTGAGGTGAGAACTGGTGGGTGAAGCTCGTTCAGCTGCTGCTGAGGAAAGCACTGACGGGTGCAGCTGGCTCGGCTGCCATTGAAGGAAGCACTGGCGGGTGCAGCAGACTGAGATGCAAGTACTGGGACCTGAGAATTGAAAAGCGTGTTAGGAACAAACTCACAACATTGCACAGGCACCTCCATGTTGAAGGAAATTGTTGAAAGGCGCTTTAAATAGTAAGAGACCTACAGCTATTGGCTGGAGACACTTTAGAAGAACACGCGGGGTCCCATTAAAGAAAGAGGAAGTGTGCGTGTGTGTGCTCTAAGCACAGTGCCTGGAGACCTGCTAGGAGTGTATGCATCCCGGGAAGCAACAGATTCAGAAGGAGCAGGACGGGAGTCTCGGCTGTTATGAATGTGCTAGAGATGGTTTCTGAACAGAGGCTCCCTCTGGTGGTTACAGACAGTACTGAACCTTTCAGCGAGGAATGGCAATCTGGGATCACGGACTGGTCTGATATAAGGGAGGTTTTCTCCCATGATGGTTGCCGGTGATCAATTGTTCTTGTCTCAATTGTGGTTCCTGATTCATTTGGAAGTTTGCTGAGTCTTGCATGCATCTTCTGCTATCAGATAAGATATTTTCTGCTTTTATTTTTGTGCTTGATTTTTGCATTGTTCCCTGCACTTCTGTGGAGGTCAGCCAGGTCCCCTTCGGGGGCTTGTGCTCCTCTCAGTTTATATGGAGCCACTGTTGTTTGTTCATTTGCTTTTTCCTGTTTTTTCTGTGGCTGCGGCTTAGTTTTGTTACACCAGAGAACTGATTTAGGTGGTAGAGATCGTGTGATCTCAGATGTTTTTGCAATCAGAAGAGTTGGTATTTTTTAGGTTTTTTTTTGGATTGCAGTGAGTATCCTTTCCTGTACTTTTCTGTCTAGACAGATTGGGCTCCAGTGTTTGCTCATTCTATTTTCTGTCTGTGTCCGGCTTCTTCTTGTCTAACCGCCATTACATGTTTGGGGGCTTCCTATTTTCTTTGGGGATCTGCTCCGGGGCAGATAGCTTTCATCTTTCTGACTTTAGGTGTAGTTATCTCTCAGGCTGTGACGAGGCGTCTAGGATCAACGTAGGAACGCTGCACGGCTACCTCTAGTTGTGTGGTTAGTTCAGGTTACTGCAATCCAATGGGTTCCAGCCTCTCTGGTGTATTGCCGTTTTTGCTTATTCTCTTCAGCTACCAAAACATAACAGTATCACCGGCCCAAAACTAAGATTATATGGTACTCACAGAAGGGAAAAATAGTGTGGAAAGAAAAAAAAAGGTGTCAGAGTTGTCAGAGATTTTTTTTCCCTGTTTGTTGCATTTTTTTCCCTCTTTTTCTCTGGGTGCTGAGGAGGATTTTTTTTTTTCTCTCAATGGAGCTTGCACACTTGTCTGGCCGTGTGGATCAGCTTGCCACTGAGGTTCGGAGTATTGCTACCTATCTTGCTGGGTTGCCGGTTGTGGAACCTAGGATTCCCATGCCAGATTTGTTTTTGGGGGATCGGTCTAAATTTCTGAATTTCAAAAATAACTGTAAGTTGTTTTTTGCCTTAAAGCCTAAGTCCTCAGGGAACGCAGCACAGCAGGTTCAAATTGTCATCTCTCTCCTCCACGGCGACCATCAGGATTGGGCTTTTTCCCTGACACCTGGGGATCCTCTTTCGAATGATATTGATGTATTTTTTCAGGCTCTGGGGTTATTGTACGATGAACCTAATGTCACTGATCAAGCTGAAAAAACCTTGTTGGCATTAAATCAGGGTCTTGAAGACGCTGAGTTGTACTGTCAGAAAATCCGAAAGTGGGCAGTCCTGACCAAATGGAATGATGATGCTTTGGCAGCCCTTTTTCGGAAGGGGCTGTCAGAGAATGTAAAGGATGTTATGGTGGGATTCCCTGTCCCCTCTGGTCTCAATGATTCTATGTCATTGGCTATTCGAATTGACAGACGTTTGCGTGAGCACAGAGGTATGTGTGAGATAGTGTTGCCTTGTGGGCCAGCTTCTGAGCCCATGTAGTGTGATAGAGTGACTTCTGGGGCACAGCGTCATGAGTTTCAAAAGCGCAATGGGTTATGTTTCTACTGTGGTGACGCCTCTCATGCTATTTCAGTCTGCCCTAAGCGGGGAAGACGTTTTGCATGCTCAGTTGTCTTGGGTAGTGTTCAGACTAAATTTCTGTTGACTGTTACCCTGATTTGCGCCCTGTCCACATTTTCTTCTCAGGCTTTTGCTGATTCAGGAGCAGCTATTAACCTGATGGATTTTGACTTTGCCAAACGTTGTGGGTTTCCCATGATACCCCTGCGGAAGTCTATTCCCCTACTGGGCATTGATTCTACCCCTTTGGCGGAGAATAAACCCCAGTTTTCTACTCAGGTGATAATGAGGGTTGAACCTGATCATCAGGAGAGTTGCAAATTTCTGGTGCTGTATAATCTGCATGACATTATTGTACTAGGTTTCCCTTGGTTACAGTCTCATAATCCTGTTTTGGATTGGAAATCTGTGTCTCTGACCAGTTGGGGCTGCCAATGTGTTAATGCCGACACTCCTGTTTTTTCTACCTCTCCCCAGTCTCAGGATGTTCCTGACTTTTTGACTGATTTTTCGGATGTATTTAGTGAAAGTAAATCTGCATCCTTGCCCCCTCACAGGAGCTATGATTGCGCTATTGAATTGGTGTCTGGTGGTAAATTTCCTAAAGGTCGCCTTTTTAACTTGTCTGTACCTGAACACGATGCTATGTGATCTTATATCAAGGAGTCATTGGAGAAGGGTCATATCAGACCATCCTATTCACCCTTGGGCGCCGGTTTTTTCTTTGTGGCCAAAAAGGATGGTTCATTGAGGCCATGTATTGATTATCGTCTCTTGAATAAGATCACTGTGAAGTATCAATATCCGTTACCTTTGATTTCTGACCTATTTTCCAGGGTGAAAAGTGCTAGTTGGTTTACCAAGCTTGACCTCAGGGGGGCGTATAACCTTATTCACATTAAGCACGGGGATGAATGGAAGACGGCGTTTAATACCCCAGAGGGGCATTTTGAGTACCTAGTGAAGCCCTTTGGGCTCACTAATGCTCCTTCTGTCTTCCAATCCTTCATGAATGATATTTTCAGGGATTTTGTGGATAAATTTCTGATTGTTTATTTGGATGATATCTTGATTTTTTCCAGTGACTGGGACTCTCATGTGAAACATGTTCGGACTGTGTTCCAGATTTTGAGAGAGAATGCACTGTATGTGAAGGGATCAAAGTGTCTTTTTGGCGTACAGAAGGTCTCATTTCTGGGATTCATTTTGTCTCCGTCTGTTATTGAAATGGACCCGGTCAAGGTTCAGGCCATCTGTGATTGGATCCAACCTACTTAATTAAAGGCTCTTCAGAGATTTTTCGGTTTTGCCAATTTTTATCGTAAATTTATTGGTAATTTCTCCGGTATTGTTAAACCATTGACTGATTTGACCAAACTGATGTGGTTAATTGGCCTCCTGAGGCAGTCTCTGCGTTTCAGGAACTTAAGCAGAGATTCACTTCTGCTCCTGTTCTACGGCAACCTGATGTTTCTCTACCATTTCAGGTGGAGGTTGATGCCTCTGAAATTGGGGCAGGTGCCAATTTGTCCCAAAGAGATCCAGAGACCTCTAAGAGTAACCCTTGTGCCTTTTTCTCTCGAAAATTTTCTCCAACTGAACGTAATTATGACGTGGGTAATCGGGAGTTATTGGCCATGAAGTGGGCCTTTGATGAGTGGAGACATTGGCTGGAAGGAGCCAAACATCAGGTGGTGGTCCTCACAGACCATAAAAATCTGGTTTATCTCGAATCAGCCAAGTGACTTAATCCTAGACAGGCCAGGTGGGCCTTGTTTTTCACACGTTTTAATTTTGTGGTTTCTTTTCTTCCTGGCACTAAGAATGTTAAGGCGGATGCCCTGTTGAGGAGTTTCTTTGCGGACTCTACTGAGTTATCTGATCCTACTGTTATTTTGAAAGAGGGTGTAGTTCTTTCCGCCATCTCGCCCAATTTGAGACTGGCTCTGGAAGGGTATCAGGAGGATAAACCTGAGCGCTGCCCTATTGGGAAATTGTTTGTCCCAGACCAGTGGAAGAAGAGTGTGATGTCTGAGATTCATTGTTCCGCGTTGGCTGGTCATCCAGGGATTTTTGGCACCAGAGACTTGGTGAGTTGGTACTTTTGGTGGCCTACTTTGTCTCGTGACGTATGGGAATTTGTGCAGTCCTGTGGGACTTTCTCTCGCTCCAAGCCTTGCTCTCGCTCTAGTGGTTTGTTAATGCCATTACCTGTGCCCAAGAGGCCATGGACCCATATCTCTATGGATTTTATTTCCGATCTCCCTGTTTCTCAGAGAATGACCATTATCTGGGTAATCTGTGATAGGTTTTCCAAGATGATACATCTTGTGCCATTACCTAAGTTACCTTCCTCCTCCGAATTGGTGCCTTTGTTCCTTCAGCACGTGGTTCGGTTACATGGTATTCCGGAGAACATTGTGTCTGACAGAGGAGTCCAGTTTGTTTCCAGATTTTGGAGGACATTTTGTTCTAAACTTGGTGTTCAATTATCTTTCTCCTCTGCTTTTCATCCTCAGACCAATGGACAAACCGAGAGAACAAACCAGACCTTGGAGGCTTATTTGAGATGTTTTGTGTCTGCTGATCAAGATGACTGGGTCTCTTTTTTGCCTTTGGCTGAGTTTTCTCTTAATAATAGGGCTAGCTCTGCCACCTTGATGTCTCCATTTTTCTGCAATTTTGGGTTTCACCCTCGATTTTCTTCAGGACAGGCTGAGGCTTCTGTCTGTCCAGGTGTTGACTGTTGTGGAGCGAATGCAGCAGATTTGGGACCAGGTAGTGGAGAGGTTGTCTCTCTCTCAGGAGAAGGCCCAACGGTTTGCCAACCGGCATAGGACTGATGGTCCTCGGTTTAAAGTGGGGGACTTGGTTTGGTTGTCCTCAAGAAATATCCCTATAAGGGTTGCATCTCCAAAGTTTAAGCCTAGGTTCATTGGACCTTATAGGATCATGGAGATTCTTAATCCTGTTTCCTTCCGTTTGCTTCTTCCAGGGACATTTAAGATCCATAACGTGTTTCACAAGTCCTTATTGAAGAGGTTTGTCGAGCCAGTGGTTCCTATGGCTGCCCCTCCTGACCCTGTTTTGGTTGAGGGCAATCAGGAATATGTGGTTGAGAAAATATTGGATTCTCGTTTTTCTAGACAGAAACTCCAGTATTTGGTTAAGTGGAGAGGTTATGGCCAGGAGGACAATTCTTGGGTGTTTGCTTCTTACATCCATGCTAGGAGACTGATCCGTGCCTATCACCGAGCTCATCTTGATCGACCTGGTTGCACAAGTGAGGGTTCGGTGACCCCTCCTCAAGGGGGGGTAATGTTATGAATGTGCTAGAGATGGTTTCTGAGCAGATGCTCTCTCTGATGGTTACAGACAGTACTGAACCTTTCAGCGAGGAATGGCAATCTGGGATCATGGTTCTCTCCCATGATGGTTGCCGGTGATCAATTGTTCTTGTCTCAATTGTGGTTCCTGGTTCATTTGGAAGTTTGCTGAGTCTTGTCTGCATCTTCTGCTATCAGATAAGATATTTTCTGCTTTTATTTTTGTGCTTGCTTTTTGCATTGTTCCCTGCACTTCTGTGGAGGTCATCCAAGGTCCCCTCCGAGGGCTTGTGCTCCTCTCAGTTTATCTGGAGCCACTGTTGTTTGTTCATTTACTTTTCCTGTTTTTTCAGTGGCTGCAGCTTAGTTTTGTTACACCAGAGAACTGATTTAGGTGGTAGAGATCGTGTGATCTCAGATGTTTTTGCAATCAGAAGAGTTGGTATTTTTTAGTTTTTTTTTGGATTGCAGTGAGTATCCTTTCCTGTACTTTTCTGTCTAGACAGATTGGGCCCCAGCGTTTGCTCATTCTATTTTCTGTCTGTGTCCATGCTTCTTCTTGTCTAACCGCCATTACATGTTTGGGGGCTTCCTATTTTCTTTGAGGATCTGCTCCGGGGCAGATAGCTTTCATCTTTCTGCCTTTATGTGTAGTTATCTCTCAGGCTGTGACGAGGCGTCTAGGATCAACGTAGGAACGCTCCACGGCTACCTCTAGTTGTGTGGTTAGTTCAGGTTACTGCAATCCAATAGGTTCCAGCCTCTTTGGTGTATTGCCGTTTTTGCTTATTCTCCTCAGCTACCAAAACATAACACTCGGCGGTGAGTATTCTGATATCTCTGCAGGAAGAGAGGGACTACAGGCAGAGATGCGGGCGCTGTACTGTCACATGATGATCTGGATGATCTGGATGATTTGCACAGCAGTCACGACAGTGACCACTTTCCCCACCAGCCTGCTCACACAGAGACTGAAGCTTAATCACGCTCCTGCAGCATGTAGTACTTGTGTCTCTGCATGCTGCCCCTCTCCACCGGCAGGGATCCTGACTCATTTACCGCCATGACCCCTCCTGCTTCCTCATCGGCTCCTGCCCGGGGTGAGCATCCAGCATGCAGATCCCCAGGCACTGCGCTTAGGGCACGCATGCTCCCTCCTTCTTAAAGGGGCCACTGTGCCATCCTAAAGTCCTAAAGTGTCCCCAGCCAACAGCTGGGAGACACTTATTATTTAAGGCTCCTCCACCTGCATGGAAGTGCTTGTGCAACATTGTTAGTCTGTTCCCAAATATACTTGCTAGTTCTCAGGTCCCTGTCCGCTAGTCCTGCTAGTGTCTGTCTGTTCCTAACCTCCATGCTAGTACTTTCCTTGTCAGTATGTATTACAGCCAGACCTGCCTGCACCTGCTGTCATAGTCTGTATAAGAGCCAGACCCACCTGCTCCACACATCGACATGTCCATTTTTATGCATCTGCAAGGATCACACGGACCCATACAAGTCAATGGGTCCGTGTAAACACATACTGCACACGGATGACGTCACTGTGTGATATCCGTGTGCTTTTTTAAAGTCATAGGGTTAAAATTGAAAAAATTGTTTCAATGCTAGGCTCTGGTACTTATCCACACGAACATCACATGGACAGCATATGGATCACACACGGATGGTACCCACGGATAGCACATGGATGTGACAAACGGACACACGGACATGGATATCTCCTATACCGGTTTTTATGGTACTGGAAATATCAGGACGCGTGAAAGAGGTCTAATCTGGTAGCCTACAAGCTCAAACTCCCTGCCTTTTTACTGATTTACAATTCTTTTCATGTGACTCTCCTCAAGCCTGTCATCCTCAATCTTTTTTTTCAAAGATCCTGGTACCACTCCTGCTCCAGTCAGTAGAGATGAGCAAACTTTCCAAGGTTCGGTTCTGTTCGTTGAACATCCCAATGTTTGCCAAACATGTTTGCTGAACAGTTCGATGAACGTACCCGAACCCCAGTAAATTCAACACCTTAAAGGGTGTTAAAAAGCTCCCCAAATAGCTAAAATTAGGGGCAGACATCATGAAAAGTGGCATCAATTGACTCAAAGTAGAAATTTGTAACAGCAGCAGTCAGCCATGGGCCATGGATGGGGTATCAGGGACTGGACCAGCATTTACAGCTTTGAATTGAAGTTTCAGTTAAGACTTTGTGGCTAAGGGAATGGTGTAAGTCTTTTTTTCTGGGAGCCCTCATGCAACAGTTCAATTTTTTATTTTTATTTTTCCCAGCCACACTCAGGTGGCACAAACATCCATTTCATAGAGTACTATTGGTAGAAAAATAGAAGGATAGAAACACAGGTAGTTGACTGACCAATTGACCTACAGCAGAACATTTTATAATTGCATAGCAGCAGTCATCCATGGACCATGCAAAAGGAATCAGGGTCTGGGCCAGCATTTAGAACTTTGAATTGAAGTTTCAATTAAGACATGGTGGTTAAGGGAGCGGTGTAAGCCTTCTTTGCTGGAAGCCCTCATGAAACAGTTACATTTAAAAAAAAAAATCCCAGCCACACTCAGGTGGCACAAACATCTGTTTCAGAGAGTACTATTGGTAGAAAAATAGAAGGATAGTAACACAGATAGTTGAGTGAAAGTAAGTGCAGGTTTGCTGGTCTGGGAGCCCTACTGCTATTAAGCGTCAGTACTCCACAAGCCGCGCTGAAGACACGTTCTGAGAGAACGCTGACTGCCAGGCATGACAAAACCTCCAAGGCGTGACAGGCCAGCTCAAGCCACTCTTCCATTTTTGAAGGCCAAAATGCAACACTCGTGCTCCATCGTCTCTAGTCATTCACAACATATCAGACTTGTACTCTGTGCTGCTGATGAACGAGATGGTCTAAAAAATGTGTGAAATGACTCACAGAAATTGCTTATGCCACTTACACTGCTGCTGCTGCTGCTGTTAATGTTTTTGCAGATGTGCCACACTGCTGTCTTGGGGAAAGCCACTCTTAAGCTTGTCTACAAGCTTGTTTCTATACTACATCATGTGCGCATTCCTTTCTCAGTGGAGGAAGCATCTGACTAAAATTTAATCTTGCACTGTGGATCTAAAAGTGTGGAAACCCATTAGTCAGAACTATTTGTAACCCTAAGAATACGGACATCATGTTGAAGAAAGTGCAACAAGAAGGTGCTCATGTGTCGGGCGCTTCCATGAGGTCCCAGTCCATGTTTGTGGCGGGGTAACACACAAGATTGCTCCTTCCATCCCCTTCCGCCTACCATGGACAACAGAGAGTGGATCATTATCCTCTTCATCTCCTGAATGTTGGGCGTACATCATCTTGTCCTCCTCCATTTAATTCTCTGCTCCTGCATCTTCACTAAGAGTTTGTCTGGTACTACTCGCCTTGAAAGTCACCCTTCTCCTCTTCCTGCCCTGACACTACAGTACAGTCTGCCCGCCTCTGGTATCTGAGTCTCATCAGGATCACGTAAAAAAGGGGAGAAGCCAGCGCTGCATATGGTCAGCATGCAATACATAAAGTGCATATGCACATATTGGTTTCTAACTGTATTTAAAAATGAGACATTTGGCAAATAATTGATCAATTCTTTGAGCCACCCCGCCACGATAAGGCATTCTCATATGGGGCAGTCCTACTCTACGTTTTTTTATATTCGCTGTGCCATTACGGCCTCCTAAATGTATTAAAAGCAAGACTGCAATAAAAGATTTTTTGCAAAATGCAAAAAGTACCTGAAGCATTGCTGAATCACTCCCATGGTGCCAGTAAGGCAAGCGCAGGTAAAAGCCGACCAGGTCCAGAGATGGACATTTCAGATCTGACTTTTACACTGCCAAACCAGGAAACACAGATGAAGGGTGAAACAGGCCCAGACACAGGTGAACAATCAAATAGAGCCTAGTGCAGGGCAGGGCTGCTGTATGTGTGTACAGCAGCCTAGGTCAGTCACAAATAAAAAACAGATAGAATGGCTTGCATAACCCAGCGCGCACTGCAACAAGTGGTGGTCAGCCACAAACCAACATCAAGTAAAAAAGGGGAGAAGCCAGCGCTGCATATGGTCAGCATGCAATACATAAAGTGCATATGCACATATTGGTTTCTAACTGTATTTAAAAATGAGACATTTGACAAATAATTGATCAATTCTTTGAGCCACCCCGCCACGACAAGGCGTTAACGTCTGGTGACGAGGGTCTGGATTCTACTCTGACCTTACTTTGTCCAGCCCCGGATCCAAGATTAAAAAACTTGGGGCATCGGTGCAGATGCTTTCCTGCTCTGGATTCTGTGAATCTTTGGAGCAGATCTCTGATGCCCATGGAAATGAATGTGTGAAAAACTCTGCAGAATGACCGATCTGTGGTTCCCCACAGTCAGTTGGGAGTTTGGAAATTTGTGACAAGGGGGTAAACAAGGGTGATTGGGGTGCCACCTTTGAGGATTGTACAGTGTGTGATGTCAAGGTTGAGGAAGGACAGTCCACTTGATGCAGCACTTGCCATCCACTGGAGCACATGCTCTTTCTGAGCCTCATCTGCAAGGTGTACCACTGTGCAGCCATCAAAGAAAGGGATTGGAGAAGCCCATCCAGTAATAAATGTTGCCACTGGTCTTTGGATAGGATGAAAGGGTGTTTGTTCAGTTGAGATTTCATTAACTTTAAGGCCGGAGTCACACTGGCGACAAAATCGGACGACTGCAATGCGATGAAATATCGCATTGCAGTCGGACCTATGTTAATCTATGGAGCAGCTCCCAGTATCAGATTTTTTGTGGTCCGTTTTAAACGTCCGTGTACAATCGCAGCATGCTGCGATTGTCACCGATTGTGGGTCGACTATCGCCAATGCAAGTCAATGGGAGCGCTGAAAAATCGGATTACAAACGGACCGCACGTGTGACTTGCGATTAAATCGCATCGGTGTTCTTTAGAAAAGCCGGCAATTCATCCCTGGCTATACTGTAAAATCACACTGACAGCTTTAATAAAGACTAGAAAGAATAGATATACACACATAGAACACATATATATATATATATACATGTCATTGTGACATGTATATATACATATATTTATAGTTCCTAGACTTCTACATACTGTAATAGCCGCTAATTCAATTGCCGGGTTTTGTGAAATCACAGAAGCCGACATGAAATGATACATTGTTTCCACACATTTAACCATGTAATTTCATGTATTTTTATATATGTTTGAAACATACAATTACATGAGTGTATTTGTGCAAAATTTCAGACATGTAGGGGTTAATTAAAGGTGTAATTTCGTTGAAAAAAATGCGTGGGCTCCCGCTGTATTTTCTCCACCAGACAGACAAAGCAAAGCGAGTGGGGGCAGATAATAATAGCCCAGGGAGGGTGCATTTTTTTGTGCCCCCCCGGCTACTAACATCTGCCCCCAGACACCCCAGAAAGGGCAAATCTATAATTAGATTCGCCCTTTCTGGCACTTTGCCCGTCTATTCCCATTGCCCTGTAGCGGTGGCGAATGGGTTAATCTCACCTTACTGTCACCTTGCAATTGAAAGGTGACCTTAAGGCAGGTTAATGATTGATAGCTGTCAATTAGACAACTATCAATTATTAATCCTATTGAAGTAAATAAAAAAACACACACACTTTAAGAATAAATAATTTTAATGAAATAAAAACACATTTTTTTGACCATATTTTATTTTACACTTAATCCGTGCGAAGCCATTGATCTCCTAAAATAAAGAAAAAGAAATAAAACAACATTATTCTTACCTATTCCGCCGATCTGTCACGTCCCACGCTGTAATCCTTCACAAAGGGTTAACTAGCTTTGAGCCAAGCAGTGCAAGTAATCCTGCATGCTCAGCTCAAAGCTCATGAATGAATAAGTTCCTCTCCTGGCGACAGGAGAGGATGTGTTTCATGAATGAAGCTTAATTGATTGTGTCCACTTTCCCTTTAGGTCAGGTCACTACAGTTAAATTGGCAATAAATCAATTAAGCTCCATTCATGAATCTATTCCTCTACTTTCGCTGGGAGAGGAAGTTATTCATTCAGGGGAATACAGGTCTGAGACAGCATTATTAGCTCTCTGCGACCTGTAACCTGTTAACCCTTTCTGATGGATTACACCGTGGGACCTGACTGTACATCGGATTGGTAAGTATAATTGTGTGATTATTTAATTAAACTTATTTTTTATTAAACTGTGTGTGTTTGATTTTTCTTTCATACAATAGGATTAATAATTTATAGTTGTCTAATTGACAGCTATCAATTATTAACCTGGCTTAAAGTGACCTTTCAATTGCAAGGTCATTTTAACCCCTTATTAACCCATTCGCCACCGCTACAGGGCAATGGGAATAGACGGGCAAAGTGCCAGAAAGGGCGAATCTAATTATAGATTTGCCCTTTCTGGGGTGTCTGGGGGCAGATGTTAGTAGCCAGGGGGGGGGCACAAAAAAAATGTACCCTCCCTAGGCTATTATTATCTGCCCCCACTCGCTTGCTTTGTCTGTCTGGTGGAGAAAATACAGCGGGAGCCCACGCATTTTTTTTCAACGAATTTACACCTTTAATTAACCCCTACATGTCTGAAATTTAGCACACATATACTCATGTAATTGTATGTTTCAAACATATATAAAAATACATGAAATTACATGGTTAAATGTGTGGAAACAATGTATCATTTCATGTCGGCTTCTGTGATTTCACTGAAGCCGGCAATTGAATTAGCGGCTATAACAGTATGTAGAAGTGTAAGAATTATAAATATATGTATATATATATATGTCACAATGAAATGTATATATATATATATATATATATATATATTATATATATATATGTGCTCTATGTGTATATATCTATTCTTTCTTTTGGCATTTAAATACTATTCTTTTGGATCCATTATATGTCAGTTTTGCAAGCCTGCGAGAAAATCTCGCAAGTCGGATGAAAATCGGATGTTACAAGGTACACACACATGCGATTAAATCGCATCTTTGAAGGAAAATCGGATGCCAGAAGGATGTGTGATGTTTTTATTTTGATCCGATTGTCGACCGTCTAAAACGGACCGATTTTTTGTGGTTGTGTGTGACTCCAGCCTAACACTCATTGCATAATCACGTCGAACTACAAGCCTATTCCCCCTTCCACAAAGACCTCGCTTTTTCCCACTCATGTTGTATGTACCCTTCCTGTATTTTATCCTGCTGTTTTTCAACCTTAGGCCCACACCAGTCAGTCACCTTTCACTAAATGAACAATCACTATTTATTTTCTAAGATAGTGTGCCTAAACAATACTTTATACTTAACAATTTTGATAAGCAAAATGATTCCTTACTTCTACAAAGTTTTATCCAAACGAATTCTATTAGCAAATAGAGCCTCCTGGCTGAACCCCTACATTAGCCCTAATGATTTTATTGAGCAAATGGGGCCTCCTGATTACTCACTGCAACACCGTTTTTGCACAAACAATTATGAACAGCAAATGGGGCCTCTGCCCTGACTGCAACCCAGAATTAGCAAAATCTAGTCAGATGCTGGACTGTCGATTTCACAGAGTACAGGATCCTATCTAGCTTACTGACAAGTTCACTTTCAGCAGCAGGAGCGGCCTCTCTGTGCTGTTAATTTGGAACAGTGGCACCAGCAAAATAAGATGTCCGCATTTATTATGGACAGGGACATGTGACTTCAGCAGCCAATCACAGAAGACCTTGTATCATGACATTGTGGATGGTTTCTGCGCCCTCATTGGTTGCCGGAATGTACATACATTAAGTTATTAAAGAAAAAAAAAAGAAAAAATTACACTTCGCAGCTCCTCTGACCTAGACACACCCGCTGTCCTCATAAAACACATCCCACTTGCTCATCATACAGCACCACTATCCCAGCTAAAGTCCAAACCAAAGCATTAGTGGAAACATGATTATTTACCAATCTTTGACCGAATTTTTCCAAATTTGAGGAAGAATGCTGGTAAACTAAACAAGAATGCGAATGTGCTACTTTTTTGTAGAATTTGAGATTGCCGAATGTTTTCCAAACGTTTTTTGAGGTTGATAATATTCTGCCCATCAAGAAGGTAAAAGAAAAAAACTTTCTTCTTGTGGATTGGAAGGGGTTTGGTCTTGAGCAAAGGTCCTCCTGGAGAGATTCATTGCAGGCTTGAAAAAGAGGGGGTGTAAATGTGGGGGAGCTGTAGTGACGGCGTCCCTGCATGCTGCCCCTCTCCCTCGCTGGTGACACCGACTCACTCACCACCACAGCCCCCGTCCATCACTTCCTCCTCCTACCCCATCAGCTGTTTAAAGGTGGCACATGCGCTGTCTTAAAGTGTCTCAGCCTACCCTACTACCCTAGCCTAGTATCCAGAATCAGTATTGCTAGTCATATTTCATATTGACATGCCTTAGCACTACAGAGTGCAACTTTTTTTGTTTATTGTATATGGAGGTAGCTGCTGCTAGCTTGCACCTGTTCACATTAGCTTGGAAGTGCCAGTCAGTTTTTTCTCATTGTATATTAGCTCTCTGACCAAGCACTCTGCCCTTCAGCATATGGTGGATTTTAATTGCAACAGGGTCCTTCCTACCCATAAAATCAGACTTGGAAGAGAGGTATTCACATCTACCCAGGAATTCAGACTTCATTCTTAGAGAGGTATTCAAACTAGACTTGTTAGGACCAACAGTTTTGAGACCACCTTGTGGATGGTTGTTGGGCATGCATGAATTTGCCAAACTATGTGCTAAGCGTCTCAATTTTTCCTAGTATCCAGAAGCAGTAATGCTATTCATATTTCATACATTTCATATTGACATGCTTTAGGACTGCAGAGTGCAACTTTTTTTCGTTTAATGTAGGTAGCTTCTCCTAGTTTGCACCTTATCACTTTAGCTTGGAAGTGCCAGTCAGTCTTTTTGTCATACTTTGAGTCCTCTCCTACATTTCCGGTGTACGTTATGCAATTTGATTTTATCCATGAAGGTTTTCCCCAATGATTCTTTAAGTATTGCTATTTTCAATGTGCTCGCCTCAATCTTTAGTGAATTGAAACTTAAGTTTGTTATTGATTTAGAATTGGTTAGTCACCTTACATCATTAGTTCATTTTCAGATTATACTTTCTTTAACATCTTCTTTGAACAAAAGTCTTTGCCTTATTTTTAAATAAATTTTGTATGAGCTGAATAGAATAGTTTTTATAAGTATAACACTAGTTAACCTATTACTAGCTAGTTTACATATACCGTATTTTTCGGACCATAAGACGCACTTTTTTCCCCCCAAAATTTGGGGGAAAATGGGGGTGCGTCTTATGGTCCCAACATACCTAAAAATCCGGTGGCGGCGGCGGTCCCGGTGGCGGCGGCAGCCTCCCTGTGGTGCGGTGGTGTCTGGCCAGCAGCAGGGCTCTGTGCTGCGTGGGGGGCTCCGCCGGCATTTCCCTCTTAGCCGGAAAGCCCCCGCAGCTCCGCTGCTGCAGCCTCCTGATAGCTGGCCGCCAGGGGCCTCTGGTGGCGGTCCCGACGCAGCCTTCCGTGTGGTGTTGTCGGGGCAGCAGCTGGCTCTGTGCTGCGCGGGGGGCTCCGCCGGCATTTCGCTCTTAGCCGGAAAGCCCCCCGCAGCTCCGCTCCCTCCTGCAATGCGGTGGCATCCTCAAACATGGCCGCCAGGGGCCTCCATTAAGATGGCCGCCGAATCTCATTCAAGTCTCGGCAACGAGATCTCTTACCGGAGGCCCCTGGCGGCCATGTTTCTTGAGGCCACCGCGTCGCAGCTTCGGGGGGCTTTCCGGCTTAGAGGGAAATGCCGGCGGAGCCCCCCACGCAGCACAGAGCCCCGCTGCTGCCCCGACACCACAGAGCACAGGAGGCTGCATTGGGACCACCGCTATGGGATTTGTGAGTACCATATATTGCACAGCCACCTCACAGACCACAGCCACCCCACAGACCACAGCCACCCCACAGACACAGCCACCCCACAGACACAGCCACCCCACAGAGCACCCCTGCAACACAGAGCACCACCACCGCACCAGCCTGGACCACCGAACGACCCCTGTGACCACTCCTCTACCTGTGCTGATCTCTTTGCTTGTAACCTAAATTCGGACTGTAAGACGGACCCCATTTGACACATTATTTTTTTTTCCCTATTTTCCTTCTGAAAATTTGGCGTGTGTCTTATGGCCCGGTGAGTCTTATAGTCCGAAAAATACGGTACACTCATTAACATTGAAATTGCAACACCAAGAAAGAAAAGTTGTGGGATTATGGAAATCATAGGATGGATTAACATATTACTGACATGGAAATTATTAAAAAATGGTAACAAAATTTATTCAGTTAATAAACAGTTAATACACATTTTTACATGTGAAAGTGTACCAGTAACCACCTTTCAATTAGATAATGCCAGGCCGCATGTTACCTGTGCTACTGTGAGCAGCATGCATAGCCTAAATGTGATTCCATGGCCTACAGCATCTCCAGACTTGATTCCCATCGAGCACATCTGGGACGTTATTTTTCAGCAATGGCAAAGGGAGCTGCCACCAGTGGAGCTTGATGATTTCCCAAGTGAATTCATTATGGCAGAAGACTCATTAATTATATCATTGAATACAGCCAAGGCTGTAAGTGACGAGATTTCTGCACGTTATGCTCCATACACCGTAGTCCATACTGAATGAATTGAAATGTTTTGAATTATTATTTTTTTAATGATCATTTGCATATCATTAACATGTCTATGAATAATGTTATTTCCATAATTTCATGACTTTTACTTCCTGGTGTTGCAATTTCAACGTTGAGGAGTGTATATCTGTAACTATTTTGTTATCTATATAAAATAAGAAATAAAAACTGTAACATAGATTTTCAGTAGTGTGCAGCAGTTAGTTATTTTACTAGTTTAAAATTATGCCACCCACATTTTATTCCAGTTGTAGAAGGTGGCATTACAAGAAAGATGTGAAAGTGACGTGCTGCAACGGGAGCTGTGACCCACACATGCCGAAGATATGCAAAGTGTAACAACAAAATAGAGAGTGTCAGGTAAGAAAGCAATATTTGTGCTTGACACCTCATAGAGCGAAAAATAACTTTAACTCTTTGCATTTGCATTTGTGGGTTTTTTTCTAGTTCAATAGCAGCAGTGCACGTAGATATATTCTACCAGTACAAACACCTGCTTCTGAAGGTGTATGGCAGTATTTAGCACAAGAGATGAGCTGATCAGGCAAAATTCAGACTGACGGGCATGTTTGCACAGTTTTTCATGGAAAATTCAATTCTCAGAGAAGTTATTCTCTGTGAATTGAGTATCTCCTATTATGCTCTGTGGTCTTTATATGTTTTACTATATCACACAGAGAAACTCAGTTCTTACCTTTTCTGGTGCAATTTTCTTTTTTCTCCCATGTCTGCTCATGAGTATGTCCCACAGGGAAAAAAGTAAATGAAAGTGAAAAATCTCTGCTAACAATCCTCTGGTTATAGTAGAAATTAGCACTAAAAGTTTACTAAAAAAAACTTTTTATTCAATTTTACAGCCACTATTCCATGATGTGTCCCATTTAACAAGCTCACACTAGTGAAAATGTACTTTTTAAATCCACAGCTAATCCTTAGTGCAGTGGCATATTTTAAGGTGGATTGGGGAGGTGTATTTTCTCCAGGTATAGCCGGCATGAGGGGTGTCATCAGGCCGCTTGATGTGGTGGTCCAACATGTCTCACAGGTGGCTGCATTTTGCTGACCCCCAGAGTGAGATTCGGCATTTAACATCTCTGACCCAGCTGAGCCTTGACCACCAGATCACAGAAGATGTAAAACGCCAGCTCCCTGCATTCAATTGTTTTAAAGTCATTTAAATATGACTGCAATTGAAGCCCTGACCACCAGCACTTCCCAGTCAGGTTGACTTCAGTAGTGTGATCAGATCAGTTTATTATGCAGCTGACATCACTACTGCTGCACAAAGGTGGAGAAGACAGCTATAAGGTATTACGAAACAGTATGGGCAGGGGGTAATGTGTGCAGAGACAGTATAGGGTATGCCACACTGAACAATATCGCTAACGGGATCGCTAAAAAACGTCACTATTTAGCGATCCCGTTAGCGATGTTGTTCAGTGCGGCAGCTGCCAGCGACGAGCTTCCTGCTGTGATCTCGCTCATCGCTGGAATCGTTCCGGACCCTATTTTCTCGTCGGCGCTCCCGCTGGGTAAGTATATATCGCTAGTGTGGCACCTTTTCTTAGCGATTTAGCGGTACTTTTGTACCGCTAAAGTCGTTAAGAAGATCGCTAACGGCGATAGCGTCGTTAACTATATCGCTAAATGTGGCCGCACTTAGCGATATAGAAACAATCCCGCTAGCGATCGCATTAGTATGCGTCGTTATCGTGATCGCTAGCGGGATTGTTTAGTGTGGCAGTACCTTATGGGAAGAGGAGGAATGTTTGAGGAGACAGTATAGGCATGGGGATGACTAAAAGTGTGAGGAGGCAGTATGAGTAATGAAATGTGTGAGGAGACAATAAGGGGAGAGGAAATGTGTGAGCAGATAGTATGGGGAGGGTGGGAAATGTGAGGAGTAAGGGCTCTTTTCCACTTGCGAGAAATACGTCCGATTCTCACATGTGAAATCCCAGCTCTGGGGCAGGCATTCGGGAGTGGAGCGAGCAGCTGCATACAAATACATGCAGCCGCACACTCCACTCCTGAGTGTGAGGAATAAAAGTGTGAATAGGTACAATATAGTGACTCGGTAGTGTGTGGGGCAATATAGAGAGGGAGCAGTATAAAGGCACAGTGTGGATGGGACAGTATTCAGAGTGGGCACTGTAAATAGGGGTTCAGAATAAAAAAGGAAAGAGCCTGGAGATTATGTACCATTAGAGGAATGATGTAAGTTACATACAGTTGTTCTCAAAAGTTTACATACCCTGGCAGAATTTTTGCTTTCTAGGCCTTTTTTCAGAGAATATGAATGATATCACCAAAACTTTTTCTCCACTTATGGTTAGTGGTTGGGTGAAGTCATTTATTGTCAAACTGCTGTGTTTTCTATTTTTAAATAATAATGACAACCCAAAACATACAAATGATCCTGATCAAAAGTTTACATACCCTGGTAATTTTGGCCTGATAACATGCACAGAAGTTGACACAAATGTGTTTGAATGGCTACTATAGGTAACATCCTCACCTGTGACCTGTGACAAATGCCAGAAAAATTGTTCGGGATGCAAAGAAAAACCCACAAAATCATCAGCTGAAACACTGGACTCTCTGAAAACCCACGGTGTAGCTGTTTGAAGATGCACAATAAGGAGGCACTTGAAGAAAAATGGGCTGCATGGTCGGGTCACCAGAAGAAAGCCATTATACTGCCCCCTCTCTATATTGCCCCCCACACACTACCGAGTCACTATATTGTACCTATTCATACTTTTATTCCTCATACTGTCCCCTCCTACATTTCTCTCCCTTATACTAACTCCTCACATTTCCCTCCCTCCCCATACTATCTGCTCACACATTTCCTCTCCCCTTATTGTCTCCTCACACATTCCATTACTCATACTGCCTCCTCACACTTTTCCTCTCCCCCATGCCATACTGTCTAATACCCATTTGTGTCAACTTCTGTGCATGTTATCAGGCCAAAATCACCAGGGTATGTAAACTTTTGATCAGGGTCATTTGGATGTTTTGGGTTGTTATTATTATTTAAAAATAGAAAACACAGTAGTTTGACAATAAATGGCTTCACCCAACCACTAACCATGAGTGGAGAAAAAGTTTTGATGTTATCAATCATATTCTCTGAAAAAAAGCCAAGAAAGCAAAAATTCTGCCGGGGTATGTAAACTTTTAAGCACAACTGTATCTTATGCAGGGAGCACAATGAGGGTCAGCTTTTCAAATGCCCAGTGTAGGGCAGATATTTTTTATTCAGGGACATTATAATCACAGTTATTTTTAAGCGCACCATGTCAGGATGAGCTGCAGAAGACTGGAGAAGATGAAAGTCAGCAGAAACAAGTTATGGACTTGAAAAGTCATTGTCTGGAAAAGATGAAAAAGAAAAGAAAGAGAACGACTCCAATGAGAGAAGATGTAACCTGTAAGGTTATGTCTTAACAGTGAAAGTCCTCCACAAGTGTAAACTAGACCCTTCATGGTATTAATCGAGATGTGTGTTGAGCACCATGAACCCACAGGTGCTTAACTGAAGTTTATAATGTAGAGCATTGAAAATAAAGAAAATCACTTTTTTCCCACAAAAATGTTGTTTTCCTCACAAATTTTTCATTTTCATGATGATAGCAGGAGAAAATGGACCCCAAAATTCGTTGTCCAATTTCTACTGAGTATACCGATACTCCATACGTTGTCGAAACCTACTTTTGAGGCATAGTGCAAAGCTCAGAAGGGAAGAAGCACCATATTGGAGTTCAGATTTTGCTAGAATGGTTTGATGGTGCCATGTCACATTGGCAGAGCCCCTGACGTGCCAGAACAGAAGAACCCACCATAAGTGATATCATTTTACAAACTACACCACCAATTAATTTTATGGATGCAGTGAGCAAGTTGACACTACATGTGCCTCACAGAATTGTATACCATTGGGTGGTGAAGAAAGAATAATTACATTTTTACCATAAAATGTTTTGTAGCCCCAAGTTTTTATTCTTTCTAAGAGCTACTAGGAAAAATTGGACTACTCAATTTGTTGTACAATTTCTCGTGAGTGTGCCAATACCCTACTTGTAAACAAGAACCACTTTTCAGGCACAACGCAAAGCTCAGAAAGGAAGAATCGCCATAATATAGTGCAGATTTTACTGTTAAGTTTTCGGGTGCCATGATCTAGTTAGAGAGGACCTGAGGTGCCAGCACAGCAGAACCCCCCCATAAGTGACCCAATTTTACAAACTTCACCTCTCATTGAATTTATCTAGCCATGCAGTGATCATATTGATGCTACAGGTGTGTCACAAAATGTTATACTATTGGGTAGTAATGGAAAAGTATTACCTTTTTACCAGAAAAATGTTGTTTTAGGCTAAGATTTTACATTTTCACACTGGGAAATGGTTAAAAAAAGGTACCAAAATTTATTCCACAAGTTCAGCTGAATATGGAAATGCCCCATATGTGGCAATACAGTATTGTTTATCCATATGTAGAGACACTAGTGGGTCAGATCACTATTTGCCTCTTGGAGAGCAAATTTTCCTGCAGCATTTTCAGACTTCTTTTACAGAGCCCCTAAGTTCTAGAAGAGCAGAAATCTCCCTCAAGTGAACCCGTTTTGGAAACTATTCCCCTTTGGGAATTTGTCTACAGGAGTAGTGACGATTTTGACTCCATGTTTTTTTTCCAGCGATAAGCAGCAGTGGATGTTGCTGAGTGAAAATTGCAAACTGACATAATGTGGAAGCCCCCTATATTTTCATTAACAGATGATGGGACCTGAGTGGGAACTTGATATTTTTGTGAATTAATTTAAAGATTTTGTAGGAAACATTCTACATAACATTTGGATCACATTGATCCTGCGCACTACTCTGAATACTTACTTTGAGGTTTCCATCTAAATCTCTGAGTGACATGATTCAGATGAAACCCCCAAGGGATCCAATCACTGTAATGAGGCAGCAGATTTACTCTGGACTCCATCTGGTCTCTGTTCTGCATTGTCCTTCTTTTCAGAGGTGCACAAAACTATGGTTGACAGCGCTTTTATGCACGCCTAAAAAGACGGGCACTGTCGGATCATAGGCCAGACGGGTCCATAGTGCCTCCATCTGCCTTTTTACTGGGAATCTTCTGCCTGGAGTTTCATCTGTGTCACGTATTTCAGAGATTTACATGGAAGCCCAGTGTAAGTGCTCAGCAAAGTTTAAATGTGAGCTGAGCCTTACTGCGATATTTTAAAGGCAGAATGAAAAAATCAACATCATGTGAAGAATTGGTTTTATTTCTTTTTTACGCTGTTCCTCGTGCGGTATAAGTGATTAGGCGACTTTATTCTTCAGGTGCGATTACAGCGATACCAGATTTATATCGTTTTTTTATGTTTGGCTGCTGTCACACACTAAAAGACGCTTTTTATTGCAAAAACAAATTTTTGCATCCTCATATTTTGAGAGCTATAATTTTTCTATATTTCTGTGGACAGAGTCATTTCAGCGCTTATTTTTTGCCGGATGTGCTGTTGTTTTTATTGGTACCATTTTCAGGCACATTAAATTTTTTGATAATTTTCTATTATGATTCTTGGGAGGTAAAATGAACAAAAACCAGCAATTCAGCAATTTTTTTCAGGCTGTTTATGCTGTTCCACATGTGGTAAAATTGGTAAGGCAGCTTTATTCTTCGGGTCAGTTCGATTACAGCAATACCATATTTATATCTTCTTTATGTTTTGGCATTTTTACACAATACAAACTATTTTAAAGAAAAAATTATTATTTTTGCATCACTTTATTCTGAGAACTATAACTTTTTTATTTTTTCACTGATGGAGCTGTGTGGAGGCTTATTTTTTTTGCGTGACAAGATAATGTTTTCAGCTATACCATTTTATTTATACTCGTCTTTTTGATCACGTTTTATTCTACCTTTTGTTGTTCGGTGGTATGATGAAAAAGCATAGTTTTTTTTCCATGTTTTTTATTTTATTTTTTTAAATTGTTCACTGAAAGGGTTAAATAGTATTAATATTATTATTTATTATTATAGCGCCATTTATTCCATTGCGCTTTACATGTGAGGTGTGGTATACATAATAAATACAAGTACAGTAACCTGCCCGCGAGGGCTCACAATCTACAAGGGATGGGTGAAGATACAGTAGGCTAGGTTAGAGCTGGTTGTGCAGCGGTTCGGTGGATCGGTGGTTACTGCAGGTTGTAGGCTTGTCGGAAGAGGTAGGTCTTCAGGTTCTTTTTGAAGGTTTCTATGGTAGGCGAGAGTCTGATATGTTGTGGTAGAGAGTTCCAGAGAAGGGGGGATGCGCGGGAGAAATCTTGTATGCGATTGTGGGAAGAGGAGATAAGAGGGGAGAAGAGAAGGAGATCTTGTGAGGTTGCATGCGGGTAAGTATCGGGAGACGAACTCACAGATGTATGGAGGACTCAGGTTGTGGATGGCTTTGTATATCATGATTAGGATTTTGAACTGGAGTCTTTGGGTAATGGGGAGCCAGTGCAGGGATTGACAGAGGGGAGAGGCTGGGGAATAGCGGTGGGGACAGGTGGATTAGTCAGGCAGCAGAGTTTAGAATAGGTTGGAAGGGTGCGAGAGTGTTAGAGGGTAGGCTACAGAGCAGGAGGTTGCAGTAGTCAAGGCGAGAGATGATGAGGGCATGGACTAGGGCTTTTGCAGATTCTTGGTTCAGGAATGTACGGATCCGTGACATATTTTTGAGTTGAAGTCGGCAGGAAGTGAAAAGGGCTTGGATATGTGGTTTAAAAGAGAGATAAGTGTCAAGGATAACCCTGAGGCAGAGAGCTTGTGGGACTGGAGAGAGTGGGCAGTCATTTACTTTAGTGGATAGGTCCATTGGAGGGGTTGCATGAGATGGGGGAAAGATGATGAATTCTGTTTTGTCCATATTAAGTTTTAGAAATCTAGGTATGATGCGATCCAAGATAGGGCCAAGTCTGTGATACCAAAAGATGAGAGGGTCTGTAGTAATAGGGAATGGTCCACTGTGTCAAAGGCAGAGGACAGGTCCAGGAGGAGGAGGACAGAGTAGTGTCTCTTGGTTTTGGCAGTTAATAGGTCATTGGTGACCTTAGTTAGCGCAGTTTCAGTGGAGTGGTGTGGCCGGAAGCCAGATTGTAAGTGGTCAAGGAGGGAGCAAGAAGAGAGGTGGGAGGACAGTTCAAGATGGACGTGTTGTTCCAGTAGTTTTGAGGCATAAGGGAGAAGTGATATAGGGCGATAGCTAGATACAGAGGATGGGTCAAGAGAGAGCTTTTTGAGGATAGGTGTGATTGAGGCATGTTTAAAGCTTGAGGGGAAAACACCAGTTGTTAGTGATAGGTTGAAGAGATGGGTTAGGATTAGGATGAAAACTGTGGTGTGGTTTGGGATGAAGTGGGATGTGATCGGGTCGAGTGCACAAGTAGTGAGATGTAATCTTGAGAGTAGAGTGGAGAGTCGATCTTCTGTAATGGGGGAGAAGTTGGTTTTGGAGGAGGAGGTCTGGGCAGTTAGGAGGAAGGGGGGGTTTTGACCAAAACTGTGTCTGATGTTATCTTTTATGGGGTTGGATCATACCGAATGTGTTGATACCAAATATGTGTACTTTTTTACATACCCAGAACACATTTGGGCCAGGTTTGATTGATCTGATTTGATGAGGGCCATTACTATGTATGTAATGGTGATGTGAGATTTGTGGCTCAATGTCATTTAACCCCTAAAAAACACAAGTCCTTATTAACATTTGTGAAAATTGACTATTTTTCCACTTTGATGCCTACGACCCATTTGGGCCAGGCTAGATTGAAATGAATTTAATGTGGGTCATCAATATATATGTAATGGTGGTGTGAGATCAGTGGCCCAAAGTCATTTAACCCTTCAAAAACACCAGTTACATATTCAAATCTGTTAAAATCTGCTATTTGCCCTCTTTGATGCCCGGTCTGATACCCATAACCAATTTGAGCCAGGCTGGAGTGTCCAGAATTTGATATGGGACACCCTGATCTATATGTCTGTAGTGTGAGATTAGTGGTCCAAAGTCATTTTACCCTTTTATTAATGCCCTTCAGTGCCCACTTTGATGGCAATTTTTGTACCAGTTTTAATTTTTGTAGCTGCTTTTAAGCGTATTCACATCAGGGCTCCTTGCAACATTGTATTTTATTATTGTAATTTTTAATTTGTGTCATTAAACCTGAAAAACACAAACAAAAAAGAAATTGCTGAATGAGAAAGCAACTTCAGCCCCGAATAAGAAACTGGACAAATAAGAAACCAACTTCAGTCCCGATTCCGAATAAGAAACTGGACAAATAAGAAACCAACTTCAGTCCCGAATAAGAAACTGGACAAATAAAAAACTAACCTCAGCATCGTCAGATGTGTCAGGCATAATCCCACACAGCTGTGTAGTGAGATCAGAGGAACAGAGAGTGGCCATTACACATCACACTGGTAACACAGGTAACCATTACACATTACATTTGTAACTCCACCTTCATGTAAAACAAGCTCTGGAGGCAGAGTTATCTCCTGGCACCATCCGCCCAGAGACTGGGGGTTGTCATTTATATGAAGTGATAAAAGATTTCTCAGCAACAGTATAAAACACATCAGGAGGACATTTTTCAGCATTTTGTAACCTGTATGCCCATACTAATAGTTTAGATAGGTCAAATGTGGTGACAGATTCCCTATAATGATGTATGAGTGCTGGCTTTTTCATACATTTTCTGCATTGTGCTTTGAGAACAGTGGCCACCATCAGAACAACGCACCTTTATTCACCCAACTTCCCCATCTTCTACAGACAGCTTTTAATACCAAAGCTGGGTCCTATAATTCTTATAGGGACCTTTCAGAACTCTTTACTAGAGATGAGCGAATATTTCAATGTTTGGCTCAAATTACGTTCGCCGAATTTGCAATATACCAAATGCTGCCAAGACACATCAAATGAGGGACAGACACAAGGAAAGCGGTCTCAATTCTCTCACAGTACAGATTTTAGCATGGAACTACAGCAATCAGCCAGACATGAGGTATCGGGGTCTGGGACAGCATTTACAGCTTTCAATTGTACGTCACAGTAAGACGAGGTGGGTGAGGGATCTGTGTGGGGCCCCTTTGTTAGGAGCCATGATTCCACATTCAATACCTCTGCCTGCTTTCATGCTGAGCCACACTCATGTGGCACAAATATCAGTTTTATAGACTACCATTGTCAGAAAAATTTAAAGATAGTAACACCAGGTAGTTGAGTCCAAGGAAGTGGAGGCCTGATGGTCTCAGAGGCAACACGCAGCAGATGGACACCCAACAAGGAGTGCTCACATTTAAACAAATGAGGGCCTTACACCACAGAACTGGCATCAATTTCAAGACAGTAGAAATAGTATAATAGGGACCGACAGGTCTTTCACTACACCCAATGCAGCAGATGGACACCCAACAAGGTGTTCACATTTAAAGAAATGAGGGCCTTACACCACAGAACTGACATCAATTTCACCACAGTAGAAATAGTGTCATATTTCTACCCAATCCAGCAGATGGACACCCAACCAGGAGTGTTCACATTTCCAAAAATTATTGTCAGACACCACAAAAGTGGCATCAATTTCACCACAGTAGAAATAGTATAATAGGGACTGACAGTTCTTCCACTACACACAATGCAGCAGATGGACACCAAAAGAGAAGTGTTCACATTTAAAGAAATGAGGGCCTTAGGCCTGTTTCACACATCCGTTTTTCCCCTTGCGGCACCCCCGGCATTTTTTCGCAGCGCCGCATCACAAAACCGTATGCGCCGCATGCGGTTTTTTTTCCATTGACTTGTATTAGCGCCGCATGGCGCCGCATGTGACTGCGGCGCATCCGGTTGGTGCCGGATGCGGTGTCTGGTCACCGTACGGTGTCTGGAAAAAACGTTGCATGTAACGTTTTTTGTCTGCGGCGAAAAAGCCGCATGCGCCGGATGCGGCGCATGCGGTTCTTTTTTACAATGAAAGTCTATGGACACCGCAATGCGCCGCATCGCGGCGTCCGCCGCATCCGGTAGCCGCATCCGGTTTGTTAATTGATATACCAGCCCACAGCAAACAGATACAAGGAAGTACCACCCTCAGCAAACAATATAAAAAAAATTGGGTGGGACATCAGACACAGCCACAGAAGCCACAGAGAGCCACAGAGAGCCACAGAGAGCCACCGACGCAGCCACCGACGCAGCCACCGACGCAGCCACCGACGCAGCCACCGGACTCGCAGCCAGGATCCGTACCATGGAGCGCCAGGAAAACAGACGGTAAATATGAACCACCCACCCCCAAATTCAAAAATGTAAAATACATCTGTCACCAATGTTGTGTGAGCTGATGTTTATTTTTTGTGGCCTGGTACATTATATATTTAATGTTTTTTCTGTGATGGGGATTGGTTCCCCAGGTATTTAATGAAATTAAATTGCCGATGATGGGGTGGGTCCCCGAGTTTAAAATGCATTTGTTTGGGAACTTTATTGTGTATTCACTGCTATTGTTGTGAATGTTGATAATGTAGATCTACTGGTACTGTTTTTTAGCAGTGATGTGCTTGGTCTCCCTGCGACAATCTGAAATGTGGATGTATTTGTGTATCAAAATTTTTTTTTTATTTTTAAAAAAGTATTAATTTTTTTGGCCAGTTATGTCGTTGTTTTTTATGCTACTATCGGAAATGTGCATGTGTTTACTATGGTAATGTTTCTCTCCCTTTTTTTTTGCCAATGGTTTTTTTTTTTTTTTTTGGCTTGTCATGGTTTTATCTACTCATGGTCTGTTGAATTGTTTGACTATGCTAATGTTTTTTTGTTTGCAATATTTGTTCTTTGTGGCCTGTCATGGTTTTATCTACTCATGGTCTGTTGAATTGTATGACTATGCTAATGTTTTTTTGTTTGCAATCTTTGTTCTTTGTGGCTTGTCACGGTTTTATCTACTCATGCTGCTATTATTTTCCTGTGTTTAGTATACAAATGTTGATGTACTTTTCTTTTTTTTGGCAGCCTCTGACCTTTGCTACTCATGCTCTTATGTGAAATTTCCATGTTTTTATTATCATATATTTTTTTTTTTTTTGGCCAGGGATACGGTTTACCCTGGTACTGTTGATGGCTATAAAAAATGATTGCATGTGGTCGGAATAATGTCGTTGTTTGAATGTTATATTTTAAAACAGGGACAATCAAAACATATAAACCAATTTTTTTTGGTCTGTTCATTTCACAGCAGAAGAATTGATGCTGGCGATGAAAGGGCGCAGGACATCCTGGATGCAAGGAGGCAAGCCAGCAGAAAGTAAATGTCATCCCCCATGTCCCTAAAAATTTAATGTTTGTTTTTCTCTTTCAGCCAGGGACAAGGAATCCACATATATTCACTGTCCCTTTTTGTGTCCTAACAGCAGAAGAATTCAACGAGCGGCGGCGGCGGCGGCGGCTGAAGCGCAAGTTGAGCAGAGGGGAGGAGAGGACCTCCAAGCTAGGAGGCTAGCAAGCAGAAAGTAAGTATTACAGCACACATTTTGCTCTAAATTACATGTTTGTTTTTTCTCTTTCAGCCAGGGCAAAGGAATACCCATATATTCACTGTCCGTTTTTGTGTCCTTATTCAACAGCCGAAGACTTCACCGGGCGGCAGCGGCTGAAGCCCAAGTTCAGCAGAGGGGAGCAGAGGACCTCCAAGCTAGGAGGATAGCAATCAGAAAGTAAGTATTACAGCACACATTTTGCTATAAATTACATGTTTGTTTTTTATTTCAGCCATGGACAAGGAATCTCAAATTTACAGTACCTTTTTACTTTAACAGTAGAAGACGTCAACAAGAGGGGGAGGCGGCGCTTGGAGATAGAAGAGAACAGGAGGAGAGGCGGGCAAGGAGGGAAGCCAGAAGAAGGTAAACATTACACCCCCCATTTCAATAAAAATACATGCTTGGTTTTCTCTTTCAGACAGGGCCAAGAAATATACAAATATATTGACTGTCCCTTTTTGTTTCTTCCACAGCAGAGAACATCAAACAGCTGCTGCAGCTGCAGCAATGGCGGTGTTGGCGGAGGAAGCAGCGGCTGAAGCGGCGGCGGCAGCACCACCGGCATCGCCATCTCCTCCCTCACAGCCAGAGGCAGAGCCAGAGCCGCCACAGCAGGGACAGCAGGACACATCTTCTTCTGGGAGCCCTCCTACCCATCGTCAGGAATTGGCGGTAAAAATATCTATTTTTTATTTTTCTATCCATAATCCATCTGTGGGCTATATGTCTTGATTGTGTTATTTTAATAACAGGAATCTGAAGATGACGAGGAGCTCCCAGAGGAAGAAGGACGGGGTGGAGAGATACCCAGAGTGGGCTCACAATTCGTAAGTATCCTACATCAATCGCAGAAACACAACATCACAGTACACACAACACATATAAAAACATTTAGTGCATACTTCACACAGCAGCCAACACCTGCCAATATCCTAATTTTTCTTTTCATTTTTAGTCTCTCGCATCTGGGAGCCAGAGGGATTCTCCCAGCGCCTCCCAGAGTCGTCGTGAGACTGTCGGCGGTTCTCAACGTGTAAGTATTATTTTTTTTTTTTGCCATGTTATATAATTTATGCTTTTTAAAAAACATGTTATCTACAAATGTTTTGTGCATTAATTTTCCCATTGTAACATGTATAATTTTTACAAATTAAAACCATGTATCTGATAATTTTTTTTTTTCATTGTTCATTTCACAGGCTTCACAGCGTGCTCCCGACTCGGACACGGAGGAGGGATTGGACGTTGAGTTGATGATAGACCTGGTCCGAGAAAGGGAGCCGCTGTGGAACATGGGGGACCGCCAGCATGCGGATCAAATTGTGACACGACGGCTCTGGACGGAAGTGGCAGCAGCAATGATGCACCGCTGGGAGGACCTCAATCCTAGGTCCCAGAATAAATACCGTAAGTATAGTTCATGTTGCTGACTGTAAAGGTGTTTTTAAAAAAATTCTGTCCTTGTGTAACCAACGCTTCATGTTTTCATGATTTCCTTTTGTGAAACACTATGGAAACAATGAAAACATGAACTCTGGGGGACACGAGGACTAAAGTGTGGTTGTTGTATAGTAACCAATGTGTGCTTTCTCGTTTCAGGGGAGAGAATTATGAAGCGGTGGCGGTCTGTGAGGGATCGCTTTAAGAAAGAATTCAATAAGGAAATGCGGGCCCCGAGTGGTTCTTCAGGACGCCAGAGTAAGTACAAATATGCACAAGCTCTGGCGTTCCTGCGTGAAACCATGGTCACCAGAAGGTAAATATTAACATCAAATGTTAACTTTTTTTTTGTTTTCACCCAGGGCCATTCCACATCTGTATATTAATTTTATGTTTTTGTTTCTTCCACAGCACGGTGAGCAGCACTCGGGCGCCCGCAGAGTTGGAGCCTTCTAGAGCGATCCCTCAGGAGACCGACACAGAGGGACACTTTGACCAACCCTCCACATCTGACCCTTCCCAGACTTCACACACACACGATCCCGCTGTCCCTTCCACCAGCGCTGGAGCAGCGTGGCCGCCTGCAATGCATGAATCTGCTGGTCAGGATATAGCCTTCCCTTTACCCCACCCTTCTGACCCTGCCACCTCTAGTACAGCTGCGGGTACTGGGCGGCAGCGTCAGAAGGGTCAGGAAAAGAACTATGCGCCCGAGTTCTTACACATGAACGCATCTTTCCAGAACTGCCTTAAGTTGCTATCTGAACAAGTTTCCGCAGGCCTTCGTCAGATAACCACACTAGTTGGTGAGGTCAAGACACTTCTGGAAACTGTGCGTTCTGAGATAAGAGCACCACCGAACTACAGCTTTTTTAGGTCGGTTGCGAAGCGCATAGATCCGCTATCTTATGACCAGCAGATGTATGTGATGCACACGTGCCACGCTGCTGTAGTGCAGGTTGTCTCCCATCCTCAATCCACCCCAGTCATTCCACCACCTCCCCCCCTACAGCCACCGTCCATCTTCCCCCCCCTCCACCTGCCATACCTCCTCCCCCTCCTATTCAATACCAACCACCTCCCCAGTACCAACCACCTCCCCAGGTACAACCACCTCACCAGTACCAACCACCTCCCCAGGTCCAACCACCTACCCAGTACCAACCACCTCCCCAGTACCAACCACCTCCCCAGGTCCAACCACCTCCCCAGTACCAACAACCTACCCACTACCAGCCACCTACCCTCTACCACACTTCTACTTACCAATCTCCTTCCCCCTTCCAAATACCTACTATGTCACCTGCTACTCCTGCACAACCCTCCACTCCACCACCACCCACATGTTCTGCATTGTCTTCCCATTCTTTTTGTCTTTCCACCCCTTCACCTCTTCCTGTTCCTTCCCCATCACCATCCCGTTCGTCCCTCCACACTCCCACGGTCGAAGTGTCCCGCAGCCCCTCCAGCAGTATTTCCACCCCACACTACACAGACCTTTAAATCTGTTTTGTTTTTCATTTGTTTAATGAAATAAAAAAAAAAAGTTAATAAAAAAAAAAAAATAAAAAAAATTTAGTTACATTTTAAAAAATTTATATTTATATGTGAAACATTTGGCCTAAAGGCCTAATTTAATAAAAATTATATTAAAAAATATATTTTTAAATAAACTGTTCATTGGTTTAACATTGTTGTCTGTCTTTAATTTATACGATGTTAAGTTTTAAAATTGTTTTACAGGTACACCTAACTTTGGCTAAAAGGTTCGTAAATGCAACCTTTTTGGCAAAGTTATGTCCCGGGTTGTGTAGTATGCAAAGTGTATTCTTTTTTTAATAAAAATGTGTACGTTTTAGATTATCCCCTACCCCAGTTTTCCCCTACTCCAGGCACACCAAAAACATATCATGTTTTCAGTATTTCCTTTGTATTGCACAGGTGAGGCAATTATCACCTGAGCAATACAAAGGAAAGACAGAAAACTTGACATGTTGGTGGACCTTGAGGACTGGAGTAGGGGAAACATAATGTACACTTTTTGTAGGACAAATGGTGAAATACTTTTGTTAATACAATTTCACCTTTTGTCCTAAAAAGGGTACATTGTAGGCCATGTGTCACCAAATCCAGTCATCAAGGCCTAACAACAGGTATTGTTTTCAGTATTTCCTTTGTATTGCACAGGTGAGGCAATTATCACCTGAGCAATGCAAAGTAAAGACTGAAAACTTGACATGTTGGTGGGCCTTGAGGACTGCAGTTGGGGAAACATGGCCTACAATGTACACTTTTTTGGACAAAAGGTGACAGCCATGGACACAACAATGGCAAAAAGGTTATAGTAGAAAACACACAAGAAGGTAGACAAGTAAACTATTAAAGGTTTATTGTGGGTAAAGAAAATTATTAAAAGAAACAATACATTTATCACACTCTGTCATCCTGCCAGTCAACACTACCTTCCGGTGACACAAAGTATTGAGCAAACTGGTCCCTCATTCTAGAAACTGCAACTGTACTGCGAGTGGTAATGTTGGTGTAGTTGTGCAAAGTTGTTTCTTGATTGTGGTCCTCCAGAGAAATTGGTTCCTTGGTTAGGACAAAATTATGGAGGACCACGCACGCTTTCACTACATCATCAACAGTCTCGGTCTTCAAGTTAATTGCAGTCAAAAGGACACGCTATTTTGCTGTCATAATGCCAAAGGCACACTCCACCATCCGTCTGGCTCTTGTGAGGCGGTAGTTAAATACCCGCTTTGTATGTGTCAATTCTCTGCTGGCATACGGCTTCAATAGGTGTTGGGACAGCTGGAATGCCTCATCACCTACACAAACGAATGGCATTGGTGGGCCTGAGGTTTGAGGCAGTGGCCTAGGGGGGGGAAACTGAAAACTGTTTCCATACAATTTACGTCCCATAGCAGATATTTTAAACACTTGGGAGTCATTAGACCGTCCATAAGACCCAATGTCCACCGCGATAAACTTGTAGTGCGCATCTGCAATAGCCATCAGGACGATAGAGAAATATTTCTTATAGTTAAAGAATTCAGATCCAGTTCCTTTTGGCTTTTTAATGCGGATGTGCTTTCCATCAACGGCCCCCAGGCAATTGGGGAACTGGCAGATGAGTAGAAACTGGTCCGCTATTTCAAGCCACCGCTGTGTTGTTGGCTCTGGAATAAATTCTCCAACCAAAGTATCCCACAGAGCACGACAAGTATACTTTATTATGCCGGATAGTGTGGAGATTCCAATCCGATACTGAAAATGGAGCGATGATAGAGTTTCGCCAGTTGCCAGAAATCTGAAAACAAATTAGAAAATAAAAATTATTTCAGAAACGCAGCATTACATACCAGAACTCAGCTACGACTATTGGAGATACCAAAAATAATAATATCTAGGAGAAAGACTGTTTTATGACTAGATTTGGGGATACTCATGTGGTTTCCTAGTTGGCCTGTGATGTTCAATTAATGATAAAATTACAAGTGCGCTCAAGCAAACAGAACCAATACATATAGCTTACCTTATAGTCACCATGAGACGCTCCGCCGGAGATATCGAGAACCGACAGTAGGTGTCCGATTTTTTAATTTTGTCTCCAACACGCTCCAGCAAATCATCAAAGTTTTCTATATTCATCCGCAGATAGGCAAAAAACTTCTCTGGATTTTGTCGCAGCTCCATGTTCAGTGTGGAATAGACACCACGAGTTAATCTCTGTGACGTGATGGGGTGGATCCACATACGTCGTCGTCTTCGCAGGCGCTGACGCCGCTGCTCCTCAAACTTTAGCTCCTTCTCCAGAACGATAAACCTCAATCGATTCATCTCCGCAGTAAAATCAACAAGATTCCTGAAGATATTGCCGATAATGGGTTCCATGTTCGCCAATCACTTGCTACTTGCTCTTCTCTCCAAACTGCACTTTCTCCTCTACAACCTGTCAAAGAAGGGATGTAGGAGCAGTGTATATATAGGATTACAGTAGCCAATCATATTTGGAACCCCAAAAAGGGCCCCAAAATGGGCGTGCTTAAAAGCCGGATCCGGCGCATTACGGCGTCAACGTATGCCAACCGGATACACCGGATGAGACGTATGCGGTTTTTTGCCGCATTCGTGAACCGGATGCGGTGAAAAACCGGATGCGGCACATCCGTTGTTCAGAGAAAATACCGCATGCGGCGCTGCGGCTAAATGCCGGGGGCGCCGTTTAGGCGCCCGCCGGATGTGTGAAAGAGGCCTTACACCACAGAACGGCATCAACTTTACCACAGTAGAAATAGTAAAAATGGGGACCGACAGGTCTTTCACCCAATCCAGCAGACAGATAGACACCCAACCATTATTGTTCACATTTCTGAAAACTATTGGCTGACACCACTAAAGTGGTATCAATTTCACTAAAGTAGAAATAGTATAATAGGGACCGACAGGTCTTTCACTACACCCAATCCAGCAGATGGACACCCAACTAGAAATGTCCACATTTCCAAAAATTATTGGCAGACACCACGAAAGTGACATCAATTTCACCTCAGTAGAAATAGTATAATAGGTACCGACAGTTCTTTCACTACACCCAATGAAGCAGATGGACACCTAACAAGAAGTGTTCACATTTAAAGAAATTAGGGCCTTACACCACAGAACTGGCATCAATTTCACCACAGTAGAAATAGTATCATAGGGACCTACAGGTCTTTCACCCAATGCAGCAGATGGACACCCAACCAGGAGTGTTCACAATTCCAAAAATTATTGGCAGACACCACCAAAGTGGTATCAATTTCACCACAGTAGAAATAGTATAATAGGGACCGACAGTTCTTTCACTATACCCAATCCAGCAGAGGGACATGCAAACAAGAGGTTTAACAGTAAACAAATGTGGGCCTTACTCCACAGAAGTGGCATCAATTTCACGAGAGTAGAAATAGTATAAGATTGATCGATACTCATATTTCTTGTCTTTCAGGTAAAATTGGGGGCTTATCTACAGTATTACAGAATGGTGGTGATGGTGGTGGCTTCAGCTGATGGTCGAAAAATGGGGTGACAGATTCCCTTTAAGGTTGTGTAAAAGCGTGTTTTGATACTCCAGCATTTGCTAGTCCCTTTCTAGGGTGAGAATCATCTGGCAAAATTTGGTTTTATAACGTGGATCTCATAAAGTGGCAACCCAGTAGTCAGCATTATTCCTAATCATAACTATGCGGGGATCATGTTGCAGATTGTGCAACAAGAAGGCACTCATATGTCGGGCTTTAACATGAGGTCCAAGCCTATACCGTGTTGGTGGCTAGGTAACAATGAGGCTCGTTTCGTCCATCTTCTCCCACCAACTGTGAACAACAGATAGTGGAAGATTATATTCTTCATCAGACAGTTGCTCGCCCATCACCTCTTCCTCCTCCATTTGTTCCTTGGATGTTGCACCTTCGATAACAGTTTGTCTGTTATCACCAGCCCCTTCGATAGCAGTAATCCACCCTCCCTTGGCACCGGCCTGTGTGATGACAGTCTTGAACTTAGAAACAATGTTATGCCTTCTGCTTCTTCCTCTTCTTCTGGAACCACCATCTCCTCCAGCAGGCTATTCAAAACCTGTTCCAGCATATAGATGACCAGAATAGTTATGGTGATGATGGTGGCGTCAACCGTCTTTGTAGCCATTTCGAAACTGTGCTGAAGGGTGAAGAGGTCCTTAATCTGTGTCCATTCTGTAAACATGATATGCACCATGTCCGTACTGCGTTGGCCCAGGCTATACGACATGTTATACTGCGTCAGGGCTCGTTGCTGCTGCCACAGTCGCTGCAACATGTGCAGAGTGGAATTCCACCGTGTCAACACACTGCATATCAACCTGTTAATTTTTCATGGACAAAGACCTTTGTATCGATGCAAGTCGATGAGCAGAAAGGTGGAATGACAGAAATGAGCACAAAGCTTATTTGCTTTCTGGAGCAGCTCACCCAAGCCAGGAGAGTGGCTGAGAAAGCGCTGTACCACCAGGTTGAGGACGTGAGCCATACAAGTCACGTGTGTGAGCTTGCTTTGCCATTGGGCTCGCACCGTTATCCGACACAGCCTTCCCTGGATACAGGTTCAGCGGAGACAACCTTTGATCCAACTCAACCTGGAGAGCTGTCCCCAACTCTTTAGCTGAATGACTGCAATCTCCAAGGCATATCAATTTTAAGACTGCCTGATTGCGGTGAGCCCTGATTGCGCAGTACGAAGGTGGTGGGGGTTTGCTCTGCATTGTTGGAACACGTGTCTCAATAAGACAGAGGTGGAGGGTGCAGTTGGAGGCCCTAGAGGAGATACAAGAGGCAGAAGCAGTGGAGGAAGTGTTAAATATAGAGGTTTGTCCTGCAAGCCTTGGGGATTCCAAGACTTGTGGAGCAGCGCCTGTCCCCTCAGGCACCAGATTCATCCAGTGCCCAGTCAACGAGATGTAACGCCCTTGGCCATGCTTACTCGTCCAAGTGTCTGTGGTGAAATGCACCCTGGCAGGCAGAGATTTTGTCAAAGGAACAGGTGATATTCTCTGTGAAATGCTGGTGTAGCGCAGTCACAGGTTTCTTAGAAATATAATGGTGACTGGGTAATTGGTACCGGGGGACTACGACGGCCATCTGCTTTCAGAAACCGTCTTTATCTACCAGGCAGAAAGGCACCATTTCAGTGGCCAACAAATTGGAGATGGTGATGATCAACCTCTTAGCTTTGTCATGCGTAGGAGGAAACAATCTTTTACCTGACAATCTTTTACGTGACCACAACTGCGGAACCGTGGGCTGGTTGCAGTGCTGTAAGAGGGCAGAGTACGGTGAACTGGACAAACTGCTGGACCACGAGAGAGGTGCAGGCGGAGATGTTACTATAAATTGAAAAACTTGTGGTGTGATCGTTCTCTGAGATCGGTCAAAAGCAGTAGGCATGTCCGCTTCCATTACAGCTGAAGGCGGCCTCTCAGTCAGAATGACTGGAGCGGGTAATGAATCCAAGGTTCTGTGGCTGAATACCTGCATCTGAATAGTTGGCATGGTAACAGAGGAGGAGGAAGAAGCAGCAGATGCGATTGATGGGGTGGCTGATAGTTGTTGAGGTCACCTGGTCCGCATTTTTGTGCAGTGGGATTCCTACAGTAAAGCATGTTGATTGCGCATGTGAAGGTTCATACATGTAGTAGTCAAATTATTGCACTTTTTACCTCGACTCAGCTTTTTTTTCAAAGTTAGCAGATTACGTGAGTTGGCTCATCCTTTGCAGTGTCATAAAAGGCCCAGTCAAGGCAACCCTTGCCACCCCTGCGAGCTGCAGACCCGCGGATGCTGCTGGTAAGATACACAGATGTGGCTAAGGATGCATTGCTCATAGTTGCTGCCTCACTACGTGTCTGCGGCATACAGCGCAAAGTAACCTCCTCGTCTTCCTCCTCTGATGACCTACTCAGCTGTGTGTCACTATGTTCACGCCACTGGGATCTAACACCACATCATCATCCTCTGTGTTATCACATTCCTCGCCATTGGAATCACTCTCCTCCTCTTCTTGACCAGACAGCATGGTACAGTACGCGTGAGCCTCAGATATCTGAGTCTCATCAGGATCATCTCCCCCCCGGGTTTAATGTCTGATGACGAGGGTCAGGATGCTGTTCGGACCGTACTTCTTCCTGGGAAAAAGTAAAAGATGAGGCACGTGTCAGACTGACAGGAAGGGGTTACTCTAAGTGGATGTTGGATAGGGCTGAGGACATAATCAGTAATAAAGACAGAGCAGAGATGCTAAAAGAAACAGGAGAAAGAAAAAAATTTCATAAATATAGATGTAATTATGTAGGTAATAAAAATGATGGAGTGGTTTTTACTACTATATATAGCCCATACTTCAAAAATATTACTAACATCATTAAAAAATGATTACCTATATTATATCAGGACAAAAAATTGGAGAAAATCCTGACAAATCCTGTGAAATTTATTGCTAAAAAAGCCTTTACTCTGGGATATATTCTGTCCCCCAGCCTCTATCTTAGTGATTTTAATAAAAAGGACAATTGGCTCAGTACTAGAGGGTCCTACAAATGCGGCCACAGTGTTTGCACCTGTCGCAAGTTTATGAAAAATACTAAAACTTTTGCCTCATGTGCAAATAAAAAAGAGTATATGATTAATTCATATATAAACTGCAACACAAGTAATGTGGTGTACACTGTGCGATGCGCTTTGTGTGACCTTCAGTATGTAGGCTGCACAGGAGGTCAATTAAAAATCAGGATAAGACATCACCTCTCAGATGCCACCAATAAAATCATTATTAAAAGTTGAGCAATTTCAAAACATTTTATTAATAGTCATGGGGGGATGTGTCTGCTTTTGAGGTGTAAGGTATAGAAAAAGTCAAAATTCCAGCCACAGGCGGCGATATTAAGAGAAAGCTGATAAGTCGGGAAACATGGTGGATTTATCAACTAAACACCAGGGTCCCGCATTGTATCAATATCAGACAGGATCTGATTTATCACTAATAGTGTTGAGCGATACGATACCGCAAGTATCGGGTATCGGCCGATATTAGCTGTATCGGACTTTCGATTCCGAGTTCCGATATTGTCGTCTTATCGGATACCGGAATCGGAATTGTCACTGTCACTGTCAGTGTCCGTCGGTCGGGTCTGTCAGGAGTCAGCGGCACTTACCTGGCAGAAGATCTCCGGCGGTCACGGCGTGGACTGCTTGATGGCCGCCATCATCTTTCCCCGGCGGTCACATGCAGTTTCTCGCGATAACTGCAGTGACTGCTGGGTAATCCCGGCCGTAAAGCAGTCAGTCCGATGACGTCACCGCCGGGGAAGCAGGTAATCAGCTGTGCTGCGTCGCGATGACAGGCTCTGCCTGTCATTGCGATGTAGCAGAGCTGGATCGTCGTGGGACTGTCGTTACTATGGACTGCGTCGGACAGGTGGTATACTGTTGGTTTGTTTTTTTTCCTTTTTTTACAGGAGATCGATGGCGTCGCAGGAATGAGAGTATAATAAAAGAAATGAAAACTGTGTTGTCTCTTTTATTTCATTAAAAGACTTTTTTCTTGCTTTGTCTTTTTTTTATACATTTAAAAACTTTGGGATTAATAATGGATCGGTGTCTTATTGACGCCTATCCATTATTAACCGGGCTTATTGTCACCGTGCAATCAACGGTGACATTAACCCCTTATTACCCCACTTGCCACCGCTACAGGGCAGTGGGAAGAGCCGGGTAAAGTGCCACAATTGGCACATCTTTTGATGCGCCAAATGTGGGGCTGCTGTAGCCTGGTATTATCAGGCTGTTGAGGGCCAAAATCCATGGGCCTTGACAGTCTTTTAATACCAGGCCGCAGCAGTCTGCATTTTACTTGGCTGGTTAACAAAAATAGGGGGACCCCTACGCGGTTTTTTTTTCGAGGGGATCCCCTATTTTTGTTAACCAGCCAAGCTAAGCAGACTGCTGTGGCCTGGTATTATCAGGCTGGCAAGGTCCATGGATATTGGATCCTTACCAGCCTGAAAAACCAGGCCTCAGCAGTCTGCTTCATATGGCTGGTTAACAAAAATAGGGGGGACCCCACGCCAAATTTTTTTCGAGGGGATCCCCTATTTTTGTTAACCAGCCAATATATGCAGACTGCTGTGGCCTGGTATTATCAGGCTGGCAAGGTCCATGGATCTTGGCTCCTTAACAGCCTGAAAAACCAGGCCTCAGCAGTCTGCTTCATCTGGCTGGTTAACAAAATAGGGGGACCCCACGCCAAATTTTTTTCGAGGGAATCCCCTATTTTTGTTAACCAGCCAAGATATGCAGACTGCTGTGGCCTGGTATTATCAGGCTGGCAAGGTCCATGGATCTTGGCTCCTTAACAGCCTGAAAAACCAGGCCTCAGCAGTCTGCTTCATCTGGCTGGTTAACAAAAATATGGGGGACCCCACGCCAAATTTTTTTCGAGGGGATCCCCTATTTTTGTTAACCAGCAAAGATAAGCAGACTGCTGTGGCCTGGTATTATCAGGCTGGCAAGCAGGGTCGGACTGAGCCACCGGAGAAACCTCCGGTGGGCCCCAGCTCCTGTGTGGTGGGCCCTGATTTGAAAGGATAGGTCGCGGGGCAGAGGGGCGGTGGCCCCGGGCCCCGCGCTCTGAGGGGGCCCACCCGGAGCTACGCTACAGTAACTGTATCGGCGTGCACAGCACGCCGATACAGTTACATTCTGCGGCAGAGCAGGGAGAATCGATCTTCCTGCTCTGCCGCCCAGAAGCTATGGGGTCTGAACAGGCGTTGGGGGGGCCCGGTGCCAGCAGTGGGCCCCCCACCAGTCATCGGAGGGTCAGCTGTATCGGCATCCAGCAGATACAGCTGACCGCATAGAGAGAGAAGGAGCGAGCGCTCCTTCTCTCCCATAATCCCCCTCTCAGCGTCTGACAGCGGGCGCGATGACATTACCTGCCGGCACCCGCTGTCAGACGCTGAGAGGGAGAACAGTGAGCAGCACAGGAGCCGGGAGGTGAGTATTGTTTTTTTTTTTAATGGGGGTGCATTATACTACAGAGGCTGTATATGGGGGGTGCATTATACTACAGAGACTCCCTATGGGGATGCATTATACTACAGAGGCTGCCTATGGGGGTGCATTATAATATAGCGGCTGCCTATGGTGGTGCATTATATTATAGACTCTGCCTATGGGGGTTTATTATAATATAGAGGCTGCCTATGGGGGTGCATTATGCTATATTGAGGACTATCTGGTGTATTATGCTGTATGGATGCTATCTAGGGGCCATCATACAGTGTTGGACCCATTAAATAGTTTGGGGACATTAAGGGGTCAGTATATATCCAGTGAGGGGCATTATTCTGTGTATAGGGGAGATGTACAGGGGGAGACTTGGGACATTATTAACCCCTTACTGCCATCGGATGTACTATCCCGTCCATGGTACCTGGGCCCGTATGACCGGGGATGGGATAGTACGTCCAGCCCTTTAATGCGACATTGCGACTTAAGTCGCAATGATCGCATTAAAATTCCGACGCCATCTTACCTCAGGAGAGATGGCGCCGGCATCCCGGGGTCTGTCACCGCCCACCCTCACTCCCGATCGCTGTGATTGGCTGTTCAATTCTGAACAGCCAATCGCAGCCTTTCTCACTGTTTCAGCCAATCCGATGGGCTGAAACAGTGAGATCCCAGGCTAGAATCGAGTACCGATGTACTCGATCCTAGGCCTGGGCATAGAAAGGAGCAGACCCCCCCTGGATTGGCGCGATCGCCGATCACATCGATCGCGCCAATCGCAGGGCACAGCCGCGGTGTATCCGCTCTGTGCCCTGCCTGTACCTGCCTGGATCGGTGCAGTAATAGCACCGATCCTAGGCCGGAGCCTAGGACAGGCCCAGTAGGGCCTGCAGCTGCTGATTGGCGCGATCGATGTCATCGACGATCGCGCCAATCACAGGGCACAGCAGCGGTGTGACCGCTCTGTGCCCTGCTTCCTGACCTGCCGGTGACCTGCCTAGGAATCGGAGCAGTGAGCTCCGATTACTAGGCCGGTGCCTAGCAACCGGCAAAACAAGGGTCTCCTCTGATTGGTGGGATCGATGTGATCATCGATCCCACCAATGACAGGTCACAGCAGCGATGTGACCGCTCTGTGACCTGTCTGCAAACTGGATCTGACCTGTCTGACCGCACTGCAGGGGTCCTCACACTTGCTGAGGATTCCTGCAGTGCGGTCACACGCCAGATCTCCTCCTGTGCTGGGCCTTGTGGTGCCACAGTAGCCTGTGACACCACAACTCCTGCTGAAGAAAGAAGAGAGAAGAAAGAAGAGAGAAGAAAGAAGAGAGAAGAAAGAAGAGAGACTACAAACGTGAGTTTTTGAACCCCGATCCCTGCCCGATCCACCCCAATCCCCCCATTCTCCCCTCCCCCCTTCCCTTTCCCCCTCTTTTTACCCCCCCTTTGCACACATTTAGCAGCCGCCGAGCGTTGATTGGTGACGCAGTTCACCGATCAACACTCGTGCTCGTTTTTCTTTTGCACCCCCCTCCGTGCGCACTTCCAGCAGCCGCGGAACTTTGATAAGTGACACCAGTCACTTATCAGAGCTCGTTCCTGCAGGTTTTTTTTTTTTTTCACCCCACTTTCCGCCACTCCCGTGCGCACATCTAGCAGCCGCGGAACTTTGATAAGTGACACCCGTCACTTATCAGAGCTCGTTCCTGCAGTTTTTTTTTTTTCACACCACTTTCCGCCACTCCCGTGCGCACATCTAGCAGCCGCGGAACTTTGATAAGTGACACCGGTCACTTATCAGAGCTCGTTCCTGCCGTTTTTGTTTTTTTTTTCACTCCCCTTTCCGCCACTCCTGTGCGCACTTCCAGCAGCCGCGGAACTTTGATAAGTGACACCAGTCACTTATCAGAGCTCGTTCCTGCAGTTTTTTTTTTTTTCACTCCCCTTTCTGCCACTCCTGTGCGCACATCCAGCAGCCGCGGAACTTTGATAAGTGACACCAGTCACTTATCAGAGCTCGTTCCTGCCGTTTTTTTTTTTTTTTTTTTCACTCCCCTTTCCGCCACTCCTGTGCGCACATCTAGCAGCCGCGGAACTTTGATAAGTGACACCGGTCACTTATCAGAGCTCGTTCCTGCCGTTTTTTTTTTTTTTTCACTTCCCTTTCCGCCACTCCTGTGCGCACATCCGGCAGCCGCGGAACTTTGATAAGTGACACCGGTCACTTATCAGAGCTCGTTCCTGCCTTTTTTTTTTTTCACTTCCCTTTCCGCCACTCCTGTGCGCACATCCGGCAGCCGCGGAACTTTGATAAGTGACACCGGTCACTTATCAGAGCTCGTTCCTGCCGTTTTTTTTTTTTTCACTTCCCTTTCCGCCACTCCTGTGCGCACATCCGGCAGCCGCGGAACTTTGATAAGTGACACCGGTCACTTATCAGAGCTCGTGCCTGCTGGTTTAGACTTTTTTTCACAGGCATTTTTTTCCCTATTCTCTTTCTTTTCTTTTAGCTTTTTCCTTTATAATAATAATAATAATAATCTTTATTTATATAGCGCCATCATATTCCGCAGCGCTTTACAGTTTAACAGTTTCAAAACACAAGTCATAAGTAACAACGTTAACAATACAGTAATTAAAGCAAAATAAGACGGCCCTGCTCGTGAGAGCTTACAATCTACAATGAGGTGGGGGAGATACAAAATACAGGTGTGTATATACAATGGTGCATTTACAATGATGGTCCAGCCATCTTAAGGGAGTGAGGGATGGATGGAGATAGTGAATGGGCTACACACACACACACACTTACACATAGAATGACTTTGATTAGTGAATGTGATAGGCCGCTCTGAACAGATGTGTTTTGAGGGAGCGCCTGAAACCATGCAAATTGTGGATAGTCCTAATTTCTTGGGGTAGAGCATTCCAGAGGATTGGCGCAGCGCGGGAGAAGTCTTGGAGTCGGGAGTGGGAGGTACGGATTAGTGCAGAGGTTAGTCGAAAGTCGTTTGCAGAGCGCAGCAGTCGGTTAGGCCGATAGATAGAAATGAGGGAGGAGATGTAGGGGGGTGCTGCAGTGTGGAGAGCTTTGTGGGTGAGAACAAGTACTTTGAATTGGATCCTATAATGAATGGGCAGCCAGTGTAAGGACTGGCGAAGAGCGGACGCGTCCGAGTACCGATTAGCCAGATGGATAACCCTGGCTGCTGCATTAAGGATGGACTGGAGATGGGATAGTCGAGTAATGGGGAGGCCAAGTAATAGAGCGTTACAGTAGTCCAGGCGGGAGTGGATCAATGCTACTGTGAGGGTTTTTGTTGTTTCCATGGTGAGAAAAGGGCGGATTCTAGAGATGTTCTTTAGGTGTAGGCGGCAAGAGCGGGCAAGAGATTGTATATGGGAGGTGAAGGAGAGATTGGTATCAAACATAACACCCAGACAGCGAGCCTGCTGCCGGGGTGTTATTATGGTGTTGCCCACTGAGAGGGAAATGTCAGATTTAGGGAGGTTAGTAGACGGCGGGAGCAGAAGGAGTTCAGTTTTGGAGAGGTTGAGTTTCAGATAGAGAGCAGACATGATGTTGGAGACTGCGGACAGACAGTCGGTGGCGTTCTGTAGTACAGCGGGGGTAAGGTCGGGGGATGACGTGTATAATTGTGTGTCATCAGCATAAAGATGGTACTGAAAGCCAAATCTGCTGATGGTCTGTCCAATTGGGGTGGTGTAGAGAGAGAAGAGAAGGGGGCCAAGGACTGAGCCCTGGGGTACACCGACAGTGAGAGGGAGAGGAGATGAAGTGGAGCCAGAGAACGAAACACTGAAGGAGCGGTCAGAAAGATAGGAGGAGAACCAGGAGAGAACAGTGTCCTTAATACCTAGAGAGTGGAGCCTGGACAGTAGGAGATGGTGGTCAACCGTGTCGAAAGCTGCAGAAAGGTCGAGTAGAATGAGCAGAGAGTGGTCGCCGTTACGTTTTGCTGTTAGAAGGTCATTGGTCACTTTGATGAGTGCAGTTTCAGTCGAATGTAGGGGTCGGAAGCCGGACTGTGAAGGGTCTAGGAGGGAGTGAGTGGAGAGGTAACGGGTGAGGCGGGAGTAGACTAGGCGCTCCAAAAGTTTGGAGATGAAGGGGAGATTGGAGACCGGTCTGTAGTTGTTTGTGCAGGAAGGGTCAAGAGCGGGTTTCTTTAGTAGTGGAGTAATGATGGAGTGTTTGAAGGAGGATGGGAAAATGCCAGAGGAGAGTGAGAGATTGAAGATTGTAGTTAGGTGAGTTGTGACAACAGGAGAAAGAGACTGGAGGAGATGTGAGGGGATGGGGTCGGTAGTGCATGTAGTCGGACGAGAGGAAGAGAGGAGTCTGGAGACTTCTTCTTCTGTGATGGGATCAAATGTGGAAATTGAGCCAGGGGAAATGCAGGGTGGGATGGGAGTCACAGCACTTGGTGGTTGAGAGCAGATTTCCTGACGGATAGTATCTATTTTTTCTATAAAGTGGGAGGCCAGGTCATCAGCACAAATGTCTGTGATAGGGGCTTGTGCTTTTGGCCTGAGGAGGGAGTGAAAAGTGTCAAAAAGTTTCTTGGGGTTGTTGGCTAGTGAGGAGATCAGTGTGGTGAAGTAGGTCTGTTTGGCGAGGTGAAGGGCAGCATTATAAGTTCTTAACATGAATTTAAAGTGGATGAAGTCTTCTGGTGTGCGGGTTTTTCTCCATAGGCGTTCAGCACTCCTAGAGCATCGCTGGAGAAGGTGAGTTTGCGATGTGAGCCAGGGCTGTTTTACTGTGTGTTTGGAAGTTCTGAGGGTGAGCGGTGCTACTTGGTCAAGGGTGCTTCTAAGAGTGTCATTGTAGTGCTGAACAGCCAGATTAGGACAAGAAAAAGAGGAGATTGGGGACAGCGAAGAGTGTAGGGAGTCTGAAAGTGTCTGAGGGTTAATGGCTTGCAGATTTCTGAATGTGCGGTAGGTAGGAGTTCGCTGGGGTGGTGGAGGATTTGTGAGCGTGAAGGAGAGAATGTTGTGGTCAGAGAGTGGAAGCGGTGAGTTATTTAGGTGGGAAATTGAACAGAGGCGGACAAAGACCAGGTCAAGGGTGTTGCCATCCTTGTGTGTCTCAGAGGTTGAAAGCTGTGAGAGGCCTAGAGAAGTGGTTAGTGATAGAAGCTGAGATGCAGATGTGGAAGTAGGACTGTTAATGGGGATGTTGAAGTCTCCAAGGATAAGGGTTGGTAGTTCTGAGGACATGAAGTGCGGCAGCCAGGCTGAGAAGTGGTCAAGGAACTGGGTGGATGAGCCTGGGGGCCGATATATGACCGCTATTCTGAGGGAGAGGGGATGGAAGAGCCTGATGGTGTGGACCTCAAAAGAAGGGAATGAGAGTGATGGAATTGGGGGGATGACCTGGAAAGTGCATTGTGGGGACAGGAGTATGCCAACTCCACCACCATGTCTGTTTGTGGGTCTCGGGGAATGGGAGAACTGTAAGCCACCATAGGAAATGGCAGCAGGGGAGACCGTGTCAGAATCCTGAATCCAGGTTTCAGTGAGGGCCAACAGATGAAGAGAGTTGTTCAGAAAGTAGTTGTGCAGGAAAGATAGTTTATTGCATGCAGACCTTGGATTCCAGAGGGCACAGTTGAAAGAAGGAGATGAGGGAGTGCAAGTAATATTAACAAGATTATTATGGTTTCGAAATGAGGTAGGGTAGGGATTGAGGTTGGGGGATGGACCAGGGTTGGGGGAGATGTCCCCTGAAATCAGTAGGAGTAGGAAGATAAAGAGCAGGTAGTTGTTGGATTTATAAATAGGTTTTTTCTGAGATATGTTTGGGCAAGATGGGCTGAGTTTTCTTAGGAAGGTGAGGAGTGCATGGGAACTGTACATGGGAGAGGGAAGTATGGAGGGGCTGATGTATATGAGTCGTGATGGAGGGGGGATGGGGCAGTGAATGTGGATGGCAAGGGAACACAGGAGGATAGAGATAGAGAACATAATTTAAAAGAAAGCAAAGTGTGGGCTACCTGATTCCTGCCCTGATTAACTGCCATGGATAACTGCCTTTTACTCGATGCTTGTCTTTCGTGAACTGCCATGGATAACTGCCTTTTACTCGATGCTTGTCTTTCGTGAACTGCCATGGATAACTGCCTTTTACTCGATGCTTGTCTTTCGTGATGCTTTGCTTTCTGTGATGCGTGCGCCCCCCTTACTGCGTGCGCCCCTTAGACTACTCCTAAATATATAGTCCACACTACAGGGTCAGGAAAGTGGGATTGTGGGGGCTGTTTTGGGATAATTTGCCAGCTGGGGCCAGCACACCAGGGGGTGGTTAGATCATCAAAGGCTACCTGGCAACATCTATATGCTTTAGCACCTTCCAACTGATAGCATCTAGAGAGGCCCCAGTCACCGGGATATAAAGCAGTAAGTATTTTAAACACAGTGCAAAAATGAATTATTCCAAAGCCTTATTAACAGGCACATTAAACTATGTTGCAAGATGGTAAAGCAGTGCTTGGCAGCAAGTAGAGGTATGGAGTGCACACCATTAATATATAGTGCAGCATTCAACACAGATAGCAGAGGTGGGGATTCTATTCAGCTGTTTGCTTCCACTGAATGCAGTTCATACCATTAATATATAGTGCAGCATTCAACACAGATAGCAGAGGTGGGGATTCTATTCAGCTGTTTGCTTCCACTGAATGCAGTTCATACCATTAATATATAGTGCAGCATTCAACACAGATAGCAGAGGTGGGGATTCTATTCAGCTGTTTGCTTCCACTGAATGCAGTTCATACCATTAATATATAGTGCAGCATTCAACACAGATAGCAGAGGTGGGGATTCTATTCAGCTGTTTGCTTCCACTGAATGCAGTTCATACCATTAATATATAGTGCAGCATTCAACACAGATAGCAGAGGTGGGGATTCTATTCAGCTGTTTGCTTCCACTGAATGCAGTTCATACCATTAATATATAGTGCAGCATTCAACACAGATAGCAGAGGTGGGGATTCTATTCAGCTGTTTGCTTCCACTGAATGCAGTTCATACCATTAATATATAGTGCAGCATTCAACACAGATAGCAGAGGTGGGGATTCTATTCAGCTGTTTGCTTCCACTGAATGCAGTTCATACCATTAATATATAGTGCAGCATTCAACACAGATAGCAGAGGTGGGGATTCTATTCAGCTGTTTGCTTCCACTGAATGCAGTTCATACCATTAATATATAGTGCAGCATTCAACACAGATAGCAGAGGTGGTGATTCTATTCAGCTGTTTGCTTCCACTGAATGCAGTTCATACCATTAATATATAGTGCAGCATTCAACACAGATAGCAGAGGTGGGGATTCTATTCAGCTGTTTGCTTCCACTGAATGCAGTTCATACCATTAATATATAGTGCAGCATTCAACACAGATAGCAGAGGTGGGGATTCTATTCAGCTGTTTGCTTCCACTGAATGCAGTTCATACCATTAATATATAGTGCAGCATTCAACACAGATAGCAGAGGTGGGGATTCTATTCAGCTGTTTGCTTCCACTGAATGCAGTTCATACCATTAATATATAGTGCAGCATTCAACACAGATAGCAGAGGTGGGGATTCTATTCAGCTGTTTGCTTCCACTGAATGCAGTTCATACCTGTGTGAAGAGAGAGATGAATATTAATTCCTCGCCATGGATAACTGCCTTTTACTCGATGCTTGTCTTTCGTGATGCTTTGCTTTCTGTGATATATGCTTTCAGCATAGTTTGCACCAACCACTACCCCCCCCCACACACACACACAGTTATAAATAAAGTTCACACAAAGCACCACATTCACAAAAAAAATGTCCCGCTCGTCACGTTCTTCCCAACAGCGCTATTCAGTGGAAGAGGCATACGCTTTCCTTGCCTCCGACACTGATAGCGAGGGAGAGGATCCCACATTTCTTTACTTTTCAGATTCTTCATCCTCTTCTTCTTCTTCCTCCTCTTCCTCCTCGGGTCCTGCAGAACCGCCACGCAGACGCCCCAGGACAGAAGATGAGGCAGCGCCCACCCCTGAAAATGAACCAGCGCACCCCTCTTCGGACCCCATATGGACCCCGCCCCCCGAAAATTACGAGCCACTGATTCCTGATTTTGTGGCAGAATCAGGAATCAAGTTTGACACCACGGGCCTCAGAGAAATAGACTTTTTCAAAGTCTTTTTCTCTGAGGATTTTATTAACCTCGTGGTGGAGCAAACTAATTTGTACGCTCGGCAATTTTTGGCGCAAAACCCAGTGTCATCATTTTCCAACTGGTCTCCTGTAGACGCAGGTGAAATGATGCAGTTTTGGGGCCTGGTCCTCCATATGGGGATCCTGAAGAAGCCAGAACTTCGGCAATATTGGAGTGTTGATATTTTATACAACACTCCACTGTTCCGAATGGTCATGGCTCGGACGCGTTTTGAGGCCATCCACAAATTCCTGCATTATAATGATAATGCACAGTGTCCCCCACAAAATGACCCCAACTTTGACCGTCTGTTCAAAGTTCGGCCGGTCATCGAACACTTCAGCAAAAAGTTTGCTGAAGTGTACGTGCCCCAAAGGGACATCTGCGTGGATGAGTCCTTGGTTCATTTTAAGGGACGGCTCAGATTCCGCCAGTACCTGCCCAGCAAGAGGGCAAGGTACGGAATTAAACTCTACAAGCTGTGCGAGAGTACCTCAGGGTACACGCACAGCTTTAGAGTTTACGAAGGAAAGGACACCAGGATTGAACCCCCTGAGTGTCCCCCCGTCCTGGGAGTGAGTGGGAAAATTGTGTGGGATTTGGTGCACCCACTGCTGGATAAAGGTTATCACCTTTACACCGATAACTTTTATTCCAGCGTCCCACTCTACAAATCCCTCTCTGCGCGAGGTACCGCAGCTTGCGGTACCGTCCGCAAAAATCAGAGAGGCCTCCCGAAGACGCTACTTGGGCAGATGCTCAGAAAGGGTGAGAGCAGAGCCCAATGTAGCGACCACCTGTTGGTGGTCAAGTACAAGCACAAGAGGGATGTCCTTCTCTTGACCACCATACATGGTGATGGCAGCGCCCTCAGCACTGTACGGGGTACCTCTACACAGGTCCGCAAACCGGACTGTGTACTGGGGTACAATAAATACATGGGGGGTGTTGATCTCTCTGATCAACTCCTCCAACCGTACAGTGCTTTGAGAAAGGCCAAGGTGTGGTACAAGAAGCTGTCCGTGCACATCGTCCAAATGGCAATGCTCAACGCTTTCCTGCTGTCACGATGTGCACGCAACAGCGATACGACGTACCTTCAGTTCCAGGAGGTAGTGGTTAAGGCCCTGATGTTTGGCGCTCAGGAAACAGCGGGCCCCAGTACTTCTGGAACTGAAGGTGCTCGTATCATACTAGGTCAGCATTTCCCGGGGGTGGTCCCGCCAACTGGAAGCAAAGGTAAGCCGCAAAAAAGGTGCCGAGTGTGTTACAAAAGGGGAATACGCAAGGACACCACTTACCAATGCGACACCTGCCCCGAAAAACCTGGCCTGTGTATGAAGGATTGTTTCAAATTGTACCACACCTCAATGCACTACTAATTTACTTTACAGGAAAGATTAGTTCCAGAAGGGGGGCACATTTAGAAAAGTTCCTTGGGAGTCTACTTTCCAAAATTATGTCACTTGTGGGTTTTTTTTACTGTTTAGGCACATCAGGAGCTCTGCAAACGGAACATGACGCCCGCAGACCATTCCATCAGTCTGCATTCCAAAACGTCACGACTTCCCTTCTGAGCCCCGACTTGTGCCCAAACAGTTTTTTCCCACATATGGGGCACCAGTGTACTCAGGACAAATTGGACAACAATTTTTGGTGTCCAATTTCTCCTCTTACCCTTGGGAAAATAAAAAATTGGGGACTAAAACATCATTTTTGTGAGGATAAAAGTAGGATTTTTTATTTTTACACCTGGGCATTATAAACTTTAGTGAAACACTTGGGGGTTCAAAATGCTCACCACACACCTAGGTAAGTTCCTTAGGGGGTCTAGTTTCCAAAATGGGGTCACTTGTGGGGGTTTCCACTGTTTAGGCACATGAGGGGCTCTGCTAACGGAACATGACGCCCGCAGACCATTCCATCAAAGTCTGCATTCCAAAACGTCACTGCTTCCCTTCTGCGCCCTGCCATGCGCCCAAACAGTGGTTCCCCCCAACATATGGGGTATCAGCGTACTCAGGACAAATTGGACAACAACTTTTGTGGTCCAATTTCTCCTGTTACCCTTGGGAAAATAAAAAATTGGGGACTAAAACATCATGCTTGTGGAAAAAATATGATTTTTTTTCTTCACGGCTCTACATTACAAACTTGCGTGAAGCACTTGAGGGTTCAAAGTGCTCACCACACATCTAGATAAGTTCCTTAGGGGGTCTAGTTTCCAAAATGGGGTCACATGTGGGGGTTTCCACTGTTTAGGCACATCAGGGGCCCTCCAAACGCGACATGGCGTCCGTTCGCAATTCCAGCCAATTTTGGTTTGGAAAAGTCAAACGGCGCTCCTTCCCTTTCAAGCCCTGCCGTGCGCCCAAACAGTGGTTCCCCCCACATATGGGGTATCAGCGTACTCAGGACATGTTGGACAACAACTTTTGGTGTCCAATTTCTCCTCTTACCCTTGGGAAAATAAAAAATTGGGGACTAAAACATCATGCTTGTGGAAAAAAATATGATTTTTTTTCTTCACGGCTCTACATTACAAACTTGCGTGAAGCACTTGAGGGTTCAAAGTGCTCACCACACATCTAGGTAAGTTCCTTAGGGGGTCTAGTTTCCAAAATGTGGTCACATGTGGGGGGTTTCCACTGTTTAGGCACATCAGGGGCCCTCCAAACGCGACATGGCGTCCGTTCGCAATTCCAGCCAACTTTGTTTTGGAAAAGTCAAACGGCGCTCCTTCCCTTTCAAGCCCTGCCGTGCGCCCAAACAGTGGTTCCCCCCCACATATGGGGTATCAGCGTACTCAGGACATGTTGGACAACAACTTTTGTGGTCCAATTTCTCCTCTTACCCTTGGGAAAATAAAAAATTGGGGACTAAAACATCATGCTTGTGGAAAAAATATGATTTTTTTTCTTCACGGCTCTACATTACAAACTTGCGTGAAGCACTTGAGGGTTCAAAGTGCTCACCACACATCTAGGTAAGTTCCTTAGGGGGTCTAGTTTCCAAAATGTGGTCACATGTGGGGGGTTTCCACTGTTTAGGCACATCAGGGGCCCTCCAAACGCGACATGGCGTCCGTTCGCAATTCCAGCCAACTTTGTTTTGGAAAAGTCAAACGGCGCTCCTTCCCTTTCAAGCCCTGCCGTGCGCCCAAACAGTGGTTCCCCCCCACATATGGGGTATCAGCGTACTCAGGACATGTTGGACAACAACTTTTGTGGTCCAATTTCTCCTCTTACCCTTGGGAAAATAAAAATTTGGGGACTAAAACATCATGTTTGTGGAAAAAATATGATTTTTTTTCTTCACGGCTCTACATTACAAACTTGCGTGAAGCACTTGAGGGTTCAAAGTGCTCACCACACATCTAGATAAGTTCCTTAGGGGGTCTAATTTCCAAAATGGGGTCACATGTGGGGGGTTTCCACTGTTTAGGCACATCAGGGGCCCTCCAAACGCGACATGGCGTCCGCTCGCAATTCCAGCCAATTTTGGTTTGGAAAAGTCAAACGGCGCTCCTTCCCTTTCAAGCCCTGCCGTGCGCCCAAACAGTGGTTCCCCCCCACATATGGGGTATCAGCGTACTCAGGACATGTTGGACAACAACTTTTGTGGTCCAATTTCTCCTCTTACCCTTGGGAAAATAAAAATTTGGGGACTAAAACATCATGTTTGTGGAAAAAATATGATTTTTTTTCTTCACGGCTCTACATTACAAACTTGCGTGAAGCACTTGAGGGTTCAAAGTGCTCACCACACATCTAGATAAGTTCCTTAGGGGGTCTAGTTTCCAAAATGGGGTCACATGTGGGGGGTTTCCACTGTTTAGGCACATCAGGGGCCCTCCAAACGCGACATGGCGTCCGTTCGCAATTCCAGCCAATTTTGGTTTGGAAAAGTCAAACGGTGCTCCTTCCCTTTCGAGCCCTGCCGTGCGCCCAAACAGTGGTTCCCCCCCACATATGGGGTATCAGCGTACTCAGGACATGTTGGACAACAACTTTTGTGGTCCAATTTCTCCTCTTACCCTAGGGAAAATAAAAATTTGGGGACTAAAACATCATGTTTGTGGAAAAAATATGATTTTTTTTCTTCACGGCTCTACATTACAAACTTGCGTGAAGCACTTGAGGGTTCAAAGTGCTCACCACACATCTAGATAAGTTCCTTAGGGGGTCTAGTTTCCAAAATGGGGTCACATGTGGGGGGTTTCCACTGTTTAGGCACATCAGGGGCCCTCCAAACGCGACATGGCGTCCGTTCGCAATTCCAGCCAATTTTGGTTTGGAAAAGTCAAACGGCGCTCCTTCCCTTTCAAGCCCTGCCGTGCGCCCAAACAGTGGTTCCCCCCCACATATGGGGTATCAGCGTACTCAGGACATGTTGGACAACAACTTTTGTGGTCCAATTTCTCCTCTTACCCTTGGGAAAATAAAAATTTGGGGACTAAAACATCATGTTTGTGGAAAAAATATGATTTTTTTTCTTCACGGCTCTACATTACAAACTTGCGTGAAGCACTTGAGGGTTCAAAGTGCTCACCACACATCTAGATAAGTTCCTTAGGGGGTCTAGTTTCCAAAATGGGGTCACATGTGGGGGGTTTCCACTGTTTAGGCACATCAGGGGCCCTCCAAACGCGACATGGCGTCCGTTCGCAATTCCAGCCAATTTTGGTTTGGAAAAGTCAAACGGCACTCCTTCCCTTTCAAGCCCTGCCGTGCGCCCAAACAGTGGTTCCCCCCACATATGGGGTATCAGCGTACTCAGGATAAGTTGGAAAACAACTTTTGTGGTTCAATTTCTCCTCTTACCCTTGGGAAAATAAAAATTTGGGGACTAAAACATCATGCTTGTGGAAAAAAATATGATTTTTTTTCTTCACGGCTCTACATTACAAACTTGCGTGAAGCACTTGAGGGTTCAAACTACTCACCACACATCTAGATAAGTTCCTTAGGGGGTCTAGTTTCCAAAATGGGGTCACATGTGGGGGGTTTCCACTGTTTAGGCACATCGGGGCCTCTCCAAACGCGACATGGCGTCCGTTCTCAATTCCAGCCAATTTTGGTTTGGAAAAGTCAAACTGCGCTCCTTCCATTCCGAGCTCTGCCGTGTGCCCAAACAGTGGTTTTCCCTCACATATGGGGTATCGGCGTACTCAGGAGAAATTGCACAACAACTTTATCAGTCCTTTTTCTCCTTTTTCCCTTGTGAAAATAAAAAAAATGTTTGTAAAAGATCATTTTTGTGACTAAAAAGTAAAATGTTAATTTTTTTCCTTCCATGTTGCTTCAGCTCCTGTGAAGCACCTGAAGGGTTAATAAACTTCTTGAATGTGGTTTTGAGTACCTTGAGGGGTGTAGTTTTTAGAATGGTGTCACTTTTGGGTATTTTCTGCTATATAGACCCCTCAAAGTGACTTCAAATATGAGGTGGTCCCGAAAAAAATGGCTTTGTAAATTTTGTTGTAAAAATGAGAAATCGCTGGTCAACTTTTAACCCTTATAATTTCCTAACAAAAAAAAATTTTGTTTCCAAAATTGTGCTGATGTAAAGTAGACATGTGGGAAATGTTATTTCTTAACTATTTTGTGTGACATATTTCTCTGTTTTAAGGGAATAAAAATTCAAAGTTTGAAAATTGCAAAATTTTTAAAATTTTTGCCATATTTGCGTTTTTTTCATAAATAAATGCAAGTTATATGGAAGAAATTTTACCACTATCATGAAGTACAATATGTCACGAGAAAACAATCTCAGAATCGCGAAGATCCGTTAAAGCGTTCCAGAGTTATAACCTCATAAAGAGACAGTGGTCAGAATTGTAAAAATTGGTCCGGTCATTAACGTGCAAACCACCCTTGGGGGTGAAGGGGTTAAATGTAAAGTGGACACTTATTGTTATAGGGGAACTCGGGTTACTGTGACTGTCAAAGGGGCACACAGGGCATTATTACAGTCTAGGGGACAAAATGTGGTCACTGTTTTCCTGGGCACTTGCACCCGGCATTACTATATTCTAGAGGGGTGCTTTAAAATTTAGAGGTCACACAGAACCACACAGCAGGTGCAGTAATAGGGACACATACGGCAGCAGCAGCAGCTCAGTATTGGGGTATCACGTGCAGTAATAGGGACACATACGGCAGCAGCGGCTCAGTATTGGGGTATCAGGTGCAGTAATAGGGACACATATGGCAGAAGCGGCTCAGTATTGGGGTATCAGCAGGATGAGGAGTTTGTGCAGGTTGAGAATAGTCCAATTGGTGACCAAGACAGTGCTAAAAATATGAGAAGTGAAATGTGTCTTTGTTGTAATCTCTGCAGTCGAGTCCTGGCTGGAGAAGTCGTCATGTCGGTCTGGGCCAGATGGAAAAGAAATGAAAAGTGAACAATTCCATTAGAAAGAACATCAGCGGTAAGTCATTATCTGTACCTGTGCTGTAATCTATTATATGTTCTGTAGGACTGGTATTATTTACCACAGACCATATGGCGGTAATATCAATATTGGTCTTTTTATATATAGATTATTTTTGGCAACAGCGCGGTCATTTGCTGAGGTTCTCTGATTAGGGGCCCACTCAGAAGTTTCGCCCCCACTAAACCAAAACCCTAGCTACGCCTCTGGCTCTCTCTCTAGTCTTTCTTTCTCTCTCTAGTCTTTCTCGCTCTCTGTTCTTTCTTTCTCGCTCTCTGTTCTTTTTTCTCTCTGTTCTTTCTTTCTCTCTCTCTTTTCTTTCTTTCCTCTCTTTCTTTCTCTGTTTGTTCTTTCTCTCTCGCTGCTCGCTGTGATCAGCAGTGCTAAATGGGTACGCTTGGGGCCAGGATATGGGTGTGATTAGTTGTTAAATGGGTGTGGTCGGGGCGTGGCCTAAAATTTGCAGCAACGCCCTACGCGCGCCGCAGCCTTTAACCCTCTTTCCTGTCTTCAAAATTTGGGAGGTATGCTGTATGACCTCACTACAACTTCTGGCCATGCTCCTGATGAGCGCGACGGATGGTCTCCTGAGGGATCTCCTCCCACACCTGGACTAAAGCATCCACCAACTCCTGGACAGTCTGTGGTGCAACGTGGCATGGCCTAAAATTTGCTGCAGCAGGCACAGCGTGCCACAGCCTTTGTCCCTCTTTCCCTTCTTCAAAGGTTGGGAAGTATGATGGTGGGCCCCAAGAATATTTTTTCTCTAGTGGGCCCAAGGTACTCCAGTCCGACGCTGCTGGCAAGGTCCATGGATATTGGCTCCTTAACAGCCTTAAATACCATGCCTCAGCAGCAGGGGCGTACATAGAAATCATGGGGCCCCATAGTAAAAGTCTGAATGGGCCCCCCCCAAAAAAAAAAAACCCAGAGCCATTGTAAATGTAAAGTGCCAGCACAGTGAGGGGACACATTAAACAAAAAAATGTATTATGCCCCCATAGATTGTGCCCCCATAGATGCTCCATAGTATAGGCCCTTATGCTGCCGCAGCTGCTGCAACCAGAAAAAAAAAAAAGACATACTCACCTTTCGTCGCTGGGGGCCAGGTGCCGGTGTCCTGAGCAGGGGGTGACACCAGGTGCCGATGTCACCACTCGCTCAGGGCCCCGGCACCTGAGATATTTACCTGTCATCTCTCCACTGCTGAGTGCCGCTGTCTTCGGGGTCCTCCAGCAGTGAATGATCAGGCAGAGGGCGCGGCGCGCACTAACGACGTCATCGCGCCCTCTGACCTGAACATTGCAGCAAGAGGACGCGAGCAACGGTGGAACGGGACAGGTAAATATCCCTTATACTCACCCTTCCGCCGGCGCGGTCTGTGCAGCCCCTGCTCTTCTCCCACGGTCTCCGCCGCCAGTGTTCAGCGGTCACGCGGGACAGCTCATTAAAGTCATGAATATGTGCGTATTCATGACTGTAATGAGCGGTACCACCTGACCGCTGAACACAGGCGTCGGAGACCGTGGGAGAAGAGCAGGGGCTGCAGAGACCGCACCAGGAGGGGTGAGTATATAGAAGAGCTGCGCTCCCCCTCCCCCGCCGACCCCCTGGTAGTACTGTGTCAGCACAGCTACCCGATCGTCGAGGGCCCCCTCACCTGTCCGGGCCCCATAGCAGCTGCTTGGTCTGCTTCATTCACGGTACGCCACTGCTCAGCAGTCTGCTTCATCAGGCTGGTTAACAAAAATAGGGGGGACCCGACGCCATTTTTTTTTCGAAGGGAACCCCTATTTTTGTTAATCAGTTCCCTCTGACGTCACTGATTGTGTCCCTGGCTGACCTGAAGTGAAATTGGAAAGCAATCAATTAAGCTTTCCACTTCCTCTCCTGTCAGCCAGGAGAGGAACTCATTCATTTGGGGGTTTACTGTGAGACTGCAGCATTAGCTGCAAGGTCATTAAGTCAATTGCAAGGTCATTTTAACCCCTTATTAACCCATTCGCCACCGCTACAGGGCAATGGGAATAGACGGGCAAAGTGCCAGAAAGGGCGAATCTAATTATAGATTTGTCTTTTCTGGGGTGTCTGGGGGCAGATTTTAGTAGCCGGGGGGGGGGCAAAAATAATGGTCCCTCTCTGGGCTATTATTATCTGCCCCCACTCACTGGCTTTGTCTGTCTGGTTGCGAAAATAGGGCGGGAGCCCACGCATTTTTTTTCAGCAATTTTACACCTCATATATATATATATATATATATATATATATATATATATATTATATATATATATATATATATACACGTCATTGAATTTGTGACACATATATATATATTTATATTTATAGTTCATACAGTTCTACATAGTATAATAGCCGCTAATTCAATTGCCGGCTTTTGTGAAAATGCAGAACCCGACATGAAATGACACTTGGTTTACATAGAGTTAACCATGTCTTTTCATGTAGTTTGATATCTGATTTGCACAAACAATTACATGAGTGTAAGTGTGCAAAATTTCACACCTGTAGGGGTTAATTAAAGGTGTAAATTCGTAGCAAAAAAGTCCGGTTTTTTTACAACGAATTTACACCTTTAATTAACCCCTACAGGTGTGAAATTTTGCACACATAGACTGATGTAATTGTTTGTGCAAATCAGATTGCAAACGACATGAAAAGACATGGTTAACCCTATGTACACCAAGTGTCATTTCATGTCGGGTGCTTCTGTCTTTTCACAGAAGCCGGCTTTACCCGGCAATTGAATCAGAGGATATTTTACTATGTAGAAGTGTATAAACTATACATATATGTATATATATATGTCACAATCACATGTATATATATATATATATGTATTCTATGTGTGTATTATTTAGTGTTTACAAGGAAATAAAGTTTTTTTTTAATTTCGATATTTTGTTCCCATAGACTTACATGGGACTTCCGCTATCGAAATCGGATATCGACGATATTTAGTGCTATCGGCGATACAATTTCGATACAATATTTTTAGATATCGAGCAATATCGCTCAACACTAGTCTTGAGTTCAATATTTCTTTCCGTGTTCGCTTTGACTCACCCCAGGGTGAACTATATATATACTATATATCATTTGGATCTATTTCTTTAAAAATATTCTCTTTTTTAGCCATCTTGATAAAGGCGCACTCTTACCTGGCACGATTTTCTGCATCTCTTTCTTCAATCAATAATACCCCTCCTTTTTTGAATATCCTAATCACAGGTAATTGGTTTGATTAGTTTTATCAGTTATTGTTGCTATACTATAATCACAGCGCGAGTATCTATATATCCATTTAATGCAAAATCTGCTTATTTATGACCTAGTGACTAGAGATGAGTAGATTAGGCAAGATTCTATTTTGCCTGATTGCTCAGATTTTCCCCAAAAATTTTTTAACAGATTGTTACATTCTGGGGTTTCTCAAGACCCCAGAGCATAATAAATGTAATGTAAAAAAATTATACTCTCCTTACTGCTCACCTCTTCAGTCCCTCTGCTCCTCACGTCACATGTCTGTTCCTCGTCACATCCTTTGAAATCACCGAACCTCTCACAGTGAGCCAGGAGTTCCGAATATGATGACGCCTGGGAGGGTTCTGTGCATGGGTGCAAAAAGTCACGATGTTATGACGTCACAACGTGCATTTTGTGACCTTGTGTGTGCATGCACAGAATTCTACTGGGTCTCATTAGTAGCCAGAAGTCCCAGCTCATTGTGAGAGGTTCTGGGATCAGAAGATGCAAAGAAGACCGGGCTGGTTATGATGAGGAGTTAAAGGGCCAGAAAGTTGAGTGGTAAGGTGACTATTACATTTTTTTTTTATTTTTAACCTTTTGATGACCATTTACCATTTTGAAAAATGAAAAAAAGAGTAGAACGAAGAGCGGTATATTAATACACCACTCTTCGTTCTCCTGTGCTCGCAGGCAGAGCAGGGGGAATTACAGCCGGCTTCAGCACCAGCTGCAGGGGGACAGCGGCTTACTGTAGCCGTTACTTCCCCGGAGGCCGTCCACGCACACGGAGGACTGTGTGAACAGTTTTCCGTGTGCACGTCTGCGGGATGTTTTCCGGTCCGTGTTTCCGTGTCAAAACGGACATGTCTATGTGTTTGGCACACGGACACACGGTCCGTGTGAAAACACGCACATGTGCATAGACCCATAGATTATAATGTGTCTATGTCTGTACGTGTCTCCAGTAGGTGTGCAAACTGTCACCACACGTACTGGAGACACGGACGTGTGAAACGGCCTAAGGCCTCATTCACACGTTAGTATTTCTCATCAGTGTTTGTATGCCAAAACCAGGAGTGGACCTTACAGAGAAAAACTATAATTGAAAGACTGAAACCTGTTCTGTGTTTTGGAGACACTCCTGGTTTTGGCATACAAATACTGATGAAATACTGATCAAAAATACTGATGTGTGAATGAGGCCTAAGACTGTGTTTCATTGGCAGATCAGAAGGCCAGAATTCCACCTAAAAATTGCTATGCCTAATATAGTGCTGGAACACCAGGCACAATTACTTACTCCAAATCATCTGTGCTAAGACTGTGTTTCAGTGGCAAATCAGAAGGCCAGATTTCCACTTAAAAATTGTTAGGCCTAATATAGTGTTGCAGCTGCGAGACCCAATTAGCTACTCCAAATTGTTTGTTCTAAAACTGTGTTTCAGTGGCAAATAACAGGGACAGATTTCCATTTAACCCCTTAATGTCCACTGACGTGCACAGTCCGTCATGGCAGGATGTCAGTTCCGGCACCAGGACGGACTGTGCACGTCATGCCTTCGAACTACCACTGCGTGTAAACACGTGACAGGCACAACAAGAGGTGCGGGGACCCATGCACTCACAGCGCTGACTGACCAAACACAGCAGCAATCGGGCAGGAGATGCTGAAATTTCAGCATCTCCTGCCCGATCAGTGCAGGAGTTCAGTGCTGCAGTGGCTGAGCTTCCTGTACTGACAGCCGGGAGCAGCGTCCGCACCGCCCCTGGTTGTTAACCCCCTGACTACTGCGATCGAGCGCGATCGCAGCATTCAGGGTGGAAGGCAAAGGGTCAGGAGCTCCCTCTGCCTCAGATCGGCGTCGCCGCGACGTATTCGCAGGGCCCGATCTCAGGCATGATGACCCAGGGTTGTCATAACAACCTCCGGGTCATCTAGCTACAGAAAGCCGTTGAGACCATGCTCACAGCATGGTCTCAGAAGCTTTCGGCATAAGCATAATACAATGCTGGAGCATTGCAATGTATTATAACTAGTGTTGAGCGATACGATAATGCAAATATCGGCTATCGGCCGATATTAGCTCTATCGGCCTTTCGATAATTTGTTTCGATATTTTCGTCTTATCGAATACCATAATCGGATTTGTCACTGTCACTGTGAGTGTCCGTCGGTCGGGTCTGTCAGGAGTCAGCGGCACTTACCTGGCAGAAGATCTCCGGCGGTCACGTCCTGGACTGCTTGATGGCCGCCATTATCTTCTCCCTGGCGGTCACATGCAGTTTTTCGCGATAACTGCAGTGACTGCAGGGTAATCCCGGCCGTAAACCAGTCCGATGACGTCACCGCCGGGGAAGCAGGTAATCAGCTGTGCTGCGCCGGGATTCTGATGTAGCAGAGCTGGATCGTCGTGGGACACTCGTTACTATGGACTGCGTCGGTCAGGTGGTATTCTTTTTTTTTTTTTCATTTTTTTACAGGAGATCGATGGCGTGGCAGGATGAGACTGTAATAAAAGTAATGAAAACTGTGTTTTTTTTTTTTTTTTATTAAATTAAAAAACTTTTTTATTAACATTCACCCGTCCGGGTACATAAACAATTTAACTATTTACATACAGGGACCCTGTCCGGGTTATTTATAATTCTTTGGCAGGGGTGTTCCAGGTACCACCTGGTACTCTTCTGATGCTTGCCAAACATCCGAGGCACCAAGGACCACCAGGACCTGATGACGTCGTGTGGCCTGTACAGTCAAGTCGTGACCCGCTATCTGGGTCTGTGTGGCCACCTCTTTCATCTCCCTCCGGGTCTGGAGCCCTATGTCACGGACTGAACGAACCCCAGGGGGCCTAACAGGCGCCGGGTATGGGCCAGCTATACTTATGTCCATAGCTGGGGCTGCTAAGGAGACCACTGAGGGAGGCTTGGGAGATTTACGGCGTGGGGTGGGCACTTTTGCAGAGGCCTGGATGTGGGAGGCTGAAGGCTCCGAGGGTCTCACAGGTTCCTGACACACTGGGGAGTAGGGGTCGCACCTGGTAACATTTAGGGCGTACCATCCATTGTAACCCCAGTGTCGGGTGTAAGTCACCAAGTCTCCTGGCAACAGGTCCCTCCCCGGGTGTCCTTCTGGGAGGTGAGCCTCCACGTCCCGCCGGTTCACAAAAACTTCTAAATAAAGTCCAGCCTCCTTGATGAAGCCCCAACCACCTTTCAATTTAAAGCTCCGTACTGCACCCTTACGCCGCGGCTCACACAGGGTTCCTTTATCTTTTCTCATCCGGTCCTTATCTGCCCGGTCCTTCTCCAGGTTACGTTGCCGAAGTTTTAGGGTTTCTCGCTGCTCCCTTTGTCGCTCTGCTTCCCACTCCCAACGTCTCCACTCTTACTCCTGACGCCGGTTGGAATTCTCCTCCACCAGCATCTCCATGTCTCCACCACTCCACTGCAGCTTACAGTGTCCGGTTTGCGGCAGCTCTCCTGGCGCCCCCCAGTCCTGGCGGCGCTCACCTGCGGAGGAAGCAGCCGGCTCTGGAACAGATGACAGTCGGGGCTCCGGTACAGGCAGGTAGTGCTCTGGTGCCTGCGCGGCCTCCTCCATGAGGACGGGTGTCGCTTCTTCTGTCTCAGCGACGGGGGCAGACAGCGGGATCTGGGGTGCTGCCGGTGCAGCGTTTTTTGCACGAACGGGTGCCTCCACTGCGACAACGTCAACCGGATCACATTGCAAGGATTCCTCTACTAGAACGGGTGCCTCACCTTCCGGTACAGACACTTCAGGTAAGAGGGATTGGCGCCGCTCTAAGTTTAGTTTTAGGGCACGCCAGCTGGCTTCCATCCTGGCGACCTCCTCCCGGTGCCGGGCCAGGCCTCTTAGGGTATCCGCCGCTTCTTGCAGCGTAGGAGGGTTTCCAGGCCGGGTGCCCAACGGTGCTTCCGTGGCGATCGGGTCGCTTCCGTGGGGAGAGAGCTCTGAGTCTGACTGCTCCATCCCTTCACACTTCTGCTCGTGTCCATTAGCCATCTCTGCCAAGTCACATGTGTCATTAGCATCTGGAGAGGGCCCCTCTTTTGTAGGGAGGCGGGACCTTCGTGTTAGTTTCCGCACACTGAGGAGGATGAGGAGGCGGAACTGAAGAGCTGTGGGGCACGATGTTACATTGCAGTACCATTTACAGTGGTCGGCCATCGTTTTCGCGCCACTGAGTGACACCCACGAAGAGCACGCCCTTCTTCTTCACCAGTGCCTCGTCGTGACGCAGATATGGCTGAAAAATGGCAAATACATTCTCTGATGATTTTAGCAATTCTCAAGCACAAAACCAGTTCAATTCAGGCACACAGGACTCGCTTATAGCGAGCTACAGAATCCTGTTCGTGACGCCCAAGTTGAGTCGCACAGAGCCAGAGGTTTTGGGGGTACTCGGCACCGAGCCCGTCGACTTCTATGGGGTATGTCACGGCTTTACCCGGCAATTGAATCAGAGTCTATTTTACTATGTAGAAGTGTATAAACTATAAATATATGTATATATATGTCACAATGACATGTATATATATATATATACAGTTAGGTCCATAAATATTTGGACAGAGACAACATTTATCTAATTTTGGTTCTAGACATTACCACAATGAATTTGAAACAAAACAAATCAGATGCAGTTGAAGTTCAGACTTTCAGCTTTCATTTGAGGGTATCCACATTAAAATTGGATGAAGGGTTTAGGAGTTTCAGCTCCTTAACATGTGCCACCCTGTTTTTAAAGGGACCAAAAGTAATTGGACAATTGACTCCAAGGCTATTTCATGGACAGGTGTGGGCAATCCCTTCATTATATCATTCTCAATTAAGCAGATAAAAGGGCTGGTGTTGATTTGAGGTGTGGTGTTTGCATTTGGAAGGTTTAGCTGTGAAGGAAACATGCGGTCAAAGGAGCTCTCCATGCAGGTGAAACAAGCTATCCTTAAGCTGCAAAAAACAGAAAAAACCCATCCGAGAAATTGCTACAACTTTAGGAGTGGCAAAATCTACAGTTTGGTACATTCTGAGAAAGAAAGAAAGCACTGGTGAACTCATCAATGCAAAAAGACCTGGGTGCCCACGGAAGACAACAGTGGTGGATGATCGCAGAATACTCTCCATGGTGAAGAGAAACCCCTTCACAACAGCCAACCAAGTGAACAACACTCTCCAGGAGGTAGGCGTATCAATATCCAAATCTACCATAAAGAGAAGACTGCATGAAATTAAATACAGAGGGTTCACTGCACGGTGCAAGCCACTCATAAGAATCAAGAATAAAAGGCTAGGCTGGACTTTGCTAAAAAACATCTAAAAAAGCCAGCACAGTTCTGGAAGAACATTCTTTGGACAGATGAAACCAAGATCAACCTCTACTAGAATGATGGAAAGAGAAAAGTATGGCGAAGGCGTGGTACAGCTCATGATCCAAAGCATACCACATCATCTGTAAAACATGGCGGAAGCAGTGTGATGGCTTGGGCATGCATGGCTGCCAGTGGCACTGGGTCACTAGTGTTTATTGATGATGTGACACAGGACAGAAACAGCCGAATTAATTCTGAGGTATTCAGAGCCATACTGTGTGCTCAGATCCAGCCAAATGCAGCCAAACTGATTGGTCGTCGTTTCATACTACAGATGGACAATGACCCAAAACATAAAGCCAAAGCAACCCAGGAGTTTATTGAAGCAAAGAAGTGGAATATTCTTGAATGGCCAAGTCAGTCACCTGATCTCAACCCAATTGAACATGCATTTCACTTGTTAAAGACTAAACTTCAGACAGAAAGGCCCACAAACAAAGAGCAACTGAAAACCACCGCGGTGAAGGCCTGGCAGAGCATCAAAAAGAAGGAAACACAGTGTCTGGTGATGTCCATGAGTTCAAGACTTCAGGCAGTCATTGCTAACAAAGGGTTTTCAACCAAGTACTAGAAATGAACATTTTATTTACAATTATTTAATCTGTCCAATTACTTTTAGTCCCTTTAAAAACAGGGTGGCACATGTTAAGGAGCTGAAACTCCTAAACCCTTCATCCAATTTTAATGTGGATATCCTCAAATGAAAGCTGAAAGTCTGAACTTCAACTGCATCTGATTTGTTTTGTTTCAAATTCATTGTGGTAATGTCTAGAACCAAAATTAGATAAATGTTGTCTCTGTCCAAATATTTATGGACCTAACTGTATATATGTATTCTATGTGTGTATATTTTGTGTTTACAACGTAAGAAAGGGTTTTTTTTGTTGCGATATTTTGTTCCCATAGACTTACATGGGACTTCCGCTATCGAAATCGGATATCGACGATATTTAGTGCTATCGGCGATACAATTTCGATACGATATTTTTAGATATCGAGCAATATCGCTCAACACTAATTATAACATCAATCAAAAGTGAAATAGTGAAAGTCCCATAAAGGGACTAGTTAAAAAAAACATTTAAAAAAATTTGCAAAAAAAAAATTAAAAATAACAATAAAAAATTTCCCTAAAAAACACACATTTATGTAATAAAAAAAACAAAAAAAATACACGTTTGGTATTGCAGCGTCCGTAACAGTCCCATCTATAAAAGCCTCACCTTAGTTAACCCCTTCAGTGAACCCCGTAAAAAACACACAAAAAAGTATTAAATTATACTTTTTCCACACGCAGAACTGAGGAAGAAAAAAAAAAATCCTGAATTGCTGGTTTTTGTTCATTCTGCTTCTACAAAAATCAGAATAGGAAGCGATCAAAAAATGTTATATGCCCGAAAATGGTACCAATAAAAACGTCAGCTCCTCCCACAAAAAATAAGCCCACATATAACTCTGTTGGCCGAAATATGGAAAAATTATAGCTCTTAAAATACGGCAATGCAAAAATTTCTTACAAAAAATTCTTACAAAAAGAACCGTCTTTTAGTGTGTGACAGAAGCTAAACATGAAAAAAGGGTATAAATCTGGTATCGCTGTAATCACACCGACCCGAAGAATAAAGTTGCCTAATCACTAATACCGCACGAGAAAGAGTGTAAAAAATAAAACCAATTCTTCACCAAAGATCGCAGTAAGGCGATCACAGTGGTTTACCCGCACATATAGGGTGTCAGCATACTCAGGACAAACTGCACAACAACTTTTGGGGTCCTATTTCTCCTGTTACCCTTACAAAAATAAAAATTTGGGGGCAGAAAGTTCATTTTGTGGAAAAAAAATATGATTTTTTTATTTTCACGGCTCTACGTTATAAACTTTTGTGAAGCACTTGGGGGTTCAAAGTGCTCACCACACATCTAGATAAGTTCCTTGGGGGGTCTAGTTTCCAAATTGGGGTCACTTGTGGTTTTTTTTTACTGTTTAGGCACATCAGGGGCTCTGCAAACGCAACATGACGCCCGCAGACCATTCCATCAAAGTCTGCATTCCGAAATGGCACTCCTTCCCTTCCGAGCTCTGCCATACGTCCAAACAGTGGTTCCACCCCACATATGGGGTATCAGCGTACTCAGGACAAATTGCACAACAACTTTTGGGGTCCTATTTCTTCTGTTACCCTTATGAAAATAAAAATTTGGGGGCAAAAATATCATTTTTGTGAAAAAAAATAAGATTTTTTATTTTCAGGGCTCTACGTTATAAACTTCTGTGAAGCACTTGGGGGTTCAAAATGCTCACCACACATCTAGATAAGTTCCTTGGGGGTCTAGTTTCCAAAATGGGGTCACTTATGGGAGGTTTCCACTGTTTAGGCACATCAGGACTCTCCAAACGCGACATGGCGTCAGATCTCAGTTACAGCCGATTTTGGGTTGAAAAAGTCAAACGATGCTCCTTCCCTTCCGTGCTCTGCCATGCGCCTAAACAATGGTTTTCCCCCACATATGGGGTATCAGCGTACTCAGTGCAAATTGCACAATTCCTTTTTGGGTCCTGTTACCCTTGGGAAAATAAAAATTGGGGATGAAAAGATCATTTTTGTGGAAAAAATATGATTTTTTTTATTTTACGGCTCTACGTTATAACCTTCTGTGAAGCCCTTGGGGGTTCAGAGTTCTCACCACACATCTAAATAAGTTCCATGTGGGTCTAGTTTCCGAAATGGGGTCACTTGTGGGGGGTTTCCACTGTTTAGGCAAATCAGGGGCTCTCCAAACGCGCCATGGCATCCGATCTCAATTCCAGCCAAAAAAGTCAAATGGCGCTGCTTCCCTTCTGAGCTCGGCCATGCGCCAAAATAGTGGTTTATCCATCACATATGGGGTATCAGCGTACTCAGGACAAATTGCAAAATAACTTTTGGGGTCCTGTTAACCTTGGGAAAATAAAAATTGGGGGTGAAAAGATCCTTTTTTTGGAAAATATATGATTTTTAAATTTTACGGCTCTACGTTATAACCTTCAGGGAAGCCCTTGGGGGTTCAAAGTGCTCACCACACATTTAGATAAGTTCCTTGGGGGGTCTAGTTTCCAAAATGGGGTCACTTGTGGGGATTTCTACTGTTTAGGCACATCAGGGGCTCTCTAAACGCGACATGGTGTCCGCTCTCGATTCCAGCCAATTTGACATTCAAAATCTCAAATGATACTCCTTCCCTTCTGAGCACTGCCGTGCGCCTAAAGATTAGTCTTCCTCCACACATGGGATATCAGTGTACTCAGGAGATACCCTGATACCCTTGACAAAATAAAAAAAATTGTGTCCAAATAAAAAGTTTTGGGAAAAAAAAGTTAAATGTTCATTTTTTCCTTCCACATTGCTTCAATTCTTGTGAAGTACCTAAAGGGTTAATAAACTTCTTGAATGTGGTTTTGAACACCTTGAGGGGTGTAGTTTTTAGAATGGTGTCACTTTGAGGTATTTTTTGTCATATTTAGTGTCTCCCTCTCATTTAGTGTCTCCCTCTCACACACCACCTCCTCACCTCGCCCCCTGTCTGTCGGTGTTCCTCAAGGCTCAGTCCTAGGACCCCTACTCTTCTCCATCTACACCTTCGGCCTGGGACAGCTCATAGAATCCCACGACTTGCAGTATCACCTCTACGCCGATGACACGTAGATCTACCTATCTGGATCTGACCTCACCTCCCTACTGACCAAAATCCCACAGTGTCTGTCTGCTATCTCAGCCTTCTTTTCTGCTCGCTTTCTCAAACTGAACATGGACAAAACAGAATTCATCATCTTTCCCCCACCTCACTCTACCCCTTCACCAGACCTATCCATCAATGTCAATGGCTGTTCGCTTTCCCCAGTCCCACATGCTCGGTGCCTTGGGGTGATCATCGACTCTGCCCTCTCTTTCAAACCACATATCCAAGCCCTCGCCACCTCCTGCCGCCTCAAACTCAAAAATATTTCCCGGATCCGCTCATTCCTCAACCATGAAACCACAAAAACACTAGTGCACGCCCTTATCATCTCCCGCCTCGACTACTGCAACCTCCTACTGTCTGGCCTCCCCTCTAGCACTCTGGCACCACTCCAGTCCATCCTACACTCTGCTGCACGGCTAATCCACCTGTTTTTTCCGCTATTCCCCAGCCTCCCCCCTATGCCAGGCCCTTCACTGGCTCCCTATTGCCCAGAGGCCATCCACAACCTTTCTCCTCCATACATCTGTGACATGGTCTCCCGCTACCTACCTACACGCAACCTTCGATCCTCTCAAGATCTCCTTCTCGACTCCCCCCTCATCTCTTCTTCCCACAACCGCATACAAGACTTCTCCCGAGGCTTCCCCCATACTCTGGAACTCCCTGCCGCAAAACATCAGACTTTCACCAACAACAGAGACCTTCAAGAAAAACCTGAAGACCCACCTGTTCCGACAAGCCTACAACCTGCAATGATCCTCAGTGTACTGAACCATCGTACGACCAGCTCTACCCTTTCCTAGTGTATTCTCACCCATCCCTGCAGTCTGTGAGCCCTCGCGGGCAGGTCCTCTCTCCTTCTGTACTTGTGTGTCCCTTGTCCAGCACATGTTTATTGTACCTGTCTATATTTTTCCCCTTTTCATATGTAAAGCGCCATGGAATAAATGGCGCTATATAAATGTATAATAATAATAATATTGACCCCTCAAAGTGACTTTAAATGTGAGGTGGTCCCTAAAAAAAATGGTTTTGTAAATTTTGTTGGAAAATGAGATATCGCTGGTCAAATTTTAACACTTATAACTTCCTAACAAAAAAAAATTTTGGTTCTAAAATTGTGCTGATGTAAAGTAGACATGTGGGAAATGTTATTTATTAGCTTTTTTGTGACATATCTCTCTGATTTAAGGGCATAAAAATTAAAAGTGTGAATTTTCAAAATTTTCGCCATATTTCTGTTTTTTTCATAAATAAACACAAGTTGTATCGAAGAAATTTTACCACTAACATGAAGTACAATATGTCACGAGAAAATATTCTCAGAATTGCCAAGATCCGTGGAAGCGTTCCAGAGTTATAAGCACATAAAATGACAGTGGTCAGAATTGTAAAAATTGGCCTTGTCATTAACCTAAAAAATGGCTTGGTCCTTAAGGGGTTACATATCATTAGGCCTAATATAGTGTTGCAGCCACGAGGCCCAATTAGCTACTCCAAATAGTTTGTGATAAAACTGTGTTTCATGGCAAATCAGAAGGCCAGATTTCCTCTTAAAAATAGATAGGCATAACAGTGTTGTTCAGGCACACTATCTAAGAAAATAAATAGTGATTGTTCATTTAAGGGTATGCCACACTGAACAATATCGCTAACGGATCGCTAAAAAACGTCACTATTTAGCGATCCCGTTAGCGATGTTGTTCAGTGCGGCAGCTTCCAGCGACGAGCTTCCTGCTGTGATCTCGCTCGTCGCTGGAATCGCTCCGGACCCTATTTTATCGTCGGCGCTCCCGCTGGGTAAGTATATATCGCTAGTGTGGCACCTTTTCTTAGCGATTTAGCGGTACTTTTGTACCGCTAAAGTCGTTAAGAAGATCGCTAACGGCGATAGCGTCGTTAACTATATCGCTAAATGTGGCCGCACTTAGCGATATAGAAACAATCCCGCTAGCGATCGCATTAGTATGCGTCGTTATCGTGATCGCTAGCGGGATTGTTTAGTGTGGCAGTACCTTTAGTGACAGGTAACTGACAGCTGTGGACCTAAGGTTGTGAAACAGCAGGGTACAAGAGGGGAAGGCTACTTACAACATGAGTGGGAAAAACGAGGTTGTGGTTGAAGGAGGAACAGGTTTGGTGTTTGACGTGTATGTGGGTTAGGTGTTAATGTGAATGAAAGCTCAACTGAACAACCACCGTCTCGTCTTATCCAAAGACCACTGATAACATCTGTTACTGATCGGCCTACTCGACTCCCTTTCTTTGCAGCTGCACAGCGGTATGCCTTGTAGATGAGGCTCAGAAAGAGCATGTGCTCCCGTGGATGGAAAGTGCTGCATCAAGTGGCCTCTCCTCCTCTTCTTCCACCTTAACATCTCACACAGAACAATCCTCACAGGTGGCACCCCAATCACACTTGTTTCCCCCATGTCAAAACGCCCCAATTTCCCATCTGACTGTGGTGAACCTTAGATGGGTCATTCTGAAGACCTGTTCACACATTGTATTCTATAGACATCAGAGGTCTGCTCCGAAAGAATCACAGAAAACAGAAGAGGAAAGCATCAGCACCGATGCCCAACATTTTTTCATGTTGGATCCAGGGCCTGGTGAGGAAGGATCCTAGCAGAATCCAGATTCTCGTCACTAGACTTTAACCACAAATGGTGGAGGTGATCCTGATGAAACTGAGATACCAGAAGCGCTCGCGGACTGTACCGTGGCATCAGGGCATGAAGAGGAGGATGGTGACTCTCAGGGTGAGGAGTGTAAGAACAGAGCAGATGATGATGAGATTTTAGATCCTTCTTGGTGTGGACCCAGAGGTATGTAGCTGAGAAGCTAAGCAGAAGAGTTGGAGGAGGAGGAAGATGAGGAGGTTACGTTGCAGCTTCCCACACAACAAAAACAAGGGAAAAAGCAATGTGTGTATATACCCTAATGAAAATAAATAAGTAAAAAAGCAAGTGCATTAAATAATTAACATAGGGTACTTAGTAAACACTGTTTTGATCAAAAAAGCATAAAGCTGTCCCACCACGGCAAGGTGTACCCATTTGAGACAGTCACTACACTCTCTAAGGTTAAAACCTACCTGGTGTGAATAGTGGCAGAGAGTCTGGGTCCCAAATGGACACCCAGCTTCAGAGGGACTATATATGAACTACACAGCTCAGTAGAAAGGAGGCCACACCTATTTGTACTGAATACAAAAATGCTAAAGAAAAACAAAAAACTGAACTGAAGTAGACTTGAATGACATGCAAGATGTAGAAGCATGTTCACACTGGCCATAAAAGCAAGCAAAAACAAGGGAAAAAGCAATGTGTGTATATACCCTAATGAAAATAAATAAGTAAAAAAGCAAGTGCATTAAATATTAACATAGGGTACTTAGTAAACACTGTTTTGATTAAAAAAGCATAAAGCTGTCCCACCACGGCAAGGTGTACCCATTTGAGACAGTCACTACACTCTCTAAGGTTAAAACCTACCTGGTGTGAATAGTGGCAGAGAGTCTGGGTCCCAAATGGACACCCAGCTTCAGAGGGACTATATATGGACTACACAGCTCAGTAGAAAGGAGGCCACACCTATTTGTACTGAATACAAAAATGCTAAAGAAAAACAAAAAACTGAACTGAAGTAGACTTGAATGACATGCAAGATGTAGAAGCATGTTCACACTGGCCATAAAAGCAAGCAAAAACAAGGGAAAAAGCAATGTGTGTATATACCCTAATGAAAATAAATAAGTAAAAAAGCAAGTGCATTAAATAATTAACATAGTGTACTTAGTAAACACTGTTTTGATCAAAAAAGCATAAAGCTGTCCCACCACGGCAAGGTGTACCCATTTGAGACAGTCACTACACTCTCTAAGGTTAAAACCTACCTGGTGTGAATAGTGGCAGAGAGTCTGGGTCCCAAATGGACACCCAGCTTCAGAGGGACTATATATGGACTACACAGCTCAGTAGAAAGGAGGCCACACCTATTTGTACTGAATACAAAAATGCTAAAGAAAAACAAAAAACTGAACTGAAGTAGACTTGAATGACATGCAAGATGTAGAAGCATGTTCACACTGGCCATAAAAGCAAGCAAAAACAAGGGAAAAAGCAATGTGTGTATATACCCTAATGAAAATAAATAAGTAAAAAAGCAAGTGCATTAAATAATTAACATAGTGTACTTAGTAAACACTGTTTTGATCAAAAAAGCATAAAGCTGTCCCACCACGGCAAGGTGTACCCATTTGAGACAGTCACTACACTCTCTAAGGTTAAAACCTACCTGGTGTGAATAGTGGCAGAGAGTCTGGGTCCCAAATGGACACTCAGCTTCAGAGGGACTATATATGAACTACACAGCTCAGTAGAAAGGAGGCCACACCTATTTGTACTGAATACAAAAAGGCTAAAGAAAAACAAAAAACTGAACTGAAGTAGACTTGAATGACATGCAAGATGTAGAAGCATGTTCACACTGGCCATAAAAGCAAGCAAAAACAAGGGAAAAAGCAATGTGTGTATATACCCTAATGAAAATAAATAAGTAAAAAAGCAAGTGCATTAAATAATTAACATAGGGTACTTAGTAAACACTGTTTTGATCAAAAAAGCATAAAGCTGTCCCACCACGGCAAGGTGTACCCATTTGAGACAGTCACTACACTCTCTAAGGTTAAAACCTACCTGGTGTGAATAGTGGCAGAGAGTCTGGGTCCCAAATGGACACCCAGCTTCAGAGGGACTATATATGAACTACACAGCTCAGTAGAAAGGAGGCCACACCTATTTGTACTGAATACAAAAATGCTAAAGAAAAACAAAAAACTGAACTGAAGTAGACTTGAATGACATGCAAGATGTAGAAGCATGTTCACACTGGCCATAAAAGCAAGCAAAAACAAGGGAAAAAGCAATGTGTGTATATACCCTAATGAAAATAAATAAGTAAAAAAGCAAGTGCATTAAATAATTAACATAGGGTACTTAGTAAACACTGTTTTGATTAAAAAAGCATAAAGCTGTCCCACCACGGCAAGGTGTACCCATTTGAGACAGTCACTACACTCTCTAAGGTTAAAACCTACCTGGTGTGAATAGTGGCAGAGAGTCTGGGTCCCAAATGGACACCCAGCTTCAGAGGGACTATATATGGACTACACAGCTCAGTAGAAAGGAGGCCACACCTATTTGTACTGAATACAAAAATGCTAAAGAAAAACAAAAAACTGAACTGAAGTAGACTTGAATGACATGCAAGATGTAGAAGCATGTTCACACTGGCCATAAAAGCAAGCAAAAACAAGGGAAAAAGCAATGTGTGTATATACCCTAATGAAAATAAATAAGTAAAAAAGCAAGTGCATTAAATAATTAACATAGGTACTTAGTAAACACTGTTTTGATCAAAAAAGCATAAAGCTGTCCCACCACGGCAAGGTGTACCCATTTGAGACAGTCACTACACTCTCTAAGGTTAAAACCTACCTGGTGTGAATAGTGGCAGAGAGTCTGGGTCCCAAATGGACACCCAGCTTCAGAGGGACTATATATGAACTACACAGCTCAGTAGAAAGGAGGCCACACCTATTTGTACTGAATACAAAAATGCTAAAGAAAAACAAAAAACTGAACTGAAGTAGACTTGAATGACATGCAAGATGTAGAAGCATGTTCACACTGGCCATAAAAGCAAGCAAAAACAAGGGAAAAAGCAATGTGTGTATATACCCTAATGAAAATAAATAAGTAAAAAAGCAAGTGCATTAAATAATTAACATAGGGTACTTAGTAAACACTGTTTTGATAAAAAAAGCATAAAGCTGTCCCACCACGGCAAGGTGTACCCATTTGAGACAGTCACTACACTCTCTAAGGTTAAAACCTACCTGATGTGAATAGTGGCAGAGAGTGTGGGTCCCAAATGGACACCCAGCTTCAGAGGGACTATATATGAACTACACAGCTCAGTAGAAAGGAGGCCACACCTATTTGTACTGAATACAAAAATGCTAAAGAAAAACAAAAAACTGAACTGAAGTAGACTTGAATGACATGCAAGATGTAGAAGCATGTTCACACTGGCCATAAAAGCAAGCAAAAACAAGGGAAAAAGCAATGTGTGTATATACCCTAATGAAAATAAATAAGTAAAAAAGCAAGTGCATTAAATAATTAACATAGGGTACTTAGTAAACACTGTTTTGATCAAAAAAGCATAAAGCTGTCCCACCACGGCAAGGTGTACCCATTTGAGACAGTCACTACACTCTCTAAGGTTAAAACCTACCTGGTGTGAATAGTGGCAGAGAGTCTGGGTCCTAAATGGACACCCAGCTTCAGAGGGACTATATATGAACTACACAGCTCAGTAAAAAGGAGGCCACACCTATTTGTACTGAATACAAAAATGCTAAAGAAAAACAAAAAACTGAACTGAAGTAGACTTGAATGACATGCAAGATGTAGAAGCATGTTCACACTGGCCATAAAAGCAAGCAAAAACAAGTGAAAAAAGCAATGTGTGTATATACCCTAATGAAAATAAATAAGTAAAAAAGCAAGTGTATTAAATAATTAACATAGGGTACTTAGTAAACACTGTTTTGATCAAAAAAGCATAAAGCTGTCCCACCACGGCAAGGTGTACCCATTTGAGACAGTCACTACACTCTCTAAGGTTAAAAACTACCTGGTGTGAATAGTGGCAGAGAGTCTGGGTCCCAAATGGACACCCAGCTTCAGAGGGACTATATATGAACTACACAGCTCAGTAGAAAGGAGTCCACACCTATTTGTACTGAATACAAAAATGCTAAAGAAAAACAAAAAACTGAACTGAAGTAGACTTGAATGTCATGCAAGATGTAGAATCATGTTCACACTGGCCATAAAAGCAAGCAAAAACAAGGGAAAAAGCAATGTGTGTATATACCCTAATGAAAATAAATAAGTAAAAAAGCAAGTGCATTAAATAATTAACATAGGGTACTTAGTAAACACTGTTTTGATCAAAAAAGCATAAAGCTGTCCCACCACGGCAAGGTGTACCCATTTGAGACAGTCACTACACTCTCTAAGGTTAAAACCTACCTGGTGTGAATAGTGGCAGAGAGTCTGGGTCCCAAATGGACACCCAGCTTCAGAGGGACTATATATGAACTACACAGCTCAGTAGAAAGGAGGCCACACCTATTTGTACTGAATACAAAAATGCTAAAGAAAAACAAAAACTGAACTGAAGTAGACTTGAATGACATGCAAGATGTAGAAGCATGTTCACACTGGCCATAAAAGCAAGCAAAAACAAGGGAAAAAGCAATGTGTGTATATACCCTAATGAAAATAAATAAGTAAAAAAGCAAGTGCATTAAATAATTAACATAGGGTACTTAGTAAACACTGTTTTGATCAAAAAAGCATAAAGCTGTCCCACCACGGCAAGGTGTACCCATTTGAGACAGCCACTACACTCTCTAAGGTTAAAACCTACCTGGTGTGAATAGTGGCAGAGAGTCTGGATCCCAAATGGACACCCAGCTTCAGAGGGACTATATATGAACTACACAGCTCAGTAGAAAGGAGGCCACACCTATTTGTACTGAATACAAAAATGCTAAAGAAAAACAAAAAACTGAACTGAAGTAGACTTGAATGACATGCAAGATGTAGAAGCATGTTCACACTGGCCATAAAAGCAAGCAAAAACAAGGGAAAAAGCAATGTGTGTATATACCCTAATGAAAATAAATAAGTAAAAAAGCAAGTGCATTAAATAATTAACATGGGGTACTTAGTAAACACTGTTTTGATCAAAAAAGCATAAAGCTGTCCCACCACGGCAAGGTGTACCCATTTGAGACAGTCACTACACTCTCTAAGGTTAAAACCTACCTGGTGTGAATAGTGGCAGAGAGTCTGGGTCCCAAATGGACACCCAGCTTCAGAGGGACTATATATGAACTACACAGCTCAGTAGAAAGGAGGCCACACCTATTTGTACTGAATACAAAAATGCTAAAGAAAAACAAAAAACTGAACTGAAGTAGACTTGAATGACATGCAAGATGTAGAAGCATGTTCACACTGGCCATAAAAGCAAGCAAAAACAAGGGAAAAAGCAATGTGTGTATATACCCTAATGAAAATAAGTAAAAAAGCAAGTGCATTAAATAATTAACATAGGGTACTTAGTAAACACTGTTTTGATCAAAAAAGCATAAAGCTGTCCCACCACGGCAAGGTGTACCCATTTGAGACAGTCACTACACTCTCTAAGGTTAAAACCTACCTGGTGTGAATAGTGGCAGAGAGTCTGGGTCCCAAATGGACACCCAGCTTCAGAGGGACTATATATGAACTACACAGCTCAGTAGAAAGGAGGCCACACCTATTTGTACTGAATACAAAAATGCTAAAGAAAAACAAAAAACTGAACTGAAGTAGACTTGAATGACATGCAAGATGTAGAAGCATGTTCACACTGGCCATAAAAGCAAGCAAAAACAAGGGAAAAAGCAATGTGTGTATATACCCTAATGAAAATAAATAAGTAAAAAAGCAAGTGCATTAAATAATTAACATAGGGTACTTAGTAAACACTGTTTTGATCAAAAAAGCATAAAGCTGTCCCACCACGGCAAGGTGTACCCATTTGAGACAGCCACTACACTCTCTAAGGTTAAAACCTACCTGGTGTGAATAGTGGCAGAGAGTCTGGGTCCCAAATGGACACCCAGCTTCAGAGGGACTATATATGAACTACACAGCTCAGTAGAAAGGAGGCCACACCTATTTGTACTGAATACAAAAATGCTAAAGAAAAACAAAAAACTGAACTGAAGTAGACTTGAATGACATGCAAGATGTAGAAGCATGTTCACACTGGCCATAAAAGCAAGCAAAAACAAGGGAAAAAGCAATGTGTGTATATACCCTAATGAAAATAAATAAGTAAAAAAGTAAGTGCATTAAATAATTAACATAGGGTACTTAGTAAACACTGTTTTGATCAAAAAAGCATAAAGCTGTCCCACCACGGCAAGGTGTACCCATTTGAGACAGTCACTACACTCTCTAAGGTTAAAAACCTACCTGGTGTGAATAGTGGCAGAGAGTCTGGGTCCCAAATGGACACCCAGCTTCAGAGGGACTATATATGAACTACACAGCTCAGTAGAAAGGAGGCCACACCTATTTGTACTGAATACAAAAATGCTAAAGAAAAACAAAAAACTGAACTGAAGTAGACTTGAATGACATGCAAGATGTAGAAGCATGTTCACACTGGCCATAAAAGCAAGCAAAAACAAGGGAAAAAGCAATGTGTGTATATACCCTAATGAAAATAAATAAGTAAAAAAGCAAGTGCATTAAATAATTAACATAGGGTACTTAGTAAACACTGTTTTGATCAAAAAAGCATAAAGCTGTCCCACCACGGCAAGGTGTACCCATTTGAGACAGCCACTACACTCTCTAAGGTTAAAACCTACCTTGTGTGAATAGTGGCAGAGAGTCTGGGTTCCAAATGGACACCCAGCTTCAGAGGGACTATATATGAACTACACAGCTCAGTAGAAAGGAGGCCACACCTATTTGTACTGAATACAAAAATGCTAAAGAAAAACAAAAAACTGAACTGAAGTAGACTTGAATGACATGCAAGATGTAGAAGCATGTTCACACTGGCCATAAAAGCAAGCAAAAACAAGGGAAAAAGCAATGTGTGTATATACCCTAATGAAAATAAATAAGTAAAAAAGCAAGTGCATTAAATAATTAACATAGGGTACTTAGTAAACACTGTTTTGATCAAAAAAGCATAAAGCTGTCCCACCACGGCAAGGTGTACCCATTTGAGACAGTCACTACACTCTCTAAGGTTAAAACCTACCTGGTGTGAATAGTGGCAGAGAGTCTGGGTCCCAAATGGACACCCAGCTTCAGAGGGACTATATATGAACTACACAGCTCAGTAGAAAGGAGGCCACACCTATTTGTACTGAATACAAAAATGCTAAAGAAAAACAAAAAACTGAACTGAAGTAGACTTGAATGACATGCAAGATGTAGAAGCATGTTCACACTGGCCATAAAAGCAAGCAAAAACAAGGGAAAAAGCAATGTGTGTATATACCCTAATGAAAATAAATAAGTAAAAAAGCAAGTGCATTAAATAATTAACATAGGGTACTTAGTAAACACTGTTTTGATCAAAAAAGCATAAAGCTGTCCCACCACGGCAAGGTGTACCCATTTGAGACAGTCACTACACTCTCTAAGGTTAAAACCTACCTGGTGTGAATAGTGGCAGAGAGTCTGGGTCCCAAATGGACACCCAGCTTCAGAGGGACTATATATGAACTACACAGCTCAGTAGAAAGGAGGCCACACCTATTTGTACTGAATACAAAAATGCTAAAGAAAAACAAAAAACTGAACTGAAGTAGACTTGAATGACATGCAAGATGTAGAAGCATGTTCACACTGGCCATAAAAGCAAGCAAAAACAAGGGAAAAAGCAATGTGTGTATATACCCTAATGAAAATAAATAAGTAAAAAAGCAAGTGCATTAAATAATTAACATAGGGTACTTAGTAAACACTGTTTTGATCAAAAAAGCATAAAGCTGTCCCACCACGGCAAGGTGTACCCATTTGAGACAGCCACTACACTCTCTAAGGTTAAAACCTACCTGGTGTGAATAGTGGCAGAGAGTCTGGGTCCCAAATGGACACCCAGCTTCAGAGGGACTATATATGAACTACACAGCTCAGTAGAAAGGAGGCCACACCTATTTGTACTGAATACAAAAATGCTAAAGAAAAACAAAAAACTGAACTGAAGTAGACTTCCCACACAGGCACGAAGTGACGCAATCATGACAAGCACTGCATCCTCATCCCCAACTCTGGCTTTGTCAAGCATCGGTCGTGAGTGTGCAGATCACAGGGGTGGCAAAGGTTGCCAAGCCTTTGAGATCGCAAAGCATGACCCAACACACGTTATCTATCAAATTTGAAAAAAAAACTCAGTAGAGGAAAAAATTACAATAATTTGACAACGACATGCATGAACCGGCACGTGCACAATCAACATGCCTTAGTTTGAGAATCTCACTGTGCTAAAATGAGGACTAGTGGGCTTCCCATCCCATCTGCTGAATCTTCCTTCTCCGTCACTATTTCAAGCTTCACACACAGATCTCTGGCCGCAGAAACTACAATTGTTTACCCATCCAAACCGGGGTGAGTGAGAGCCGGTCAGCTGTTACAGAAGTAGACATGACTGCTGCTTTTGTGTCACCTAGTACAACACACTTTTCTCAATCCACCATAACATTTCCGCCTGCACCTCACTCACAGTCCATTAGCTTTTCCTTTTCTCTGTACTCCGCCCTCTCTCAACACAGCAGCCAGCCCTTTCTCCCGCAGTTGTGGTCACATAAAAGAATGCTTCCTCCTACACATGGCTAAGCTAAGAGCTTGAACTCCTCAATCTCAAATCTGTTGGCAATGGAAATGCTGCCTTTCTGCCTGGTGGATGTAGACGGTTTCTGAAAGTTGATGGCCATCGCAGTCCCCCAGTACCAGTTGCCCAGTCGCCATTACTTCTCTAAGAAAGCTGTGCCTGCGTTACACTAGCATGTCGCCAACAACATCACCTGTTCCCTGAAAAAAATTATGTCTGCCAGGGTTCATTTCACCACTGACACCTGGACGAGCAAACATGTGCAATAGCATTAGATCTCGCTGACTGGGCACTGGGCGACTCTGGTGGCTGTGGGGCAGGTGGTCAAGGTGCTACTCTACAAATTTTTAAATCCCTAAGGCTTTCGGGACAAACCTTTGTATCTAACACTTCCTACATTGCTTCTGCCTCCTCCACCTCCTCTAGGGCCTCTACCTGTGTCCTCAACCTTTCCCTTAATCAGACAGGCATTCCAACAGTATTGATAGAATTTCCCCACCTCCATATTAAGCAGCCATGGCTTATTGCAATCAAGCATTGTTTAAATTAATATGCCTTGGAGATCGCAGCCACACAAAAGTTGTATGACAGGTTTCCAGGCCGAGTTAGAGCAATGGCTGTCTCCACTAAACCTAGAACCAGGGAAGGCCGCATGCAATAACAGTGCAAATGTGGTGGCGGCACTATGCCATGGACACCTCACACACGTACCTTGCATGGCTCACATCCTCAATCAGGTGGTACAGCAATTTAATGCAGAAAGCATGTTAGCTGTACCACCATCGCACCCCACAGGTCATTAACTTGCTTCACTACAGAGGTCTTTCAGTCTATCAGTTAACTGTTTGATTAGTGATGTTCCGTCACGATGGAATTCCACTCTGCATATTTTGCAACGGCTGTGGCAGAAGTGACGAACCCTGGTGCAGTATGTCCTTTTGCTTAGCCTGGGCCAACACAGTCCGGATGTGGTGCAAGTCCCTCTAGCGGAGTGGGCACAGGTGAAGGACTTCTGCATCATTATGCAGTTTTGAATGGGCTACTAAGATGGTTAGCACTCACGATGCCATGATCAGCATTACTATTCCGGTCATCTACGTGCTGGCGCACACTTTGAATAGTTTGCGTGAGGAAGTGAGAGTCCCAGAGGAAGAGTTGGAAGATGAGGAAGATGAAGAAGGGATAACAATATCTCAAATTTCTGGAATGTCATCACACAGGCAGGTGCCAGAGTGAGGTGGCTTACAGCAATCATGGGGTGCTCATGGTACCAGAAAAACTGTTAGTGAAGATGCAGGAGCCAAGGAACAAATTGAGGAGGACAAGGTAATAGATACACAACAGCCAGGAGATGAAGAGCATAATAATACACTCTCTGTTGTCCGTAGTTGGCGGGAGGGGACAAATGACAACACAGCATGGACCTCATGGAAGCACATGACACATGCATCAGCAACATGATGCCCTTGTTGTTAGGATTAGAAATAGTGCTGACTACTGGGATTGCCAATGTGTTAGATCCATGGTACAAGAGTAAATTTAGCCATATGCTTCCACCCCTGGAAAGGAATGCATGCATGCATGCTGGAGTATCAAAATACGCTTGTAGACAATCTTAAGTGTGCTTTTCCTAAAGACAACAGTGAGGCATGCAGTGTGCATCCCAATTGTAGATGTTCAACCCCGTGAATGTCAAGGCGTTATCACCAAAATATTAACAGCAGCAGCCATAAGCAATTTCTGTGTGTCATTCAACACATTTTTTAGACCAGCCCATGCACCAGTAGAACAGAGTACAAGTCTGACACATGGTGAACGACTGGAGAGGATGGTGCAGGAGTATCTTGGGCCCAGTATCAATGCCATTAGGGTGGGTATTTGGACCCTTTTACATTTTGGTCTTCAAAAATGGAAGAGTGGCCTGTGCTCACAGGTCACGCCTTGGAGGTTTTGTCATGCCCGGCAGCCAGTATTCTCTCAGAACATGTCTTCAGTACTGCTGGAGGTGTCCTGATGGGTAAGCACATCCGGCTGTCCCTCAAAGTGTATACAGCTTAACTTTCATCAAAATAAACAACTCATGGATCTCCGATGACTTTTGCACCCCAGTCAGAGATTGGGTAGACTCCAAGTTGGGTCTCCATCTGGTGGATTGCATGTAGTAGAAGGTGAGTCAGAGATCTACAGTCATGGCCAAAAGTTTTGAGAATGACACAAATATTAATATTTACAAAGTCTGCTGCTTCACTTTTTCTAATGGCAATTTGCATATACTTCAGAATGTTATAAAGAGTGATCAGCTTAACAGCAATTACTTGCAAAGTCAATATTTGGCTAGAAAATGAACTTTATCCCCCAAAACACATTTCAACATCATTGCAGCCCTGCCTTAAAAGGACCAGCTAACCTCTTTTCAGTGATTGCTCCATTAACACAGGTGTGGGTGTTGATGAGGACATGGCTGGAGATCAATCTGTCATGATTAAGTAAGAATGACACCACTGGACACTTTAAAAGGAGGCTGGTGCTTGGCATCATTGTTTCTCCTCTGTTAACCATGGTTATCTCTAAAGAAACACGTGCAGTCATCATTGCAATGCACAAAAATGGCCTAACAGGTAAGAGTATCGCAGCTAGAAAGATTGCACCTCAGTCAACAATCTATCGCATCATCAAGAACTTCAAGGAGAGAGGTTCCATTGTTGCCAAAAAGGCTTCAGGGCGCCCAAGAAAGACCAGCAAGCGCTAGGACCGTCTCTTAAAAGTGTTTCAGCTGCGGGATCGGGCTACCAGCAGTGCAGAGCTTGCTCAGGAATGGCAGCAGGCAGGTGTGAGTGCATCTGCACGCACTGTGAGGCGGAGACTCTTGGAGCAAGGCTTGGTCTCAAGGAGGGCAGCAAAGAAGCCACTTCTCTCCAGAAAAAACATCATGGACAGACTGATATTCTGCAAAAGGTACAGGCAGTGGACTGCTGAGGACTCGGGTAAAGTTATTTTCTCTGATGAATCCCCTTTTCGATTGTTTGGGACATCAGGAAAACGCCTCATTCGGAGAAGACAAGGTGAGCGCTACCACCAGTCTTGTCTCATGCCAACTGTTAAGCATCCTGAAACCATTCATGTGTGGGGTTGCTTCTCAGCCAAGGGAATCGGCTCTCTCACAGTCTTGCCTAAAAACACAGCCATGAATAAAGAATGGTACCAGAATGTCCTCCAAGAGCAACTTCTCCCAACCCTCCAAGAGCAGTTTGGCGATCAACAATGCCTTTTCCAGCATGATGGAGCACCTTGCCATAAAGCAAAGGTGATAACTAAATGGCTCAGGGAACAAAACATAGAGATTTTGGGTCCATGGCCTGGAAACTCCCCAGATCTTAATCCCATTGAGAACTTGTGGTCAATCATCAAGAGACCGGTGGACAAACAAAAACCTAAAAATTCTGACAAAATGAAAGCATTGATTGTGCAAGAATGGACTGCTATCAGTCAGGATTTGGTCCAGAAGTTGATTGAGAGCATGCCAGGGAGAATTGCAGAGGTCCTGAAGAAGAAAGGTCAACACTGCAAATATTGACTTGCTGCATTAACTCATTCTAACTGTCATTATAAGCTTTTGTTACTCATATGTTTGCAATTATTATATTTCTGTATGTACACATAAAAACCAGAGGGCAGCAGATCATGTGAAAATATAATATATGTGTCATTCTCAAAACTTTTGGCCATGACTGTATTATACTTTTTCTACTCTGTGGATATTGATGCCACTTTAGTGCTGTATGACAATTATTTTTTGAAATGTGGAGACTCAAAGTTGTTCTCCATCTATAAGTAGGGCTCCCAGACAGGTAGGCCTGCACTTACTTTCAGTGAACTACCTGTGTTACTATTCGTACATTTTTATATCAATACTAGGCTATGAAACAGATGTTTGTGCCGAGTGTGGCTGGAGTAAAAAAAAAATAGAGGTGTTTCATGAGGTTTGAGGTCTCCCAGCTAAGAAGGCTTACCCTTAACCACCAGGTCCTCATTAAAACTTCAATTCCAAGCTGTAAATACTGAGCCAGACACTGTTATCTCAGGAATGACCCATGGCTGACTGCTTGTGTGTCATTATAACGGGTTCTACTGTAGGTCTATTGATCAGTCAACTACCTGTGTTACTATTCTTATATTTTTCTATTAATAGTAGTATATAAAACTGATGTTTGTGCCATATGAGTGTGACTGGAATAAAAAAAAATGGAGGTGTTGCTTAACCCCTTACTGCCATCGGACGTACTATCCCGTCCATGGTACCTGGGCCCGTATGACCGGGGACGGGATAGTACGTCATAGGCGATCAGCTGCGCTCCTGAGGGGAGCGCAGCTAATCGCCGCCGGGTGTCAGCTGATTATCACAGCTGACACCCATGACTGTGTGTCAGGAGCGGTCACGGACCGCTCCCGGCACATTAACCCCTTGCACACCGCGATCAAACATGATCGCGGTGTACTGGGGGCACAGGGGAGGATCGCGCAGGGTGGGGGCTCCCTGCGCGCCCCCCTGAGACCCTCAGAGCAGCGCGATGTGATCGCGCTGTTCTGAGGGCTTCCTCCCAGGACCCGGATCCAAGATGGCGCCGGGGTCCTGGAGGGAGGCGGCTACCTCAGTGCCTGCCGAGAGCAGGCACTGAGAAGCCTGCATCTATGCCTGTGCGATCGCTGGTGTGACAGAGTGCTGTGCACACTGTCACACCAGCGATCTGATAAAATACTGTGATGTCCCACCCTGGGACAAAGTAAAAAAGTTAAAAAAGTAAAAATAAACATGTGTAAAAAAAAAATCCAAAATAAATAAAAAAATATATATATATTCCCCAATAAATTCACTTCTTCCTGTAAATAAAAAAAAAAACAATAAAAGTACACATATTTGGTATCGCCGCGTCCGTAACGACCCCCCCTATAAAATTGTCCCACTAGTTAACCCCTTTAGTGAACCCCTTAAAAAAAAAAAAAACTAAGCAAAAAATCAATGCTTTATCATCATACTGCCGAACAAAAAGTGGAATAACACGCGATCAAAAAGACCGATATAAAAAAACATGGTACCGCTGAAAACGTCATCTTGTCCCGCAAAAAACGAGCCATCATAAAGCATCATCAGCGAAAAAATAAAAAAGTTATAGCTTGCAGAATAAAGCGATGCAAAAATAATTATTTTTTATATAAAATTGTTTTTATTCTATAAAAGCGCCAAAACATGAAAAAATGATATAAATGAGGTATCGCCATAATCGTACTGACCCGAAGAATAAAACTGCTTTATCAATTTTACCACACGCGGAACGGTATAAACGCCTCCCCCAAAAGAAATTCATGAATTGCTGATTTTTGTTCATTCTAACCTCCCAAAAATCGAAATAAAAAGCGATCAAAAAACGTCACATGCTCAAAAATGGTACCAATAAAAACGGCAACTTGTCCCGCAAAAAATAAGACCTCACATGACTCTGTGGGCCAAAATATGCAAAAATTATAGCTCTCAAAATGTGATGATGCAAAAACTATTTTTGCAATAAAAAGCGTCTTTTAGCGTGACAGCTGCCAATCATAAAAACCCGCTATAAATAGTAAATCAAACCCCCCTTTATCACCCCCTTAGTAAGGGAAAAATAATAAAATTAAAAAAAAGTATTTATTTCCATTTTCCCATTAGGGTTAGGGTTAGGGTTGCGGCTAAAGTTAGGGTTAGGGTTGGCGCTAAAGTTAGGATTAGGGTTAGGGTTGGGATTAGGGGTGTGTTAGGGTTAGGTTTGTGGTTAGGGTTGGGACTAGGGTTAGGGGTGTGTTGGGGTTAGGGTTGGAGTTAGAATTGGGGGGTTTCAGCTGTTTAGGCACATCAGGGGCTCTCCAAATGTGACATGGCGTCTGATCTCAATTCCAGCCAATTCTGCGTTGAAAAAGTCAAACGGTGCTCCTTCACTTCTCAGCTCTGCCATGCGTCCAAACAGTAGTTTATCCCCACATATGGGGTATCAGCGTACTCTGGACCCAAGAGTTATTGTGCAATTTGTCCTATTTCTTCTGCTACCCTTGGGAAAATAAAAAACTGGGGGCGAAAATATCATTTTTGTACAAAAAAAAATATTTTTTTGTTTTTACGGCTGTACATTATAAACTTCTGTGAAGCACTTGGGGCTTCTTAGCGCTCACCACACATCTAGATAAGTTCCTTGTGGGGTCTATTTTCCAAAATGGGGTCACTTGTTGGGGATTTCCACTGTTTAGGCGCATCAGGGGCTCTCCAAATGCGACATGACGCCCCCAGACCATTCCATCAAAGTCTGCAATCCAAAACGTCACTACTTCCCTTCCGAGCCCCAACGTGTACCCATACAGTAGTTTTCTCCCACATATTGGATATCAGCGTACTCAGGACAAATTGGACAACAACTTTTGGGGTCCAATTTCTCCTGTTACCCTTGTAAAAATAAAATATTGGGGCAAAAAAATCATTTTTGCAAAAAAAAAAAGGATTTTTTATTTTTACGGCTGTGCGTTATAAACTTCTGTGAAGCACTTCGGGGTTCAAAGTGCTCACCACTAGAGTTGAGCGATACTTTCCGATATCCTAAAGTATCGGAATCGGAATGGTATCGCCGATATCACTAAAATATCGGCGATACCCGATACCGATACCGGAAGTCCCATGTAAGTCTATGGGAACAAAATATCGAAATTAAAAAAAAACCATTCTTGCCTTGTTGGTTAATTGTACATGAAGGAAAACAAGAAAGAGTAATGTAGAATGTATTGGGGAAGGTTGAGGAGACATTAAAGGCATAGATGTTTAACCCAATCAAATGGAATAGCATAAATATTTTTTTTTTTAAAGATGTTCGGATTGACGAAGAAATTGACAATGTTAACGTTTTTTATATTTTGACAAATATGTATATTACACAACTTCCATGCTCTTCATCTTCACCTTTTTTACTTTTCACACACTTTCTCCTTCATAATCTTCTGCAGCATCATCTTTTTCATCAAATTATTCTTCATCTTCACCTTCTTTATCTTCTTCTTAAACTTCTTGCTATTCATCTTTGTTAACATTACTCATATTCTTCTTATTAAACTATTATTCTTATTCATATTCTGCTTCATCTTCTTCATCATATTCTTATTTGTGACAGAGAATCCTGTACTTGTAATCTGTCAAAGTATGAATTTTTCATCCTTCCGTTCTTGCTGTCACAAAAGATTTAAATTACAACAGTATTTGTCCGTGTTCAGTTTAGCCTGCAGCAGCAGGCATTTTCCAGGGGCACCACGAGGAGGAATGGACTCACCCCCATACACTGCTTAGTCTTCTTCTGCTTAGAATTTAGAGCATATATTTTGCTCTTCATTTTGGTCTTATACTTCATGTTCTTCTGCTTTTAGATCTTCTGCTTATTGTTCTTGTGTCTCTTGTTCCGTATCTTGTATTTGTAGCACAATCTTGTACCAGCTGATGTTACTGGGACACGGTTACTAAGCAGGAGGTACCTGTGCTCCAAAGCACTACCAAGGACCAGCAGACGTTGCTGGAACTCGGATACCGAGATGGAGGCACCTAGGCCAAAGGCACTGCGGAGAACCAGTTGACGGTACTGGAACCCGGACGGGTAGCAGAAGGTACAAGAGCCAATGCAAGTAACGAGGACCAGCTGACTGTGCTGGAACCCGGAGGGGCAGCAGAAGGAAAAGAGCCAATGGCACAACCGAGGACCAGCTGACGTTACTGGGACACGGTTACTAAGCAGGAGGTACCTGTGCTCCAAAGCACTACCAAGGACCAGCAGACGTTGCTGGAACTCGGATACCGACATGGAGGCACTAGGCCAAAGGCACTGCGGAGAACCAGTTGACGGTACTGGAATCCGGACGGGTAGCAGAAGGTACAAGAGCCAATGCAAGTAACGAGGACCAGCTGACTGTGCTGGAACCCGGAGGGGCAGCAGAAGGAAAAGAGCCAATGGCACAACCGAGGACCAGCTGACGTTACTGAACCCCAGTAACACAGGAGCAAGTGTTGACTGTGCTAACAGCACTTCCGAGCAACAACTGGCGGTGTTGGAGCCCAGGGTCAAGGAGGATGTTTAAATACTAGATCAAGTAATTTCCTTGTTACCTGTCAATTTTAAATGTCTATACTTCAAACAAGAGAAAGATAACCTTTACTACCATAAGATGATGATTTCATTTAAACTAATATCTAGATAAATAAAGAATTGACAAACATAAACACATACATTAACATGTTGAACAGCAATGCAAACCACAAAATAAATTAGTTAAGGAATCTGCTATACGGTTGTACATAAAAGCATACAAGTACATATCTGAATCCATTAATGATGGATAAGTAACAGTATGTACACCATTTTTATTGTATAGACAATGAATGTCTGACTTCAAAACATCATCAGCATTACAAGTTATCTGTGATATTACTAAAATGTTCCATTTGCTGAATAATGTCACTAAATATTTTATACAAAATTATACAATTTCCATCATGTAATACTCATAATATGTGGCAATAATCATTTTTATTAACAAACATAACCTTTAAAAAGTGCATAGTGCATAGTGAAAATTGCTATTTATGGCTGACTGTGACTGTCGACTTGGAAGCATGACAACAGATAGATAAGGTATATATAGATGAGACTGCATAGCCACAGATGGTGAATTGCGATGTAATACTGTACCTCAATAAAGTGTGCGTCACTACTACATAATTTTTTTTATATAGCTTTATAAACAGGGTACATGGATGTATGCTTGTGCCTTTGTTTTGACGCACAGACTGCCTTCCTGCTGAGACGCATTGGGTAGTGAACAGTTGTGTGCAGTGTTCACTGCAGTCTCTGCGGAATAACCACACTTAGACCTTATAACTTTTCAGACTTTCTTTATCAATCTACCAAGATGAAGAAGGCAGGGAGTAAGGCACGTGGTCGTGGAGTTTCTTCAGGGAGAGGACGTGGGGATTCTGTGGCTGCTGCGGCCCCCAGTGACACAGCATCCACCAGTTTTCCCCGTGAGCGTTCCTTTATGCGCACTTTTGTAGGAGCTCGGAGTACCCCCCTGCTGCGGGAAGAACAAATTGAAGCCGTTGTTGTTTGGATGTCAGCCAATGCATCGACTTCAATTGCTTCCACCTCCTCTCAGGACCACAGCACTGTTGGGCAACCATCTGTCTCTTCACCGCCTGGCAAATTGCCCAGCCAGTCAGAGAGTTCTGTACAGGAGCCAGCTGAGTGTCTGCTTCTGTTCTCAGAATCTATTGGCTTGCAAACAGGGGCCCAGCCAAGCAGCATTCTGTAATGTGAAGAGGGAGTATGCAGTGATGCGCAACAGCTGTGTCTCTCTGAATCTGAAGAGGCGGGTGAGACAGTGCCGATGGTCAGCACACCGCAGAACGCATCTGATGATGATGAGACCCAGGTGCCAGTTTCTGTTGAGCATGGTGCTGGCCAGACCACCCAACAGCAGGTGTTGGAAGAGGGTAGTGGAGATGATGAGGTCCAAGACCCAACATGGCATGAGGAACAGGAAGGTGGTGGGAGCAGCTCAGAGGAATAATAATAATATTTATTTATATAGCGCCATCATATTCCGCAGCGCTTTACAGTTTAGCAGTTTCAGAACACAAGTCATAAGTAACAACGTTAACAATACAATAATTTAAGCTAAATAAGTCGCCCCTGCTCGTGACAGCTTACAATGTACAATGAGATGGGGGAGATACAAAGTATAGGTGTTTATATACAATGGTGCATTTACAATGATGTTCCAGCCATCTTAAGGGACTGAGGGATGGAGATAGTGAATGGGCTAGAGACACACACACACTTACACAGAATACATAGAATGACTTTGATTAGTGAATGTGATAGGCCGCTCTGAACAAATGTGTTTTGAGGGAGCGCCTGAAACCATGCAAATTGTGGATAGTCCTAATTTCTTGGGGTACAGCATTCCAGAGGATTGGCGTAGAGCAGGAGAAGTCTTGGAGTCGGGAGTGGGAGGTACGTATTAGTGCAGAGGTTAGTCGAAAGTCGTTTGCAGAGCGCAGCAGTCGGTTAGGCCGATAGACAGAAATGAGGGAGGAGATGTAGGAGGGGTGCTGCACTGTGGAGAGCTTTGTGGGTGAGAACCAGTACTTTGGTTGAAAGCTGGGAGAGGCCTAGAGAAATGGTTAGTGATAGAAGGAAGATAGAGGAAGACATTGCCCCAACGGTACAAACAGGAGGGAGAGTTAGGCTGCAGACTCGGTTGCCTGTAGCCTCCAGTTTGGCACCTGTTCGGAGCAGTTGTCTTCCAAAAGTCAAAACGTGCGCTCCCAGGACTTGCACTGCGTGGTCCTTTTTTCACACACTTGCACATGATATTTGCTATGTGAAATGCAAGCTGTGTAATCAAAAATTAAAAATAGCTAAAAGTGTCAGTCACCTCAATACCACAAATATGTGGAAACATGTGCGGACAAAGCACGTAGTTGAGTTACAAAGACACACTAGAGATGTAGGCCAACCTACAGCAGCACCTACATCTTCAGGTTGTGTTGAAGCCTCTTCATCGAGCTCACACACAGCTGGTTATGCTTCCTCACAGGATCGCCATGGAAGAACCTCGGCCACTGTTGTCCAGAGACAAACTGTTATTCCACACACAGCAGCAAGTACCCTGTCATCCTCACACTCCCAGGCCACAAAACAGCCATCGGTAGCACAGGCATGGGATAAAATACGGCCATACTCCGCAAACCATGCACGAGCACAGGCTCTGAATGCTGGCATTGCAAAACTCCTGTCCCTTGAAATGCTGTGATTCAGGCTGGTGGAGACAGACAGTTTCCGTAACTGAATATCATTGTCAATCCCACAATACAATGTGCCAAGCCGATTTCATTTCAGCAGGCAAGCCGTCCCTGGTCTGCAAAAGCATGTTGAGGGAAAAATTAAACATGCGCTACTAAAAGCCCTCAGTAGCAAGGTCCACCTGACCACCGATGCGTGGACCAGTACCCATTGTTATGATCTGCTACAACCAGTAAGGAAAGAAGGGAATTCTGTCCCTACAATACAACTAAGCTGAATCCCTACGATGTAACGGGGAACCTGATCCTGCGACCAGACCCGCTAAAGTCCTCATCTAGTGTGAACGAAGACCTATAGTTGCGAGGGAGTAATCCCTACAAGATCTAGGGACTGTGAGAAAAGGTGGACACCTCCTAACATAAATTGTAGCATGGATAATTAAACAGAAAAATAAATACTTTGTGATCCTAACATCAAGCAAAACTGACAGATTAAGGCACCTAAGCACCCGGGCTAGCTTAACAGTAGATAATACAATGAAGTCAAGCAAAGCCAGAAGGGCGGAGCCAGACTAAATAGGGAAAAAAGGTCATGTGACCAGCAAACTGAAACAAAACCTAACAAGAGGGTTCTAACACCCATGGCCAGGGACAATACCTTTCCCTCACTGCCCATTGGGTCAATGTTGTGCAGCCGGGTACTGATCTTGCGAGTGGCGCTGTACGTGTTCTGCCAACTCCAAGGATTGCAGGAATCAAGTCTGTACACATTGATTCCTCCTCCTATTCCAGTTCCTCAGAATCATCGCTGCAGGAGCCGTCACGGTCTACCTCCACATGGACCCGTGAACGTTTACCTGTTGCGACCGATATGAGCACAGCCGTGTCCAAATGTCAACAGGCCATCCTGAAATTAATTTCCATGGGGAATCTTAGCCACACAGCGCAGGAGCTCTGTAATGCCATAAAGCAGGAGAGCGACGTGTGGTTTTTGGAAGAGAATCTACAGGCAGGCTTGGTAGTGTGTGACAATGGCCGAAATCTGGTGTCAGCTCTGGGCCTTGGCAACCTCACTCACATACCATGTCTGTCATATGTGCTCAACTTGGTCGTGCAGAGTTTTTTGAGGGACTATCCGGATCTTGATGCACTGCTGCACAAGGTCCGCCTAGAGTGCGCTCACTTGCGACGTTCCAGCATGGCCAGATCGCTGATTGCAGCTCTGCAACGCAGATTTCACCTTCATGAACATCGCATCATATGTGACGTACCCACCAGGTGGAATTCCTCGTTACATATGTTGGAGCGGTTGTGTGAGCAGCAGCCAACAGTAATGGAGTATCAGCTGCATCAGGCGCAGTCAACTCGCAATTTGCGGCGTTCACACTTCACCACTACTGAGTGGGCCTCTATAATAAGAATAATAATATTATTTATGAGTCATAAGTAACAACGTTAATAATACAATAATTAAAGCAAAATCAGCCGCCCTGCTGGTGAAAGCTTACAATCTACAATGAGGTGGGGGAGATACAAAGTACAGGTGTTTATATACAATGGTGTTTTTACAATGATGGTCCAGCCATTTTAAGGAAGTGAGGGATGCATGGAGATAGTGAATGGGCTACACACACAGAATTACACATAGAATGACTTTGATTAGTGAATGTGATAGGCCACTGTGAACAAATGTGTTTTGAGGGAGCGCCTGAAACCATCCAAATTGCGGATAGTCCTAATTTCTTGGGGTAGAGCATTCCAGAGGATTGGCGCAGCGCGGGTGAAGTCTTGGAGTTGGGAGTGGGAGGTACGGATTAGTGCAGAGGTTAGTCGAAGGTCGTTTGCAGAGTGCAGCAGTCGGTTAGGCTGATAAATAAATAAGGGAGGAGATGTAGGGGGGTGCTGCGCTGTGGAGAGATTTGTTGGTGAGAACCAGTAATTAGAATTGGATCCTATAATGAATGGGCAGCCACTGCCAGTGTAATGAGTGGCGAATAACTCTATGAAGGATATCTGCCACGTTTTGCGTGCGTTTGATGAGTCAACGCGGATGGCGAGTGCAGATGATGCACTAGTCAGCCTGACTGTCCCCTTATCTGCCTGCTTCAAAAAACACTGCAAGCACTAAGGCATGAGGTTTTGGAAGAGGTGGAGGATGAGGAGTCACAAATTCCATCACCTTCTGGACAGTCAGCGCAACGTGGTTCCTCACAAAGGGCTGGAGGACTTTCAAAGTACCATGCTGTATCAACAATTGAACCTCCAGAGTCGCTGTCTATATTTTCATAACCATTACAAACTTTTAATGTATTTACAAAGCACATAATGTACATTTTTTGTCTATCCTTTTGTAATGCTATTGTGTTTCCATAAACTGATGTTACAGAATTATGATACAAAGTTTTTAAATTTTGAGTTTTAAATTTTGTAAATTTATATGTATTTGAAGGACTTTGTGAGGAGGATGAGGAGGAGTCAATGGAGGAGGAAGACATCGCTCCAGAGGGAGGTAGACAATGCTCTAGTCAGTATGTAGACCAAGGGTGGGGTGATGCACAGCAGGCGGAGATGACGCCTCTTGCAGGGGACAACGTTTCTTGGCCAGTTGGGAGTCTGCAGCACATGGTTGATTTCATGCTGCAGTGGCTGAGAAACGACCGCCGCATCGAACACATTCACACCACGTCTGATTATTGGGTGTACACCCTCCTAGACCCTCGCTACCGGGACAACTTACAAAGCCTCATCACACCGTTGAACCGGGAGCGTAAAATGCGGAAGTACCAAGACACACTGGTGCAATCCATAATGTTCTCCATTCCAGCCGAGAGCACTGCTGCTGCTACTGATTTACAAAGCAGCTCTGTGCGTCGAGGCAGTGGAGACAGCTCTGCAACAAGAGGGAGCACAAGCAGCGCCTCTGCACAGGCAAGAACAGTATGTTCCAAATGTGTCGAAGTTTTGTGGCAGCGCCACCAATGTCTACACCATCCGAGACGGCTCCAGTCAGCAGGAGGCAACATTTCCGTAAGATGGTTACAGACTACATGTCTTGCCCTCTCAGTGTACTCTCAGATGGCTCTTCCCCATTCAAGTTTTGTGTCTCTAAGCTGGATACATGGCCAGAGCTTAGCCAGTATGCATTGGAGGTGCTGGCTTGATCTGCTGCCAGTGTATTATCGGAGCGCGTCTTTACTGCTGCAGGTGGTGTACTAACAGACCGTTGCATGCGACTATCCTACGATAATGTAGAACGGCTTACTTTTCTGAAAATGAACTAGGCATGGATCTCGCCTGAATTTGCCTGTCCGGTTTCAGATTAACTAACTGGTTGGCAACGTTTTCCATGTCTCCTGTTATGTTCATCTTTCTACCACCTGAGCTATACTCCCTGGGCTACAACACTGCCAGTTGCTGCTCAGAAGTGTCGTGTCCACAGACCAATACACAAGCTATAGTGATAGTGGGGTTCAGTAACGCCTGCTGTTCCCCTGCTGTGTGTCCGGCAAAAATTACTGCTACCTAGCTACACATGTTTAAAAAAACATGACATGTTAAAGTGGCTAGTGCTACACATAGATATCAGGCTACACCCTTATTTCTAAGCTGTAAACAAGTGAAACGTCAAATTTAAAACCATTCAATGATTAGTGTTGGTAACAAATCTGTAACTAAATAATTGTGACATATTATGGCAGATATCCACATGTCTAACACAAATGCTAACACAAAAGCATACTTATGCTATAGGGTACTGATGGTGAACCTTCTCACTCCATAACTTTGACCAATCCAACTCACATCATGCCTCAAATGCTGCAATGTTGGAAGTGCATAATGTGGGTTGAACTTTGACAACAGCTGCAGTGCGAAGGTTATCCTTCTGTGTTCTTGGCTTTTAAATAAAAGCATACAAGTAAATATAATAATACATTGTTGATTAAGGGACATGATGTACACCTGTAATATTGTGCAAACAATGGATGTAGGACTATTCCTCTTCAACATTACTTATATTTGTGTCATTTGAAAAAATACATATTTTAGTTAAAAATTAAAAACCCATGTTCAGTAGCTGTGAAAGGCCCGTTTGTGTACTTCTATATTGTTTGCAACCAATGTATTGTATACGGATGGAAGCGCGTCACACTAATAGATTAGATTTATTTTAAATGGAATGTAGCAGAACCAATTGGAGATAAATGAAAAGGATGAGCCACTGAGACACGCTCAGCAGAGTACAAGCAGCAGTGCTTGAACAAGTAACTGGAGCGTGATGTGCACTCAAAAAAGTAAAAAACACAGACTGAAGTGAACACTGAAACACAACTGTCCACAATCTGTGAAAGGCTACTCCTTTGTGTACTTCTATAGTATTTGCAACCAATGTATTGTATACGGATGGAAGCGCGTCACACTAATAGATTAGATTTATTTTAAATGGAATGTAGCAGAACCAATTGGAGATAAATGAAAAGGATGAGCCACTGAGACACGCTCAGCAGAGTACAAGCAGCAGTGCTTGAACAAGTAACTGGAGCGTGATGTGCACTCAAAAAAGTAAAAAACACAGACTGAAGTGAACACTGAAACACAACTGTCCACAATCTGTGAAAGGCTACTCCTTTGTGTACTTCTATAGTATTTGCAACCAATGTATTGTATACGGATGGAAGCGCGTCACACTAATAGATTAGATTTATTTTAAATGGAATGTAGCAGAACCAATTGGAGATAAATGAAAAGGATGAGCCACTGAGACACGCTCAGCAGAGTACAAGCAGCAGTGCTTGAACAAGTAACTGGAGCGTGATGTGCACTCAAAAAAGTAAAAAACACAGACTGAAGTGAACACTGAAACACAACTGTCCACAATCTGTGAAAGGCTACTCCTTTGTGTACTTCTATAGTATTTGCAACCAATGTATTGTATACGGATGGAAGCGCGTCACACTAATAGATTAGATTTATTTCCACTAAAATGGAGCAGCACCAATTAGAGAAAAATGTGAAGGATGAGGCAGTGACACACGCTCAGCAGACTACAACCAGCAGTGGTTGAAGAACTAACTGGAGCGTGATCTGCACTCAAAAAATCAAAACCTCACAGACTGCAGTGAACACTGAAACACAACTATTCACTATCTGTGAAAAGCTCCTTTCTGTACTTCTATAGTGTTTGCAACCAATGTATTGTATACGGATGGAAGCACGTCACACTAATAGATTTGATTTTTTTCTAATATAATGGAGCTGCACCAATTCCACTAAATAAAATAAAAAAAAAAAAGAGTCAGTGACACGTGCAGATGCCTACAAACAGCGGTGGATGCAGAGCAAACTGCAGCGTCACCTGCACTGTCACACACACACCTTGCACAGAGCTGTTAAAACAACACTGGCAAAATGAAGCTTTACACAGCGGTTGGTAAACTAGCCTGCCTCAAGCACAGTAGTACACAAAATCGCAATATCTAACTGTCCCTCAGAGTCAGCACAGCAGCGTTCTGTCCCTAACTGAGTTCACAGCACAGTGACGCTAAAATGGCTGCGGCGCCTTTTATAGTGCATTCTGACATCATTTCAGCAGCCAATCACAGCCATGCCATTAGTTAAGATGACCGCATCATTACAGGATGTGCCCACACTTCGTAGGATTCCTCATTGGCTGACTAAAATCACATTGCCTCTCAAAGAATTATGGGAACTTCCGATTCCGGTATACGATATTGAAAAAGTATCGGAATTAAGTATCGGAATTCCAATAACGCGAATATCGGCCGATACCCGATACTTGCGGTATCGGAATGCTCAACACTACTCACCACACATCTAGACCAGTTCCTTGTGGGGTCTATTTTCCAAAATGGGGTCACTTGTGGGGGGTTTCCACTGTTTAGGCGCATCAGGGGCTCTCCAAATGCGACATGACGCCCCAGACCATTCCATCAAAGTCTGCAATCCAAAACGTCACTACTTCCCTTCCGAGCCCTGACGTGCGCCCATACAGTAGTTTTCTCCCACATATTGGGTATCAGCGTACTCAGGACAAATTGGACAACAACTTTTGGGTTCCAATTTCTTCTGTTACCCTTGTGAAAATAAAATATTGGGGGCGAAAAAATCATTTTTGTAAAAAAAAAAAAGATTTTTTATTTTTACGGCTGTACGTTATAAACTTCTGTGAAGCACTTCGGGGTTCAAAGTGCTTACCACACATCTAGATAAGTTCCTTGTGGGGATATTTGCCAAAATGGGGTCACTTGTGGGGGGTT